>JAYRCB010000728.1:88135-120276 GCA_036026315.1 Trachelus stipa | reverse complement strand
ATGAACATAAAAGAAGAAATGAAAATGTGAATTCACAGAATGAGGAAAATCAGGAGAACAATAGGGAGGAGCACAACAAGAGGGAGAATGAACATAAAAGAAGAAATAAAAAAGTGAATTCAGAGAATCAGGAAAATGAGGAGAAGGAGAAGGAGGAGAAGAGGAAGTATAAGTGTGAGTATAAAGAAAAAAAGGAAAAAGTAAAGTCAGAGGACGAGGAAAAGGGGGAGAAGGAGAAGAAGGAGGAGAGGAAGAAGGAAGTCGAAAAGGGAAAAAAGATGTTAGACGATAAGAAGAAGGAAATTGCGAAGAAAATTGGGATTATAGCGGATAAATTAAGAAATAAGGGAGAGGATGTGAAAAACGCAATTAAAAATGCGGTACATATGAAGGTCAAGGAACATGAAAGGAACGAGAAACATAAATACAAACACGAGGAGGAAAGGAAGATGTCGCACGAAAGTCAATATGGAATATCCCATAAAGCACACGTACATACTAAAGGTAATTATTGCACGTAAGATATTAATAAGGAAAATAATTATTGTTATACTCAAGTGCAATCAACTGTCTCATCTAACAATTTATTTTTATTAAAAATCCAATTTTTGTTTACAGGGCATAAATATCACTCACATTAGTAGCAACCAATGATCTTAAGAGATGATGGAAGGATGATAGACCAATTTAAATAAAATATACTGTGCTGAATATTATACTTTATATATGCAATAACAAGGTGTTAATAAATTTATCAAAATCTTTATCAAACGACTTTTCATTTATTCCGACATTCAATTACCCCACACGACAAGTATCCTCGAGAACGAACCATTACGTGGAATGTAAGACCAGTTTCCAATTCCCATCGCTTGGGGGGGGGGGGGGGGGATGATAGTGGGTAAAATAACCAATGGGAATTGCGTATCATCGGTATCGAGGAAGACGTCGTTTCTATCGTGTGGAAAAGTGAGATCAGAATGCGGCCGGCGTCGCGACGCCTAATGAACTCATCGAGCCGGCGCGTGCCCTCCACACCAAGTTGTGATTAGACTGCCCACTGGCCTTTATACGGCACCATATACTAAACTCAGATCTATCCATCCCTCCATTCCAATTTCCTCTTTCCCCCAATTTACCTTCTCTCGCATAACAGAACAATCCCCCTTCTCTCATTGGCTCCTAGAGATTCGATTCAATTACATCTCACGATCCACACAGCATCAGTGGTACCGACCAAAGTATTTTCTTACATCGCTAACACGGTATCCATTCACCCTAAGCTTAAGCTGTAGGAGATGGAAAAAAAAGATTTTTAAAAAGGGAAAAGAAAAAGATCAATCTTCATCGTACACTGAGTCGGATGCTGCGAATCCAAATATTGACAATTATAACTACCCCTACCAGAAAATCTCCCGAACCGACGCACAATACGCGTGAAATTCTTGTACCCAAAGTATCCGTGACCTCCGCGACAACAATTATGGGGAAGATGGACGCGTTTTCATGAGTGACCATGTAATGGCGAATAATGGGTTTGGTCTCCCGGGGTGGAAAGGTCTTTCGGGCACATGCTTCCTACGGCCAGAAAACCGTTGGAAATGACTGATGATGCACCAGGACGAACAGGTAGTCTTCTTGCTCTCGTGCAGAGCATCATCCTTCTGAATGAAGAAAGAGTCCTCTTCCCGGAACCTCCCATCTCGCGGTGTCCTGCTGATGCTTCGCTAAGAATACGAAGCCAGGATCTCCCTACCTTGGTGGCCTTTTCCGTTCTTTTATATTTGTATATACACACCTATATATTACATAGGAACACTTTACACGCATATATAGATATACACCTAGGGACATATAGAGACGTATTTACCTACACGTGTGTTCCGAATACACTGGACCAGGATTATGAATGCTGTGTACGAGGACCTGCGTGTTCACAGCGACACTCAGTCAACCCGAATGCCATACTAAGGAGTGCGTAATAGGCTTAAGGACAGAAAGAACTCGGAGCTCTCGTTCCTGTTGGTCGATTCTTATGAAACGACAGCGAGAAGATCCATTGACTTGGTAACGATGGAGAAGCGGACTTACGGAAAATATAATAAATAAAAATACAATATTATTCGTTTATAATTAGTTTTTAATTATATTTATTATTTTTATTCAAAAAAATATATTACCACGTGGACGAGTACTAATTCGGTATCAAACGTGAAAAACGGTATTAGTTTTCGGCGAAGTCACCGATCCGTTAAATAACCTATCCAACGAAGTCCTGCGATCCAATTGGCTGATGGGAAATTTTTTTTGGGGAAAAGTGTTCACAATGTCCGCTCGTAAAATTCCCTGCTGTTGCCACTGTCTCTGCGTGTAACTAACGTCTCATATAATGAGGGTAAATGCAGGGAGATATGACTATGGTCACGCTGGTGACCACCCTGATATTTCAATGGCGTCGAGGACTCACCCATAATCCTGTGGTTTAGGGGTAGTTACACTACACTCTACTCTACGTCCCTGCCATTTTGGTTATATTGTCATATCAAGTGGGTAATAATGTTTAGTGCGATTTCACTTATCGATTTAATATCAGCTGCTTAACAGTGTATTGTCTCTTTAAATTTAATCGTTATATATGTATCGTGACATGATTTTTCGATTCACAGTCACAAGGCGACTCCGGCTACCGATACAGATAACGTTCTCGATTTCTGGTTCCCTTCGGATCGGCACTCTGCTCGGAAGCTGCGCTCTCGGGTTGATTCGTATAGCTACGCCAATGCTCTCGGAAGATTTCGTTATTGTTTAGTTGAGGTCGAGGTGCTCGAATCTGCCGTGGGGAGATAGTCTCGACGTACCGAGTTGCCCGGCAGAGGAGACGACCCGACGGAGACGTCTCCAAGGACCGGCAGAAGCCCGGGTGAGACACCGGCGCCCTGCTGGAGACGGGCAAAGGTTTTGATATGGTTAAGGCCAGGGGAGGAACCACCTGACAAGAGTTAAGGAAGTGGTGCCCAGCTGTCGCCCGGTGCCCTGGGCAAGTGGTCGTGGAGAATTTCCAAAAAAGTTACGTACCGATTTGCTATGAAACGCTGTCGATTTGGTTTAAAGGGACGACTCGAGGGAAAGGAAGAGTTATCGGCTATAAGGATCTTGACCAATCAGATTTTTGTTAAATATTTATATATTTATATATATATAGAAATATATATATTCTGTCGAAACAGTCTGTCTCGAGTTAAGAATAATACGTTACAATGTATATAATATTTTATAATCATAATAAAACGGATACAAAATAATTATTGACGTAAAAAGAAAAGTAAATTTGATTTGCTAATAATGTTAAAAAATAATGACTAAACGGCGCGTGATTACCAAAATAAAATTGTACATATATCGGAGTACATACAGACTGCTCATAAAGAGTTCCGCTAAAACAAACCCCCAGCTAGCGTAACGCGTTCCTAATATACTTTCGCCGCGTAAGACATTCTACAAATATTGACGCGGACGAGCCGCAGAATGAAGGCAGCAGTAATTAATCCGAGCGGCTTGACGACCAGCACGGAAAACCATTGAGACATCAGTATACTGTCACGAAACTATATCAGGAGCGTACCTTGCGTAACAGTTTGGAAGGGGCTTGGCTATTTAGATTTCATTAGAAGCGAGTAAGTCGAGCTTTATTGATATTTATCGAGAAGAAGGTAAAAGTTGAAGTCAAGAACGTAGGGTGGTAGTCACGTGTGAGATATCTGACTTTGATAATAATAATTAAGGCAGTGTTGCTACAGCTGATTTATACGTTAGATTTATTAGGATCGATCAAAAAAAAAATTCCATCGAATTTTATGCAACCGAGGTATCGATCTCACGCGTGATATCGCTATCTTGGATACTGGCCTTTTTTAATGATATATGTTTAGTGCGGTTCGTTACTATTGAATTGTACGACTGTAGTAGTCGAGAGCGACAGAGTTTTAAAAAGGAGTCTGGCGTTAGAGAAATAAAGTCCGGCTTTTATAAGCCTCGTAGAACTCTGACTCGAGTCTCAGTCAATGTCTGAATAGCATGGCAAACGAAAAGTGGCCTTTCACTCTTTTTACGATTTGTTTACAGCGACGACCCCCTTCGCCGTGCCGCTATTATGCGTTTCAACGACTCCGTCGCTCCGTTGGAAACGCTTTAATCCGGTTGTCGTCGATATGCTCGAAAGTGGTAGACATTTTTCAGAGTCGAAGACGGCTGTACGGATCGGATTGATGCTCGGGGAATCAATGAAAAATCTTATTGAAATATCGACACTGCCCATTGATCATCTCGTTTCCTTCGTCTGGACCGCGGTTTGTACGTGACTCGTGTTAAAGGCACGGGGAAGAGTTTATCTTGTCTCGGGGTGAAACCGTAAGGGGTCTGTAGTTAATTTCTTATCTTGTAAAATGGCGCGCTTAAGATTGTCCCGCGAAGGTAAAACGTTGGCACGTAGGCGCGTTGCATTGTCCTAAGATTATCCTGGACAGGTTTACGTAGGCGGACCTGGTGGGTTTACAGGTGACCGTCGCTCACGAAGATGGCAGCACTGGACGGACATTTCATACCTGAGTAATACCGATCCTAGAGAACTCCTGTGTGACAGACTTACTAAATTGCTTTTTTTTCCTATAGCAGATGTTTCAATGAAATTGTCCAAACTTTATATTTAACCGTAAGAACGTATGGCATTGTTATTTATTATACGTATTTTTCGTACTTATCGACGATAAATTCGTATCGTTAAGATTCCAGCTGTTTCCACAGCTGTCACAAGCATATTTGGGTTCTGTCTTTTCGTTCCCAATTATCGATGACTAATTAGTCAGACGGGCGAAATTGGAATGAAAAATATATGAAAATTTCACCGAAATCCAAAAACAGTTTGATCATTTTTAAAAATCTTCTTTTTCTTGTGTATCGACCTTGAGGCGATGGAACAAGTGCCTCCTTGCCCTTACGTTGGTATCGCTGTATCGCCCGGGGCGAAAATATCGTGTTTCCGAGTGGAGAGCGAGTCGTCTGCCGTGGCCAGAAAATCAGCAGATTGAAACGTAACCCAGCTGGAGGCTGGAGGTTGCCGGTATGGAGTGCGGAGTGAGTCGAGGGTGTTCCCTTACAAACTTAAGAACATTGAAGACCTATGAAAGAGAGAGAGAGAGAGAGAGAGGAAAGTCGGACGAATGTAGGGAGACAGACAGCAGTAGTAAAAGGACTGTGAAACGATGAAGAAAGAATACGAGTAGACGACGCGTCATTGCACAGCAGGTCAGGAAAGAAGTTGACCACTGCGACTAATGTAAACCCGGTTGCACAATACCAGGACCACCCCCTGCCTGGAAGCACCCCCTGCTAGCAAAACCTTTTAGCCTTTTCCCAAGTGTCACAGCGGTACGAGCGACATTCGTCATTCGCGGCGGGCCGTATGGGCTGGTAAAAACGTCTAGGGGGTTAAAAAGTCTCCTTATGGCAGCAACAAATTGGCAGGGTGACGGGGGGCTTCGCCTTGGTACCGTCAGGGGACTTCAAGGTTTTCGGATAAGAAATCTCGTTGAAAGAGAAATTCGTGTTGTCCAAGGGTGGTATGGTTTTGAGTAAAAAAAAAAAACATGAGACTTATGGTAAAAACGGAGAGACTGGGTGAAAACGGGAGCGGCGCCATTTCGTACTCGCGTGTTGCTCGATCTCATTTTGGGATCTATGATCTACCTAAAGATATTCCCTAATAAGGGAAACCGGTACAGATCCGTGGCTGCAACCTGAGAGAGGCTGGTCCTCGGTAGAAAATGAGAAATAGATAGAAAAAAAATGCACGTAGAAATCTTCCCTCAGGGTCTTCGTGTCTGGTTTGGAGAATCTCTTGGGAGGAAATGAAATCAATTTTAAAGATCGGCTACCGTGCAACGCGTTGCCCGATGAAAAATCGTTTCTTCGAGGATGAATCGTACGGACCCGGGTCCAGCCCGAGGATGAACGGATCTCGGGATGAACGGATGGACGCATCGGATGGACATGGACGGAGGCGGCTCGTTAGCCTCAAAATAGCTCGGGCACTACTAATTCAGGCTGACATAATTGGGGGTGTTTGTTACCTGCACACCCTCGTACGAGCGCGTACAAGATCGTATAACGAAGAAGAACATGGAAAACCTCTTCAGCCGATCCTAGGGGTCGATAGGCGATGCTATCGCCGCCCGACAGCTTGTAGCTCAGCGTGGCCTCCTCTTCCTCCCCCACCTCATTCTCATCCTCTTTCTTCCCTTCGTCCTCTGTACGTTTCTCGCTTCTTCCCTTCTTTCACTTTTTTTTACCCAAAGCTTCCCCCCTATCCTCCGCCGCCCTCCCCTCGCTGTCTTACTACCCTTCCTCTTGACCACCTGATAACTAGGACCCACCTGACCTATGACCTCTCGTCGGATAAAATAGCCAGGGATATTTGCCAGTCTGAAACAAGTTTCGATCTTCTATGTATATAGGTATGTCGTATACAGTTTACAGATTTTACTAAAATTATCTACCCTACATTTTGAAGTCAATTTTTTTATTTTGAACTTTAATCGTATTTTTTGAAATTTTTTCTGCATTCTTAGACTTGGAAATTTTTGTGCAGTCGTAGACTGTTTTTCGTGAGAAACGAAGCACGATTTAACCGGGTAAATAACGGAATCCGCGACGAAGCCCCGCGCACACGTAGGCGAACCAAAAGGGACTGTAAAATCTGGCTGTTGTCTCGGCAGGGTTGGTAGGACGTTATACCTACGTGTTTGCGTGGGGCGCGCTCGTTCAAGCTGTTCAAGCAAAGCAATGGATTTAAACTCGAGTCAAGTGTTGGGCGAGTGCTGATAAAACTCGAAACATCGCACGTCCGTGTAAAGCGCGAAGGTCTTCCATTTCTCTCCCTTTCCGAAAGCATCCTCCCTCGCCTCGCTACCACCCTCCCTTAGAATCCTCTCGAGTGCATCTCTACAGCATCAACTCTGCTGCATCATCTCGATCCGTACGATCTGGATAGGAACAGTGTTTCAAGCAGATACAGAGGCCGTAGCGTTTGCAAGAAATTTTGAAATGCAAAATCAAAAATCGATATCATGGAAATTTTTTTGGGAAAGGGGTGAATTTCTTTAAAAAATTTTGAAAAATTAACTTTTCCAATGTCCATTCAAACTTCGTGACGTATTTATATGAGTGTGGGAAACAATATGGCCACCCATGGGGCTACACGTGTTCCTCGAGTTTCCAGGAAGCTGATAAAGTTCTTCGGGACCGAAACCCCGCTGTTCGACTCGATGACGACTGACCATCTTCTTTGCAGGGATGCATTTTTACTGTGAAAATTTTTAAAAAATCTTTCTGGTACTCTTTAGCTTATTAGAATGAAAAATGATTTTGCATTCGAACGAAATTTCGTGATTTGGATGACAGATTTTTTTAGTGGCTATACGGTGTCATTTCATGTCTACATGTGATATGGTTAATATAGTAATTTATTATTTGACACTTGGAAAGAAGAAATTAAGCGGCAAAACATTGAAGTTTTATAAAAAAAAATATCAAGTGACACGAATTGACGATAGATTAGATATACGTATATCTAGAAACACTGTGTAGATTGCGTAAGTGCTTTCTTGCGTGAATTTTACCGAGTCCTTGAACAGGAAGTGTATTAACGATACCAGATAATTCACGTTAATGATAGTCAATTGCAGTGTACTAACAATAACCATCGGTAACTAATTTCCTACAAATACCGATAATAATTTAATAATTTAAATACCGATAAGTATTTGAAAAAAAATAAACTCAAACGTTTCTTGAGTAAAATCGATTCCCAGCAAACAAACTTTTTATCGTCCAATTTATTTTTTATTTTATTCAATTTTTTTTAGATCCAAATCTTAGTGTCACTGATACGACACGTTGAGATTTTAGTAAACACCGTGAGATTGCACCAGTAGATGTAAAAGTATCGAATATCAAGACAGAAGTAAATACTATTTCTTAGGGTCCAAGAAGATGAACCTGGAGGATATTGAAAATGGTCCATGGTATAGAGACAAGATGTTGATGGAGTCTTGTAAATAATGGAAAAAGATCAAAAGTGACTGGCCAATGCAAATAAACAATGGAAAGCGTGAACGAGGACAGCGCTCTCTTTAAGAAGATCTTTACACGTCAAACACTTAAGCGTCCTGGGATTATATAGCGTCTCGAGTTGCGGCCCTGGAACGCCTCGTGTTTACAGACTCATCGCCATGTTTTTCTTTTCAAGTTTAATGGCCATATTTTGGGCCGTGGCCCGTAAATGTGACAAAAAACGGAAACATTTGTGAGCGCATGTTCAGCGTCTGTCAGCGCGAGATTCTCGCTCACTAGGCGTGGTAACATTCGTTATTACGACACTTCTTAGGCCTATATGTCGTGTATTCATTCCACCAGACGTCATCTCTCTCACTCTCTCTCTCTCTCGCTCCTTCAATAATAACCCATTTATAAGTAGCGACACACAAAAATAACGAATTATCCGTCCGAATCTTTAAGCCGTTTAAAAACTGTCAATTCGTTGACACGAAACAATTTTGTAGATACTACAAAAATCGTAAAAATAAAATAATTTTATTGTCAGTGATAACAAATGAAAATTTTGAATTAAAAACATTACGAACTTGAATTCCAAAAATATCATATAAATTGCCAACCCAATATATTGTCTGTCCAAAAAATCATCCTCGAGCAACGATCTATTCCAAACTCACGCCACAACAGACACAGCATCCCTCTCCGTCGACATCCCTTAGGTCGCTTGTAATGGAAAAAAAAAATCAGCAAGCAGTCGCGATGATATTTATAATCGCTGAACGACAGCTCGAGAAAGGCGCACGACATGCCGAGTTTATGTCTCGCACGTCAAACGAATAGCTCGCGTATTTCTCGGGGTCTGTCATACGGCAGTCTCAAAATACATAGGGCGTGCAAGAGTTTATTCTCGTTCCCAGTGCTGACTGTTTTTCTTCCCCAATTTTTTCTTCCTCATCACCTCCCTGGTATCATCCAAGATACCGAGACGTATCGTCGATACAGCCAGGGCAAAATTTCCTCAGGGAGCGTTTCCACGAAGGTGTCCAAGAGTCGGTAAGGGTATTAAATCTCATGGCGGACACTGTTGGATAGGTAACGAGCTTGGGTCATGCAACAGTATCTATATACAATGTGTACTGTATATATATATATCCAGGGTCTGATCCGTTCTCAAGGTGCGCAATGATTCTTGAAGCAGAACGCGAACAATAATACGTGGCTGCTTTCCTGGGCAGAACTACGAACGGGATAGCCGCGTACAAGGGCCGTGGCCTGGCCGTGCGTTATTTATCGGCGAGATAAACGCGGCTGTTAAATGTGTCGGTTTAACATAAACATCGATAAGTCCCTCCGAGAGCGAACGACACTAACCAGACGCCACGAGCGACGTGGCGACCGAAGTCGAGAGCTTGTCTTGCTGTTCGCTGCTCCTCGCTTCTATACGTGCTGGAACATTGTGTGTTTATGCATCCACTAAGAGTATTACGAGGGCGTCACTGTGATATCTGATTGCTTGGACTTTGGAGCACTTGACGTATAGAAGTTGGCTGTAGCATCTGCGAGGATTGGTACAGGAGTGAAATGTAATTACAAAGGGATGAGAGTGAACATGATTTTTCGAGAAATTAATTGTGGAATTGGTATTAATTTTTTATATAATTTTTTTATTTCGATTAAGGATAAATGAAGGTGAGCTAAGAATGGATATTTATCGTAACATGGTATAATTTTTGGCATTTATTGTACATTGGGAAAATTATTCATCTCTTCGACTCCTCGAATTTACCGATAGCCTCGTTCGCGTACGTGAAAATACACATTGGGTCGGCCAGTTTCGCGGATAATTTACGAGGTGGTATATTTGATTATCGGGCAGGCAATCGCTGAACGATTATCAGCAATTGGCTGCGAGTCTATAAATTAACGAGTGCGTTATAGAAGGTGCGAACCGCCGCGCATGGATTCCATTGAATTTAACACGCGCGTCGAGACACCGCACGACGCTTTGTATAATACAGGCTGTACGAATTCTAGATGGATAATCAAAATTGATTACAGCGCAACCGAGGAACGACTAATAAGACGCATATGTGAAATTCGATCCGCTCGCGATAAAAGGAGCTCACAACAAATTCCACGTGTTATACACTGAGTGACGACACGAGTCAAAATCAAGTTACAAATTAGTCTCTGAGAAATGTCAACCGCCTGCCCGTAGTATCCGCCCACTCGATCCCGAGAATATCGACAGCTGTAATTTTCATTCGGTTAATTAAAATTATATCGTACGTATAATCACAGGTGATATCCAGTACACTGGAAACACTTCCGAGCACACGATTTCTCTGCCGGTATTTAACACGAGGCCGTGGAAGTCCAGAAGGTAACGTAACTCCGGAGGGGTAAAAGATGTAAACACTTTATTAGCCGTGCGGCCTTTATGGCGTTACGGCTCGATGGCAGAGATTTATGGGCCGAAGATAAGTCCCGATGCGGCCACCCGCCTCACAAATAAATTCTCAATGTTTACTTATAAAATATAATCTGACAAATGTATATAGACGCAGCTTAAGAGCGCGTTTAGCGCGTTTAGTGTGCGGCTGTCAGGTCGTAATATATTACGAGCGAGAAGTGTCTGCCCCGTGGCCGTTCCTCAGGTTTGTTTGCCGAGGCTTAATGGACACGCCGCAAGGATTCACGTGCTTTATAGCAGACAAAATTGTTCGGACTCGAAGCGATATTTACAGCTCGGTTCATTCTGCTATTCCACTACCTTGGATACACTTGGTCACCTCCCGTCTCACCTAGCTATGACAAATGCAGCCAACAGTTCACCACGCGAGCTGTTCGAGATTCCTTTTCCTAGGGAGTTTTTCTTTCGCCATGAACTACGTAAGTGTCTATTACAACGGCCGAAGACGAAGCTCCCAATGAAGGTTCCCTAGACTACGGATACTATAGACTGGCTGAGTTGACTATAGTCACTGAGGACGACTAGTATGGCGTCCGATAGCTACCCACGTAGAACTCGGTAAAGTTACTACTCGTTGGCATTAAGTAATTTGTGGTGTTATTTATCGCGGAGCGAGCACCGCGAGCAACCCTTAGCGAAGAGACTCCCTTGTATCGGGTGTGCGGGGTACTAAGGAAATAAGGGTGCGGCGAGAGTGTCGTTGACAATCCCGCTTCTAATGAAAACTCTCCAGAAGCACCCTCCTTTCTTGCTTTACTTCGTATTCCTACTGTGCTGCTGCTGCTGCTGCTGCTGCTCTCCTCTCGCGTCCTGCCAAGACATAACAATCGCTCAAATACCCATTATTTTCATGGATAAAGTGCTTCGTTCTTGGCAGCCCTTCTTGCTTGCCTTCGGATCCGCCTACTTCGCTTTGCCGTGGTGTTATAATCAAACTTCGTTAAAGCGAAGCTCAGGACGGAACCGTGTCGTTTGTGTATTATAAGAATCAAAGGAAAGGGGTAAGTGAGTCGATGAGAAATTAAATTAAGATCTGTATTATTTAATTGTCAATGTGTTATGAAGTTACACGGAGTCTGATGAGAATGAAAAATTTAAGATCAAGTTCAGTAACGAGTTCGATTTCATTAAAAAGAACGAAGCACCGATCGTTATCGTTGAAGAGGTTAACGAGGCTTTTCCTTCTTGTGAAACGGGCTTCGTCTCGTATTAAAATGTTAAAATCATACGACTCCCTGGATCAAGAGGATCATCGCCCCGGAGCGTCTTATCTTTGTAGGCCCGGGTAATACGAGAGTCGATGATACAATTCTAGAAAGTCGTTTTATTCCTGGAAGCTCGTTACCGCCGATTTCCTCGGGCGGCAATCGTGTGCGAGTTTCTGAGGAACGTCGCCCGTGCCAGCTGCTCTTCCAGGGAGTCCTCTACGTTGACGTTACGTTAGGTTGGAAATGGTGCGGACGGGAGGTACGCAGGGGATAGCTCGTGGGGATGGTGCAACGACAATAACAGTAAAGCCAGCGATAACGAGAGCGGTCCGTCGCTCATGACTTATGAATGAACCGCGATCACGGATGAATGGGATCCTTTTTCGTGATCCCTTCTTCCGGTTTTATTAATTCTCAAGCGCCGCCATAAACTCCTCCTTGGACGTAAGATAGTCCGGAATGAACTGCTACGTGGAATTCTCAATGGCCTGGTTGTTCCACGTAAAAAAAAAAAAATGATAAGAATCATTTTGGCCACTTGACATTTTTATTTATTATCATCGTATCGGACTATAGTTTACTATTTAGATAAGAAATGTGAACGATCATTTTATATATGTATATTATCAATTATGGTCTTGAGATAATTTTCGTTTGATATTTAGCATTCCTATCGTGGAACAGTGGTACCAATGAAAAATTCAGGCAGTCCAATGTATGAGTATTCTCAGGGCAACAAGGCTCGCTATCCCAAAGTTACTAGGCTCCTGGTACTTCTCGTAAATCTCGCCAGCAGCAATGCCAGACATTAATTAAGTTCCGTTAAGAGTTTGTATAGCTAGAACGTACTCTCTCGTCCTCGTCCCCGTCCCCGTCCTAGGTTCGACTCTTCTCTTCCATGGAATGGGCGCGCATGGCAACCACCCTACCGGTTCGCGGTGCGGAGGATTGTTACGAAAGGATTTGCGGTAATCCTCGATCTAATTTGCATGCTGATGGTAATGGATGTGTATCTTCCCTTATTCGCTGGGTTTGTCGACGGCGCAGTCGATGCCCGTTCGGACCACCCTGCTCCCACCGACATCCACTTCTTCCGTACTCTTGAAGCAGTTGAATTTTGACGCTGATGAAGAAACTCGAACGAGTCGAGCTCTAAAAAGACATTTTATTTTTAGGTTTCATCCAACTGTCATACCCACAGCTATCCTCAGTACCAAGGACTCTGCGTAAAGCCGATAACAAAATTGATAAAACATCAAAGCGAAGGTTCAATGAACTCTAGAACAGTTCGATTTCCGGTATCCACGAACAAAGGTAATTAGAAAAATAAAAAAATATAAAAAAAAATTCGGAAAATAATTTAAGACGTAAAGATCAAGAGCCACGTTAATAAGCAATCATATCATCTGCAGAAAATCATCATCCTGGACCACCCGGAAGCTGACCTCATTCGAGGGACCTGTTCCAGGATCCTGAAGGATCAAAGTGCCCAAGTAAGATTGTCAGAAGCAGCCAAGGTCGAGAGGTGCAATTTTCATCTAGTCACCTACAGAGTATCATGCGGAGTCGCACCTATACCGAAGTGGGCCTCGAGGCGGAGCTCGAGTGGACAAAATAGGAAGAAGAGGAAGAACGCCCACCAAGGTCTACAGGCCTATCGGAGTCGACGCCGATGGGAAAAAACTCGGCTGTTAACAAGATGGAGCTCACTCGCGTTTGCTTCTACCACGGGGCTTCGCGCTCTTCGTGACGCGACCGAGCGGCGCCTGGCCTATCCCTCCTTTTCAACATGGCCGTCTCTACCACCTCCTTCACTTGGGTACCTCTACTACCTCCATTGTCGCCACCTTCTCTTGATAGAAACGGAACCCCCCCCCCCCCCCCCGAAGCCCAACCAGTCACCTCCCGTGCCCACTTCGCCACACTTTTGAGGTACCCGTGTAACCTGGTCGCCGGACAACACTTTGTCCGGACATTATCAAGTACATGCCGCGTATAGATAGTCCTTACAAACAGCTTCCGTGCCTCGCGTTTCTGACTCTGATACCGGAAAGCACATAAACCCTGATGATAGCCTCCTCCCCTCCCTCGTCTTCGGCCTCACCTACTTCAACCTGTCCCCCTGCGCCTTCTTCATACTTTGTCTCTACCTGTACCGCACGTACCCACAGAATACACGTATACCCACCTACTAGCTTACCGCCGCCATTTACATTCTGGTTCTACAATCCCATAAGTCATGGCTTCCTATCCTGGAAGCTACCGATCGTCCTTACGGCTACTATTGCGCCGTTAACTAGGTAGCTACCATCGTCATTGTACCTCGCATGCTTCTCCTACAGCGAATACGCACGATTACGGCGATTGCTTCAGGAAGTGAATACCTAACGAAGATAACGATTACGAGATACGAAAAAGAGTTAGCAAGGATCATTTTTGAGATGGTGCGAATTCCCATGAATACTTGCTGGCTGCGTAGCTCCATGCACAGCCGATGTAAATAGTTTCATAGAGAGGGCACCTTATATGCGAATATAAGGCCAAGGAAAGACCTCTTTTAAAGTTCCTAGAAAGGCTGGTGGAGTCGAGGAGGAAGAGCGGCGAGAGCCCTCTGGTTTATGACTGCGATATGACCGCTTCTAGACTTTATATTACTTTGCTCCTTTGCGCTTCCTAACTCCCTTCGATCGATGCTCGACCGACGACGTGTTTATTTCTTCTCGAGGGCAGCCTCCCTCTTCCTCGTCCCACGGACACTCAACCTAATAAGAGTGACCTTCTGTCGCCACTAAAGTCCCAGGACCTCTGTCCCTACCTACGTGAGAAATATACACCTACGTGTGTAACATCCTTTTTTTTCATCACAGGATCAGCTCCGATACTTGGGGATGATGCGGGACAATATACAACCGCGGTGTCTTGCAGTCATAAAAAAATTCCAATATGGCAGACACCTATGTAGCTACTTACCAATACCACGGGAGGATCCCGACAGACCCAAGAAACCGGATGGCGCTAAAGAGCCGTACCTGGGATCGGCAGACAATTTATTCGTGCATTGTCAAGAACTTATAAATGTAAACGAAAATCTGTATCGCGGAACCGGTGAAGCGTACGGGAGGGCATCCCTTCCTATGAAAGAAGGCGCCTGCGTCTTCGTGTAGGTGCCAGAAGAACTGCTTCGGGTAAGGTCGGCTGAGCCAATGGCGATGCCAAAGTGGCAAGGAGTTGACGGGGAACCGGGGACGGCGATCGGATTTAAAGGGGGGCCGCTGATCGACCAACAAGTGGTGGCGGCATCTTCAAAGAGATCCCCCCTCCCTCCCCTACCGCTCCATCTCTCTCAGTTTCTGGCTCTCGAGCGACAATCGGGTTGCGCGTCCGAGGTATTCTCTCCTAAAATGCTCCTCGCTTCTATCCGTTGTCTCTCCCATTAGATTAGGTGTCTGTAGGATGCCGCTAACGGACAAAAAGACTCCCCTGGTCTGGCTGGGGTGGAGAGGACGAAGAAAAAAGAAAGGGGAAAAATAAATAAACAAAAGGGAAATCGTGGCAGGGAGGATTGGATGGGATCTAAAAGAAAAGTGGGAGAGAGAAAAAGAGAAGAGTCCATAAAAGCGACACGACCACTTCGGCTTAATGATCTGACGCTCTGTAGAGATCCGACCTAAACGCCAGCCTACAGCATCCCTATGTACCAAAATTTGTGTCCTCGGGTATGTGTTTAAATTCGGCGATGATCTCGATCAGGATAGTACGGTCGGTGCTGGCAATCAGTGATGACGATAACTGATGATAAACATGAATACGGATGATTTGGTTCGACAATGATGCAAGTGAATTTGATCGTTACGCCGGTCCGGCGCTTTAACGAGCCGTAAGTGCTGGTAAGTTCAGGTCTGGTAACAGGGACATAAAGCGTGAGCGATCCCCGACTCGTGTAGCTCGCGTTAGCCGCATACCCGTAGATTATTCGGCGCCATTAGCAGAGCATTTTGTGATAACACGCCGGGGCATAAAAGGTACATGCCAATTGGACGGCAAGCGTCCGCCTACATCTGTTGGCTCCATAATCGTTTATACGGGCGAGCCAGCTGATGCCGCCATATAACCAACTTGTATGCAAATTATATTCATGCAATGGGATCTCGTACGATTACGTTGGCGTTCGGGTGCAAGTTTACAGCAGGGACACGAGTATAAACCTTCGCCGGATAGATGCTGCCTGTTAACGTTATTGGCATATCGGTATCCAGTGCCAACGCACGAGGCTGGGACGTTGCTTCGATTACGTTGGTATCGCGCGGATTTAATTCATTCGTTTTTCGAAATGACTTCATTACAAGAAAGAACGGACTTGCTTAATGCAATAAATTACCTTGGTAGATACCTTTGAAATACTTTTATCTCGTATCAGTTCGTACTGCCTATCTAATTTACGTCAGTCGAGTTGTTGCTCGGTAGTTAGTTATACGTGTGGTTACATTGTAAGGGGAATCGGCCGAGTATGACGATTTCAGGTAAAATAATGAAAATCTTGTGTAAATTAGTATCGGTAACAGAGCATGAAGTACAAGTATAATACATATCGGTAAGAAGGTACTGTATGGTATTTAACGTGCTTATTGCGTGCGTAATGGAATTTACGTAAATAAGGAAAAAAAACATGTATACGCATGAGGACGTACGAGGTATATGGGGAGATTTGGTATGTAAAATAAAGTAAGTTAACTGACGTCCGTCCTAGTGGCTAATGCGTCTTTGTTTCCGCGCGGTGGAATTCACCGCGACTAATTAGAGGTCGCCAACGCTAAGATAATGGATATTAATTACCACACCTTACTTTTCCGCGACATTAAACATTTTCTTGGTCCACCATCCCTCATTGTTAGCGCCTAAAAAGACGTCGCCGCTTTTAAGTATAATAAGTACGTAGCTGCTCCTTCTTCTTTCTTGTCCTTCCATCTTTCCTCTGTTAAATCCAGAGAGAGAAAGAGTTGGTCCTTCAGGTCGATCTCCGTTTTGCTGCCACTACGTCCAACCCCCTTCAACCCCAAAGCAGTCACCGTCTTATAATCCATCTAAATTTTAAGAGCAGATTAGTAGATTCCTCAAAAGTTGGCCGTGGTAATTCATTTAAATAATTCTCGTCGCCAACAGGTCTACCTGGGTTGGTTCGTTAGGGGATGGTAAAATCATCAACCCCAAATCCAAATTCCAGCCAAAAACGAGGACGAATAATCTTTGAAGTTGGTCCCAGTAATAACTTCGATCTGATACCTCACGCAAGAGACAGCCAAGTAAAATATTTCTCCGACCCCCGATAATCCCAGCATCCATCAACCCCCCATGTACCAAAAAGTGGAAGAAGTAGATGTCATTGAATAAAATTGAAGCGAAGCATCGCAAAGGAGTCATCCGAGGTTCGGCAACGTCGAGCAGAAATAAAAGTGCGGGGTTAACAGCCGGGGCCGTCGCATTCCGTCCCCGGCGACAACGACGCCGACGACGAAGACGACGACGAGGCGTCAATGTGCTGCTTCGTCGAGGAAACTATTCCCGTACCGCTGCTATGAATCTACGCGAGTTACTCTCAAGTCCGAAGCCGGATCCGTCACTCCTCCTCGCTGTCTCCCGGTGTCTCCTTGTCGTTTGGGGGCTGTAAACAGCGAGTCCCCGTGTCGATGATTTGTTGCCGAGGCGTGCCTGCCAGCCGAGCCTCGCATGCTCGATCTACGTAGTACATACGTGCCGGCTACTACCTAGTTGCCTTTAACCAAGTGCCACGAAGACGTCGTCCCGTGTGGAGCTGCGAAGTCTCGCCCCGCCGCCGGCTACCGCACTGGCACCTACATCTGTTCTCGGTGATGCATGTGTGTTGGCAAGACGCACCAAAAGCGTGCCGCGAAGTCCTCTCGCTGCCACTGGGGAATGTCGTTAGCGCCAAAAGACCACGTCGAGAAAATCCACGGCAAACCTGTGGCCTCTATCCGATTTGGAATTTCCTACCGGTGAACGGCCACTCGAGCCTAGGACATTATGGACTTCTTAATGGTCGGACCAGATACGGCACCCGGGTCCTGCTGCAAGCTCACGGGTAGGCGATGGGGTTGTGACGGTCCGACCTAAGGATGGACCGTCCTAGGTGTTACGTAAGAGGACATTGGTTCTTGGTATATATAATGTGTGTGTGCTGTATATATATAGCAGAGTCTGAGCGATTGTTGACTTATAAGCGTAACAGAGACTGGTAAGCCACGCTGGCGACCCGTGTCGTCGAGGCTTAGCCGAGGCCCTTCGCGGGTTCCCGGAGTGATCGCTCACTTGGTCCTCCTAGAAGGAGCTTCAGAATTCGGTCGCTGTGCGAGTCAGAACAAACAGAGACGTGGTCCTGGCCCGGGGCTAAAGGTTGCGCTCTTGTTATCTCAAGGCGAAGTTGGGTCTCGGAGGACGATCGACGGATTTAGCTGGTAAACAGGAACCTGAAAAATGGCTTCGCTTAAGCTGGTATAGCTGAACTGTATATATAGGTAGAGCTGCGGTGTAATCAGTAGCGGTGGATTCTGGATACGTTTTTCGTGCAACTGGAAAAATACATTTAGAGTGGCTCGGTTGGACTGGATTGGGGGGCAACGCCGATACCACTTAATACCGTGGGTTTAAATTAATTAAACTTTTGCACTTCCGTTGGGAACAGTGGAAATAAAACGCTGATGACACGGCAGTTCGGTACCCGCAAAGCTCGCGCCGCCTACATTGTCTCCTTAATGGGGAAAAAAAATAAACGAATTCTCACGCTGTTACTCCTTCGCTCGAGTGAAATAAAAGAAAGCTCTCTTCAACTCTCCCTCTCTCTCTGTAGTTTTGTCTTTCTTTGTCCCACTCACCCGGAGGCTGTAGACTGGGTCCAGGAGCAAAGACTTGAAACCCCTTTTGCCCTCTTCCCCTGGTTCGATGGTGGTTCAGTTAAAATTCGCAGCTCGCCGTTACTTTGCGGTCGCGTAAAAATTAAGACTCCTCAAACCCTCCAACCACCCTAACTACCCCCGAGGAACCCTCTAATTTATTCCGGAGGTCGAATCTCCGTCGTTATCGAATTTAACTTATAATTATCGGAACATCGGCGGACGAACGTTTCTCTCGAACTAGTTCCAGTTATTTCCTCGCGTGTGCAGTCCCCGTAGGTGACTTTTAAACGCGATACATATTTATGCCTTAATTAAGAAAGATAATAAAAAATTTTTTCAAACCAGATCTTACCCCGTTCAAATTCTCATCTGTCCGAGCAACTCGATGGACCGAGATAACTCGTTATGCATTCTGAGACGTTCTACTGTCTCGGCTGAGATTCCATCCGCAGCATCCTACAGGAGCCAGGACGAGGGAGCCTTTTCCTTTGGCGAAACAATTATCGTTAGAATTGACAATGCAGACTTCGAGGGTGGATTCCTGCGGGTTTCCAAGCCGTGAAGGTTTTTGCTGAATGCGAAGTGTCGATGCGAAAGTAGATGGCGCCACCTAGGCGGGAATCCGGGAGACCAGAAAGGCTGGAACAGAAACGCAGAAGACGCACGGCAAGAAGGCGGCCAGAACGTGGTGAGAAGTACGAACCAGTGGAAGAGAGAGGGACGAGAGGAGCGGAGGGTATCCCATAAAACAATTGACATACGCTCGGAATCACAGAACGGACGCTCGAGAACCCGTAAACCTGTTTTAGCAGCTCGAAGCAGCTTCGGCTCGTCGAAGTGTAGTAAAGTCGAGCCACTAAATCCGCGAATAGTTCACATTGAGTTTAAATATTTCGCTCGCTAGCTCGTAAAGGCTACACCGAAGTCCCCGGACTCGGGGACGAACGTTTGGAGAACTAAGTTGAATCTACGATATATGCAGCATCAGTAAAAAAAAAAAGGTCCAACTAAAAATCACCTTCCAAAACGAACTCCATTTAATCCAAACTCTGAATCCAGTAGCTTCAGGGCGGCAGAAGCTGGGAATTTAACTCACGTTTATTCGTTTAATTGTTCCAACAGGAAGAAGCCTCGAAAAGCTCATTTCCACTTATAAATCTCTAGTTTGAAGAGGCTCCGTGCGAAAGGGCGAAGAGAAGCCAAAAAGCCCATACAGAGTGACGTTGAATAGAGGGCTGGCAGGGCCTCCCCTCTCCCTTCGACTCTCACAAAGCATCCATCCTGATTCTATACGAATCTCACGATAGGCTGGTTAACCAGAAGAGAGCTGCGAGGAACGAGTCCTCCACGAGCTCGGAATTCCTAATTCTTCGAAACCGTCGGAGAATTCCCGAAAGGTCCATTGAGCTCCGGGTCCGGGCATATCATTAGCGTCGTTTCCAGGTACTCATGGACCGTTGCGTGAATGGTTCGGTTTAGTCACTCCCTTTGCTCTCCCTCTCTCTCACTCTCATTTCTTCTCCTCGCCCTTTCTTTTCTCTCCTAGTCTATCCGTTCCACGCTCTTTATTTTTTCCCTTTCCTCTTCACCCTCTTCTCGCCCTCACCCACCTACTCTCTCCCTGTTTCTCCGTGAATGAGAGGATATTTAGTGCAGCGATTTTATACGGGGTGGTTACCCCCTCTCATCCCACAGACCCATGGTTAGCCACCATGCTCGACCTATACCACCATCATCGTTACTACTATCTACTATTACGAATACTATTGCTGCTTTCACAAGTATATATGTGTGTGTGTATATATATATATATATATGTATATATATATAAGAAACCAAACTGAATGGCCAGACGAGAGCTCGTTAACTACGGCCTTGGCGCCGGCCCGAGATGCCCGCTTTGATATCGTTCGACTTTAACCCGAAGCAGAGTGCGCCAGCACCTTCCCCTCCAAGTGTACGCTTTTTAAGGCTATCTTCACACCGAGAGAACAGCGTGCGGCCAATCGCCGTAATAAGCGTATAATAGCCAGACGTACAAATTTCCTACCCTTTTCGAGTCGATCGATGATTTTAGTGAATTTTTTAAACGCTAATTTTCTCGACTATGAAATATTCACTCGTGTCCGTCGTGGGCGGCCGTCAATCGGACGGCTGTCCTCAATGACTCCAGTGTTCGACGCCTGATCCCCGACGCTCGTTATCCGAGCGCGCACGCTCCTGCAATAACTCGATACCCGTCACGGGCTGCCATTCCGTCTATTCGCTTCTTGACCCTCGGAATACGAGGTTACGTTATCGCACGTTACGTTAATTGTAATTATTAAATTTCTTTATTTGCGTTTCAAAATTTTTATCGGCACCGATTATCGTTTTTATCAATTCAAAGTTTCCCTTCTGCACGCTTCCCATCTTGACGTTGCTCGGCGTTTAGTTTCCTTCGTGAAACTCGGTCCGATTCCGCAGAGTCCGCCGCGTCTAGGAACACGCAAACTCCCCGTGGACCGTCTTCGGCCAACATCGGCAGCGCTCGGCTCGACTCGTAGAGAACTCGAAAATACTTTGGCAATTATCCGTGGGGGGATTTAAGTGGCGTCGTGCCGCTTTATCAATCGCGAGCTACGATAAATCCGTGCGAGCCCCGCAAAGGACAGGCCCAATTTATCATGGCCCCTTTGGTCCCTCGGCCAACGACGGCCGCGACACGCCACTAACCCTACTTTACCGACAGGGATATCTCTCGCTGTCCGTGTAACTACGCGTGTTCGTAGGTTCGCAAGTGCGTCATCGCGTTACCCCTAATCAGAGCGATGTTACTCGACCGCGCAAGAATCTTTATTGCCGGTTTGCTCGTTAGCCGCGTTTTGATCTCACTCATAACAGAGTCATTATTAATAGCACACCGTATATACACTGGGTATATCTACGATCGAGCATCTTCCGGGAACAAAAAGCGTTGTAGGTAACGTCCTGCGTAGAGTATATCGTGCGCCGGCGGACGAACCAAGTGACGACGGAGTCGCGCATGCGCAGTGGGATCTTCACGACAAGCGACCTATACCTGATCTTGCTGAATAAGCTGGACCGTTAATTAAAAAAGTATAGGAGGTATTACTTCTTCAATTTATTTTTTTGGCCTTATAAAAAAAAAAGATAGGAAGATACTCCCGACCAGCGGACCCTGCTAGCAGAATTTGATCCGTCCTCGCGCTAATTAGAGGCGCGGATGGAAATGTTGGGTTAATAATTCGCACGGGTCGACACGAGGGAAACGGTGTCCGGGAAGATAACAGGAAAGGCTTCGGGTAATAGGTGGTAGAGGGTGGTAGATTCAGCGTTAGAGTAGAGCGAGGTGGAGAACATACGCTTCATTAACGGATGATCTCGTGTTAATATCTACTTTATCCGGGGCTGACCGTATCAGCGCTGGCCAGGCATGGCCCCGTGCCACACGGGCCATCCTGACACCCGGGATGAGCGCGGCCTGCAATCTACCCTATCTGTGTAGCGCATCGCTACACCAGGACCCACCCACCCACCCACCCTACTGTACCACTGTACCCTTTCGACTCCCTTCATCCCGATTAGTAAGCGGCACTCTACCAGAGCGAACACTTCAGACTTCATAGATGACACCTGGATCCTAGGTATCCTGGACCGTGAGCTTCGCGGATGCTGCTCACAATTTGGTCCTGAGCTTGCACCCGGGTCTAAGAGCTACAGCGAAAACAGGCGTAGTAACGTTGGATGGTAAAGCGGGTGTGTGCTTATACGAGTACCGCTGGGGGTCGTATAACGTCGTAATCGTAACGATGGTAATAACATCTCGTAAAGTCTTTTTACATAATCAGCATTATTCACAATTTAAAGGGGAGAGAGGAGGATCCTCGCGCGGTAAGGGACGCGCGGGGAGGAAGCAACGTGTTTGGCGGGGCCGCATGCTGGATGACGAAGTGGGCATAACCACGTGCTTGCGAAACGGGGAAACCTCGTGGCTGGGGGATGGTTAGATAAACGAGCCCCTTGTGGGGTGTTCCAAAGGATACCAACCGACCGACCTACGTATCGTAGTACCAACCGTGCCGGGCATTCCTGGGGATGTGTAATGGTATGTACGTACTCGCGTAATATTAGTCCCGAGCACTTTGTCGGTACTAGGGGTAGGTAGGGGTTAGAGTATCGCTATGGGCGAACCCACCATTACTTTTTGACCCTCTTGCAACCTGGTCGCGTGCTAGGGATTGTGAATTTAAAAAAATTACTCCACCCTTGTTCCACGACTTTGGAACACCCTGTGTACAATGTTACGGCGTCAAAATCAGCACCGGACCTGGTACCCCTCTGAGGTTGCTATTAGGTCCTCGGGACGGAATCAGCTCCAGGTGGCAGAATTGGTACAAGGGCGTCCATGGTCAGGCCACGTCGTTGATGTTTGTCTTGGAGGAGCTACGTGAGTGGCGTAAGTCGAGGAAGTGGGACCGGATGGGCAGGGGGGTGGAAGGGGAGGGTTGGTCGAACGGTAGTCAGCTGCTGTCAGTCGGCGTCCGTTCGTCCGTGGGTCTGTCCATCCAACCGTCCACGCATCCAGCCAACCCACGACCTTTCGAGCCCGGAGGTGGATACACGCTTTTCTACTTAGCGCGGGGCACCCCCGAGGGGGTTAAGGCCGAGACCCACCCTAATTGCGTCCGAGAGACCGGACAAAGCGCGACCCGTGTATGTGTGCTGGGAGGTATGTTCGGACCCTGGTATTCCAGCTCGGGTTCCTGCCTCTATCTGCCGGAATTCTGCCCTCTGGCGGTGGACACGCTGTACTACAAAGTTTGGCGGACTGAATAAACTTCGCGGGACCCTTTACAGCTTAGAAAAAGTCGACTTCCTGGGTGCCGAATGGGATACCGAAGGGGAAAAAAAAGAGTCGGCTTCTCCTGCTCGAGGAAAATAAAAAGAAACTCAACGTTGGCTGTCCAAGCTTTTTCGTATCGGTGGATCTTATCGATGTGGTGATTAAGTTGAATGAAGAATTTTCAATTGATTTTTTTTTCCTTCAATTAATAAAGATTTTACCTTTTTTTTGCGTTTTCGGATTACATTTTGAATTATTCAAATGGCACTTGGCCAAATTCATCCTTTGATTCTACTCGCCAAACTATCCGTACGCTGCTACCATACGGTCTTGTTAATTACACAGTTTACGAGGGTATAGCTTTCGTTAATGACTGTACCGTCGATTCTCTACCACGTCAAAGGTTTTAAATAGAACGAATGATTACGACTCGGGTGTTACGATCCCGGTGTAAACGTCATTGAACCTTGTTAGAGTACCTTTGCAGAGACAGGGAGAGCGGGGGTTGTTTTATGCCACGAGTATCGGTGTATCTCGTTCATTCAGGGAGTCATTCAGCGTCCCCTGCGATCACAAGCATCAAAAGAGCTTAATTCATCATTCCAGGGCGGGAGGGAGTGGAAGGAGGCGTAACGACCCGATGAACGGAATCGACCAACTGGTTATAATAGCAACAGCTAAATTGAAAGCACTGAATAAAAAAAAAAACAAGCGTATCACCGGAACGCAGTAGCTTTGAAATTGTCAGAAAAATTGTCAGGCTAAAAATCCTTGTCAGATTTAGCTCGGAGTCTGGATGAGCTACGAAAAGAGAGGAGAGTGCGATGATGCTGAGCGCCAAAGTCGGATAATAGCCACGTAAGGTGAGACTCCGAGGGTATTCCTAGGAGAAGTCCCGAGGTAATCGACAGCAGCGCCTCCTAGGGGATGATGGTGTAGGGGCGGAGTCGAGGTGCGGCCTCTTTCGCTCCTCCCATGAGCTTGAAAGCTGCCGGAGGCGTCGCGGCGGCGCCTATGGATCTTGGAAGCTTGCGAGCACCGTGGCGCACCCTGACGGGAGGCTCCGGAATCGAGCCTACTTCAAGAGCAAACGTCGAGCCTGGAGCACCTACTAGTAAACACTAGGAATAAGATTCCCTCGTTGAGACTTACCAAGAACCATCGTGGAGACCCTGGACCAGGAAATGCAGGTGAATTCTTCTACACTAATTTGCCTACGAGTACAGAGAAAAGTCTAGTTTGATTATGTCGCGCTTGAGTGTTTACTTAATTTTCAAAAATTTTTAGAAAAATATTTTTTTTATCGTTCGTACTAGATATCGTATTACCCAACTGGAATGCGTTTCTACTGTACTGATTGACTTTGTACGCTTTCTGTATATATATGTATTGGTCGGTTTATATCGCACCGATAACGCACTATTGTTTTTAACTTGATTGCCAGTGACTCTGAACGGGATGGCGGAGGGGAGTTACGGCTAATGGATTGTATCGAGTATCCGAAGTAAATTCGAATCGATTTGCACGGTGGAATATATTTAAAAGAAAAGAGGCAAAAAAGGGAAGAAGAAGATGAAGAAGGAGAGGCAAAGAAGGGTGCGTCAAGGCGAGGAAGGAACTCGTTGGACGCGTGCGGAATGCCAATGAAAAATAGGTCACCTTTTAGTAAACCATTTCGGAGCGTTTTAGCAGAGGGAATGAAGATCAATAGAAGAGCCAAGGGAAAAAGAACGATCGGCCGAATGGGGTGGGTGGCGAGTAAGAGGGTCAGGGGTTACTCGGTAATGGGGAGGCGGATTGGCAGAAACGGACCGAGGGGGTGGCTGGATCGACACTTCATTCAATTTAAATTAAACCCGTATTAACGGTGTGAAATCAGTGAATTCATTAGGCGAGCTTTTATTAATACAAAATGATTAATTAAACAATAGCTTGACAGGAGGTGGCGCTTGGCAATGGAAATTCGGAAAGGGTTGTTGCGAGCGGCAGATGTTCATGGCGTCAACCAAAATTATTAAATACTATAGGCTCGACCTCTGGGTGTAATGGACTTGGCAAAAATTTCAAATATTTAAGACTTTTTTGCTGAAATGAGAATTTTGAAATTTCTCAATTTTGCTTTTTTTTAAGGCAGCAATAAAAAAGTATCAAGTAGCAGCATTCGACTGTATTACTTTCACGTGGCTTATGCAAATTCCCTTACACCAATATTTCTCACTTATACGTGATATCTATAAATTCTATATGCAGGTATATAACACTTTTATATACTTATATATATGTAGAGAAAAGTGGCAGCGAGCTATCAGTCAAACGTTCAAATTTTCATATAAATCCTGTCAATAAACGTGAAAATATTTATCTCTGACAAAACCCCCAGCGATCCATTTCATATTCTCACCGATTCCCATCCCGATGGTCTCATCCCTGAAAATTACAAAAATCTCGATTCCGAAGGTATCAATAACTTTAATAGTCGAATACGATACCTATGGCGCGTTTACACTTTGGTACAGTACCAACAGAAGATTTTTATCCCTGTACCGTCTTATTATTTTCGTACCTCAAAGTATTTTTCTTTCAATGTGTCATCATCAGCATCCCTAACCCTGGACAATGGACCACTGAAAGTCGGCACTCTAGGAAAGATTAGCCAGATGAGAAGATCGAACGCTCGTACGGTGGAACTAGAGCCTTCAGCCAACAAGCTGTTTACTTGGGATCGAAAAAGGTGTTCGCAACTGGAGCGGCGGTGTCCTTTGTTCTTTCTTGGCAACAGGAGATGCTTTTCCCAGAGCAGGTATACAGTGCAGTACCTGGATATAAGGTGCCTGGTAAAGTCGCGCGAACACGAATCCATCCGTAAAATCACCCTCTTGAGAATCGAACAAGAAATGTATGTATATATACCCACCCGTTATATGTACATATACATCAGGTATAAATGTTACAGATTCCCAACGCGAATCCAGCCTTCCTTAAGGCCTAAGCGACTAATGCGAAAAATCGGCAAATCCGACGGCAAAGTCACTCGGTTCTCGAGTGTCAATTTTCCGTGGCTTATTTCGTCAGTGACGAAGGATTGGAATGAAGGAAAAAAATTTTTTTTCACGTATTCATGAGCATATACTTTATGGAATTGTGTAGATTTTTTTTTTTTCAAAATACATAAAACTCAGTCTGAACGAATTTATCGCTTTTCCTTCTTTTCTGCTTTGTTCTGGCTTTTATGTACTTTTTCTTCTTCTCTTTTCACTTGACGACCGAATATTCTTGAACGTCTACCGACTCTTGGCAGCGTTCTCATATCGCGACGAGCGTACTCCCACGTAGCGAGATTTAAACAAACTTTTTCAATGAAGATTATTCCGAAGTCCGCTAACTACGCCCGACGCTCCCTTGAGAGTGCGGCAACTTTTTTCATTCGCCTAACTTTACAGAATGTCGACGAGGACCCGAGTAGGTGGGACGAGTGACGGAGATGAGCGAAGAAGAAGAAGAAGAAGAAGAAGAAAAAGAGAAACAACGTACATAAACACGTGAGACGTATTATTGCCACAGTGTAGAATGAGTTAGGTCGCTGTTAGAACGAAAAATATGACGATCACGATATTGGACAGGTATTCGAATGAGAAAAAAAAATTAACCCGTTAGACAATCGAACGGTATTGGATAGCGAATTTGAAGAAATGGAATTTAAAAAAAGATTTCACGTTCCTCTGTTCGAGAGAAAAAATAGCACGGTAATATTTTTCAATGTAAATCTGCCCGAAAAAAAATGCTGACAGGTTACAGCAATTTATTGCGTGTTATAACTGACGTCCAAGCCCTGGACACATCCGCGAGGATAATGGCCGTGAGACGATGCACCATTGATGCGTCCCATCGGACCCATCAGACCCATCAGACCCATCAGACCCATGCTACGTAATTGGTCTGTCACTTTGAGCGTGTCAAAATACACGGCCGCGCGCGCCTTAAGATCTTATTAGCGACGCGTGGTTCATTCCGCTGCCGTTCCGCACCGTTCCTGCCGCAGCTCCCTGTAACGTCGAGTCACGGACAATCCGAGTATCTGACATCCACTCAGCATCATTTGACGCTCATTCAGACCACCTTGCTCCCAGCCAACCCTCTTTCTTTTCACGCGCACTCAATCCAGACCCTGGTCACAATGAGCCGTGACGCAGCGCGTGGATAATTGAACGTTTCAGTGGCTGACTGTTACGATAATAACGGGTGTACTGTTCGGAGAGAGGAATGGATCGTAAGAAGGAAGAATGAAAAAAAATATATAAAACTCCAAAAAAATTACACCACCCGCTAGAAGACCCCTGGTGACTTTGACAGGTCCGCTTCGCCCTAGACACGGGGTGCTGACGTTTCATATATTTTTAGTCAAATTTTTTTTTTGAAAAAAATATAAAAAATTACATTTTCGTAATGAAACAGTCTTTAACGTCACTCTACCGTGCTTTTATCTCCTTCCGCATCCACCGACTCGACAGTTGCGTACACACACTCGGAATATTGCCAATCAAACACCACATTTAATTTCGGTACGGTTCGGAAATGACAAACATTTCGATCAAACATTTGACAAACACTCGTCGTTTGCGCCGCGTTGCCGAAACAGCTCCGCTCCTTCTGCAAACAGAACCAGAAGCGGAGTCCACTTGTTTCGCGACTGTCTGCGCGTTTGAGTTCGCTGGGCTGCATATCTCGGGGCGTCCGGCCAGACCTGCCTGTACTTTCACCACTGGGAAGCAGTTCACCTGTTATACCCTCCACTGGGTAGTCGGTACCTATAACGTTAAGATACGTGAAAAATCAAAAGCCACAACCTGACGCTTCGCGTATAATAAGACTGTGTTAAAAAAAAGTGTAAAAAATTTGCAAAAAATATTAAATATAAAAATTATTAAAAAAAATATTTCACAGACACGACACAAAGGGTCCATTTAAATTTGCCACACGACTGTACCAACTCGTGCAAGTTGGCAGTCGGGCCTGTGTCTCGTATGAACCTGGCTTTAAATGGAAACGTCACAGTCCCTTGTAAGTGGCTTGTTTAACATTTTGATTAACACGTCTTTCTCGCGGACGTGGTCGAATATAAAAGGGGGCCCCGTGCGTGCCGTGCCGGGTTGCGAATGCGAAAGGTGGTTATCCATCCGTAGGTGGGTATTAGGTTGTCGAGGTAGAAGCAGGCTGCAGTCTGTCACTCAGACGCCCAGCGGAAAGACTGTCAGTCTCATCTGACTTGGGTCGGATCGATGTGCTAACTAGTGCAAAAAAAAGCAGGCAATAAAAAAAGCACGTTAAAGCTACGTCAGATCATTACAAACCCATACACTGTACAATAGCATAAAATCCAATCGGGAACGACCATTATGATTTTGATCTATTTCAAAGTTAATTTGGACTATCGAAATAGAAAAAAAAATGATTAATAAAAAAATATAAACCTCGATCGAGATCGAAGATAGCGTATCCAACATGATAACATAATTATTATAATCAGTCTTCGTGGTTCAAACCGTCTCGCGTATCGTTGTACTAGAAACAAACAGTAATTAGGCTAATCGCACGAGCATTAAGTTCTCACGCACATGTGAGGTAACAAGTTTTTTATGTACTTAATACACGAGCAATCTCGCTCAATTAAATGAGTTAACGTTATCAGGTAGGCAGATGGAAAATAATTGACCGTCGATTCACTACGGTTAAAAGTCTTCAGATTCCCAAGGAATTTTGCACTATCGCTCGCTATCTGGATTTTAAAAAAATTTTCTCAAATTCGCCCAGAGGAATTTTTGAATGCCGCGGGTGCTCCGGGCAGGAAATAGTTTGATATCCCATTTTGGTTGGGGCAAATAAGCGGAGTCGGGTACAGGCGTCGAGGCGCCGGGCGTCCTCGAGGGTTTCTAGGTTGGCGTTACTTATGCAATGTAAAACAGTAAGGAGAGTAAGGCCAACGAAATTCATGCCCTTAGAATACAACCCTTGGCGGAAGGGTCGCAGGCAACCCCTATATTACTTACTCAGGCCGCTCCAACCACTCGGCCGCCATAGAGCCTCTGTAATACCGTTCGGTAGGCCATCGGGGGTGGTTTCGGTCCCGGTACCAGGGGTGGCCTCCGCTATACTCCCGCTCTCAAATTACCCATCATTTAGAACTCGTTTTCACCATGAGTGCAACTGCATACAAATATATGCTGATTGCCGCGAGGGGGAGACTTATTTGATTACACGCGCATCAACAAATGCTCATCCGATTATATCGACTCCATTCAGGGATACTTGAGGGTGACTGTCCTTTTTGCCCGTTTCAATTTTTAATCCCTATTCTAAACAGTCACGCGTATCTCTGCCATATTTATGATTTTCCTCCATTTTTTTTTATCGCTCAAAAATTTTTTTACCCCTTTTTTTTTGATCGATCGATGTATCCTCAGCTCCGGTAGTCAAGCTCCAATATAAAGCAGCGACAGTCGCCTTATTCTTCTCGTAGCTGTCGCTACCCTTGCGGCAGTCAGGGGAGAATCGCGTCTTTGACAAATTCGATTCGCGTGTCACAGCCCGTAGAACATGCCGGCGCGAAAAGCGCTAGGGTGTTTTTCCTCCGCGTCGCTAAATCAGCTAAATGGCTGCCAGGCGAGAAACCTGTGTAATGCGAGGTGTGACAGGCGTGGCGGGGCCCATCAGTAACTCCTGAATATTTGATGCCCACTGTCGTCCTGAGCAGAGAGTAGAGAGTAGATATTTCTCCGTGAATAAGAGCTGTATATATATATAGGAACTTGGCACAGCTCATCAGCTACTTCAGTGAGTATAAAAGTACCGATCCTAAAACCTGTTTTACGCTCCCTCTGTCCTATGATTTTTCTAACCTAACCTATTTGAGCCTGCCAAGATATATAAGGCAGTATAATTCTACCTACCATCCCTTACGGACTCTATCGCGAGACTTTTTTCCCCATCAGCTTCTACAAATTATTCAAAGCCACAGAAACGCTCACACGAGCGTCACGTCGCATTCGACTTCGTGTGGGAATTAGAGCGGGAAATTTGAAATGATTTTTAAGTCAGACATCGGCACTCCTATTCGCATTGTAAATATTTTAATTTACCTAGGATCGTGCAGGCTAGGAATTATTTTTATGACTGTTAATGAAATATTGAAAAATATTAGTCGGTGATCTAGATAGATACAACGTGGCAAAGGAATCTCATTCGATTTTTTATTTGGCGAATCGCAACGGGCGATGATATTCGCGGGTCAATTTATTCTGGATAAATTGACCGAGGGCTACAGTCGTATTAAGGATTTTTTACGATGTGTGCAAAGATACGGCATTTCTCTTCTGGACAGGAAATAAGGGTGAATCCAACCAGGACCGATATATACGATGATTGAATTACTCGTCTTAAAACCAGCGACGCCATTAACCAGCGACTACGTTCCTCAGTCGAGCAACTAACAAGCGCCAACGAATAACCGAACGAACAAACAGACTTTTACTACCCGGCAAACAGACCCGGACGGGGGTCCGGACTTATCAAATTAATCATTTTACGAGCAATCATTGTCCACGACCAAGAGCACGTATGTACATATCATGTATACTATATACGGTATGCTATATGTATATATAAAAATTTTAGGAGATAACGACAATCATCAAATTTTTTTTTCTCACGAAACGACACGTTTTGACCGAGTCAGTAGCCATTTTGAAAATTATTAATTGATAAAAAAAGATTTGCGGTAATTTAGGAAAACTGTGTAATTTTATTTTATGCGATAATTATGGCTCTTACAATGCTTCGGGCTACTTTGAAAACCGGGTCGCAAATGCACGTTGACGCGCTCGTTGTCCAAAAATATATTAACCGTCCGCTGTGGCGTAACACGGCTATACGCGAATGCCCATGGCGGCGTTAATTTTGGTAAAAGTCCGAAATGCCACGTGGTTTGATAATAGGCGCAGTTTATCAGCCCTTTCAGGCCGACCATCCTCACACCCAGCATTCATTGTACCCGGGTGCAAACAATAATCATGACACGCAGGATTGCCGGCAATGACAATGGAATTGATGATATATCGATTGCCTGGCGACACCGTATAATTGTTTTACAACACGCAGTTCGGCCAGTGGCCGTATCGGTCGAGTAGCGCCAGCTCGTAAAACCGCGTTCACAAACAGCTTCGGCAGCGCCACGCGGTTCTGCCTACTGGTCACGGAACCGGCCTAGCAAACACACCCGCCGCTGTATTCGCGAATTATTGTCAAATTTTCGAACGCTCAAGCTTTACGAGTCCCACTTTAACATGGGACACGTATAAATTTCCGTTGAATTTTTCATTATTTTTTTTATTCATAACTTTGCGTCACTACACTGTTAAGTTTATATATACATATATTTTGTGACGTGATTTTTCGATTCACAGTCACAAGGCGACTCCGGCTACCGATACACATAACGTTCTCGATTTCTGGTTCCCTTCGGGTCGCCACTCTGCTCGGAAGCTGCGCTCTCGGGTTGATTCGTATAGCTACGCCAATGCTCTCGGAAGATTTCGTTATTGTTT
>JAYRCB010000728.1:47625-87653 GCA_036026315.1 Trachelus stipa | reverse complement strand
TGGTGCCCAGCTGTCGCCCGGTGCCCTGGGCAAGTGGTCGTGGAGAATTTCCAAAAAAGTTACGTACCGATTTGCTAAGAAACGCTGTCGATTTGGTTTAAAGGGACGACTCGAGGGAAATGAAGAGTTATCGGCTATAAGGATCTGCCCCAATCAGAATTATTAGTTTTCGAATTTGGCTATTTTGTCAAAATAGTCTGTCTCGGGGCACCGACCGAGATGTCACGAGATGCCTCGCGCTCCCGTGCTATCTGTTTATAGTTTTTCTAGCTGCTTCGATACTGCGTCCCCAAAAATCTACAGAATCCGTTAAGTTATCGTATTATCTGATAGGTTCGTAACGTAGGTTAGTTTTCGGATTTTTGTCGAGTTAAAAAAATACGTTACAATATATATATTTATGAAAGGGGCGAGAAAATAATTATAAAATTTTATTCTGACTGTACTATTTTGCTATCGTTATTTTCAATCGATCGGATAATATCGATCGACTGGTATATTAAATTCGGTAGAAAAATTCAAAAAATCTGAAATCCCAACGATAAAAGAACTTCCGGTATCGAATGATCCCCCAAGGGGATGTTCCTTGCGCGTTGCGTAAGATTGCTCGTATCAGCAGGCAGTGTTTAAGGAAATAATCCAGGATCTCATAAGCAGCATATACAAGGATGTTGCGGGTGTGGGCGGAGTGTAGCAGTAAGAACAGGTGGTGCCTAAGGGTGAAGAGATTTGTAGTTTCATTAGGCAGCGGCTGCTGCTTATGACGTTGGGCTTCTGTTGTCTACAACCACTTACAAGACTACTTACCTGTGTCGTAAGTAATATCTCGATTTTCCCTTTATCCGCGAATAAGACAAATTTCAAATATGGAATTACAAAGGGGTAGCGAGTGAAATAAAAAAAAATTTAATTCACCAAAAATATCGCGACCTTATCAAATATTCGTATCACGTTACGATTCCCATTCGAGTGTATCTTACGAAAATGATATTTTCATCTGCAAAGATAAATTCAATTTCTTGTAAAAGTTGGAAAACGATATACCGCGTTCGCATCAAACGAATGACTTTTCTTTGAAAATTTTACTTCCGAGCTTAGCCAGACTTATACAGCACACACGTAAGAAAGCTCCCGCACGCTATGGCAAAGTGTTAAAACTTTTGATACCAGTTTCACTGCGTTCGCGACTGCATTCGCATTCATGCATTCTCCCTAAAGAAAGCGAATAGCTGTGCCATAATATTCAGGAGTTCAAAGTACGAAACAGCAGCTGGCATCCCTTATAAAGATTTTAACGGAAGATCATCCCGATCTTACGTCTCGTCGCAGGTCTCATCCTCCGTTCTAGGTCCATTCTAACCTATCCGGAACGTTAACAGGGTGACTCTTCGATTAACGCGTCAACCGCTATACTCGACCACGTATAGATATACAGGACGAACCTTTCCTAAGGATTATGCTTTTTCCAGAACGTGATGGACCGAAGGTCTCGCGGATTTGGATCCAGACTACCACGCATGGGATACTCGACAACCGCAAACCCTTGGCGAGCGGAATGTGGATTGTGGAACGCGAAACCATTTGACACCCTTGCAACCTGGGGATCCTACTCGGGTAACGTCACGAGTCCCGTACGTGTCTTTTTCTAGTTGTAATTACGTCTAGGTATCTTTTATGGCCAGGGTGAAGATATTTATACAGCCGTCACTGGGATGATCGAAGAGGGCTCCGGCTTCTAAGGGTGACGAGACACTTTCTTGTGCGAGGGAACGCTTACAGCGTGTTTCACTCGGGACGTATCGTATATGGGATACGTGGGGGTTGGTATCTCTTATATTGTGTATACACATAATAGGCCTAGTAACGAGCTGGTCCAGTACGGATGCTGCGTGTCAAAAATGAAATTCAACGAATGACAGTGGTAGTGGCTAGTCTCGTTATCATAGTCGGACCAGGAACCTGAATATAAGCTAATCAGCAGGGAACATGTGGATTCCTGGGGTAGCCCGTATCTAAGAGTTTGAGTTAATTTCATAGCTGATCACCCCGGGTAATCCTGGCAGGGGCGGCATCGCTCGAGCGGAAAACAAAGCTGTGAGACTGGGGGGATGCAAGTCAACCCCCCCACGCCTCTCGGAATCTTCCTCAGATTCGTACGTCATAAGTGCTTCGGCGCTAGATTCATCATCTTAGTCAACCCCTGAGTCGATTTCCCACCCTGCTCTCCGCAGACTCGCTGGCCAGAATGCGGAAACGTTGGAATTGCCACCCTTGAAAAAGTTCATCCTCTTGGTACACTCCATAGAAAAAATGTCACGGGGTAGATTTTTGTTATATTCTCTTTATCTAATATCGTTCCTACCCCATTCCATCTGGAAATTCATATAAATCCTAGTGGGCAGACAAAAATATGACGTGCCAAAATGCCCGCGAGAAATGTACACACCACCACCCCCCGCCCACCCCAGCTACATTTAATCCTCTGCATAACAGGGGCTGTCGGATTCGTCGTGGTACTGCCACTCCGATAAATAAATCAACTCGTAAGCAGCCGCTATTAGGGTGATGTGGCGTGTATGCAATGTGCATCACGCCCTCCCCTTCTATTCGCACGCTTCTCCTACGCAACTGCGAACTGCAGAAAATAAATGCCCCGTTGCTTTACGTGCGTGTAAAATGTCCTTTGACATTGAGTATGGGCTGTGTGTATATCTATATAGGTGTAGGCACTCTCTAAACTTAATACCCGTGTCCCGATTACGTGTGTGGCTTAAACATGTGCCGCTTGTAAGGGATAAAGTCGATCCTTGCAGATGCAACTTACGACCGTGCGAAGGGAGCAAGAGGCAGGAGTCAAAAGATTTTATACGACCGTTGAATTAAATGCATGTGCAGCGATGCATTATTTTTACGTGAAAAAATTCTACTTGCTTCCAGTTTATAATTAAAGATCAGCCGTCCTGTGGAATAAGATTTTCTCCAAGGAATTTGTGTAAGTTGGTTACTTTGAATTTTTTGGGGATTTTTTTTTATAGACTTTCAGGGCTGGGTTACTGCGGGGCATGCGTGCATACGGTGTAAGGATATTGCGAGTGGTCATAATCGCGTGTGCAGTAGGCGAGGCACTCGGTAACGGAAATCACGTTTCCTATAATCTGCGGTAATCTCATAAATAATGTGCAGTCTATGGAGGAGGCAGAGAGAGAGAGAGAGAGAGAGAGAGAGAGAGAGAGAGAGAGAGAGAGAGTAGGCCAATACCAGAAGCAGCTACAAGAAAGCACGTAGAGTCCGGGAGTGGCCGAGTGAGTAAAGCATATATGTTATACAGGAGCGGCCCTGACGCTATATTCATCCCTTATGCACCCCGAAGCAAAGCCAGTAACTCTACGCTAGAAATCATCCCCTACACTCGTGAGAGCGAACCCGGCTCTTGGCCCATCCCCCGTTTCTCTCTCATGATTTGACGCTGTGCAAACACATCGGCCAATTATTTACAGCTCTTCCCCTTTTTCGGATTTCATGGCCATTATTGTACCGCACTCGGACACCCCATACCGACCCTCGTCGCATTGTCCTGCGACCCTACGGACGATTTTTCAGTGCTGCCATCCTCGCCTGTTTACCAATCAGATATTAGTAGTCCAGTTTGATGAAGAAAAAAAAATACCACTAAAAATTTATACAAAATTACAACCCTGCTCCAACGCGCCATAACGAATCTTCGATCAGGATGTCGAAGTGGGGGTAGAAAAAATTTGGAATAAAAAAACAAGGAATATCAAGGAAAGTAACACGCGTGATCGGGAATGAAAATCGTGTTTGGTTCGACGCAGCAGGATTCAGTGACACGTCACACTCGCCGACTTCGGTATTGGCTGCTTCCACTTTCTCGTTCTACCGTATCCACGTTTTCCTATTCGAGTCATCCTTCGCCGCCCCCCGGCAGCAGTCTTGTCGAAATCCTTTCAATATATCAGCGGACCAGAGGGGAACATTCTGTCATAGGAGCCGGCGTGCGCGAGACCGAGGACAAAGGGAGCATTTTATTATCGAGTAGAACCATTCGCTCCTCGAGCGACTCGATCTTTCTCTTTCTCTTACTCCAATAATATTTGCCCATAGTCCTAACCCTTTCCCTCTTCCCTATGCAAGTGGCTACTAATTTATGTCTCGTAACACTCGAACCGACCCTGTACAGTCATACAAATAACGCGGTTCAAGAGAACCTTAATAAACGATTTTCTTTGCATTTATCCAAAACGGCGATTCGCCCTCTCTTTACTATCAAATCACTAGTCGGACGGTAATAATAATATTTTATATTATATACAGCACAGACATACATAGATATATAATTTAGGATAGACAGTCCCATGTATAACCTTTTGTATAAGCACACCCAAAAGTTTCACGATTGACCGACATAATACCAGACCCAATACCACTTCAGTCCTTTATGCCGCAACCACAACGGAGCTCTATTCGACCGCTTGCAATTTCCCGACAAGGCTAATATACACTGTGCCAACTAGCCAGAGTTCTAGCTACTTACTACACGCTCAGCCGTTAGGGTCGTTTATTTCGATCGCCCGTCTACACCACCCCCCCGCCCCCCCACAGCCCCTATTACCTTACTACACTGTTTCCATGCACGCGATATTCCCTGAGGCACATTCAACAATTTTTACCAGATACTGTCTAGCAATTAAAACACACAGTAGGTATTCGAGACAGTAATTGTTTAATATTACGAGGGTGCGTTCATAAACAACCCTTAATCGGTCGATAGCTAAGAAAAATAAAAATCCAAAAAATGTATTAAGAGTTGGTATCAAAGATTCTTTATCAAATAATTGATATCTGTCTGATAATTATTTTTATGTTTTTTCCAATTTTTTTTTTTTGGTACCCAATAGACAAGGCTGTTTCGCAACGAACGATGTCGTTAAAGCAAAGTGCAGCGGGAACATTGAAGTTCCGCTTTGAATATAATATGGCGGCAATAAAGAGTTTTGACAAACGGGCCTGTGTAAGGGCGCAAGGTATGTTGGTATTTTTTTGTTTTCATTTAACCGTAGAAAAAACGAATGAACGTTCAGCATCCGACAAACAGCGAACACATCGCGTACATGAATACGCGGCCGGCATTTCGCTCGCGCAGTAACCCGTATTAAAACAAATCATTGTTTCTACTGAATAATTTCCCTCTCCGGCGGCTTTGCATCATATCGTCGAGCTTGTCCGTTGTAAACGCGACCTCATGCTCGTGTGCGCTTCCACTGCATCCTCGTATCCATACACGAGAGGCTGCACAGTAACTGACCGGTTGCAGTAGACAGTATCATCATAGAATTTAATCAATACCGAAAGGCATTATTATCACACGAGCCCGAAACAAAGCATCGCGTAGACTGTAGAACGTTGATAAAAGATTAATTAGCTACCAAGGAAATATTAAAAATAATGAAAATAACGCGTAAACTGATTTAAAAGATAAGTATACAAATTAATCGATAATTTTTAATCGATCTGTCCCACGACACAACGAATATAATAAATCGATAGATATCGTTCGTCAAATAAATTATTAACCCCCTGTACCGGGTGTGTCAATAAATTTTTGTTCCATGTCAAATTTCAATCATCCATATTCTGTACAAATAACAAGTCACTGATAACAGGACCAAACTTTTCCATTCGGATTCCAACCAATTCCCATCAATGACAACACGATGTATCACATGCTCGATACACACCTGCACCCTCGTCATCGACCCCACCGACGGAATCATCGAACGATGAAACACTCGATTACTGCATTAACAATGCTACTAATTCCGCCACCCCATTTCGTTTTATCCAATCCCGTATTCGTTACGTAACCAATATCATACGTATATACATATACATACAAAATCGACAGGGCAGCCACAGGCGAAGCGACTGGAAATGCTATTTGGAACGTTGGAAAATAGTTAAATGACCAAACGCGTCGGATACATCATTTCGAATGTTCGCAACTGCAGTTGCGGATATAATCGACAAGCGATTGGCATTAAGCTGCGATTCGCCAGTAATCGAATCCGTACAGCATCCAATTCGCACAGGTAACGACACATGTAAGTTACCATAGATTGACTATAGAAAAAAAAAAAATTCAACTGTATAGAAAAGTTACAGTACTTCCCAGTAGCCCCGGCCAAACTTTCCTATAGAGTATGCATAGCTGGAGGGTAAATATCGTATATATAAATTGTGTATATGGAGACTTAAGAGAGACAATGGGTGTACGGAGGGGAGCGAGATGGAGATACGGCGGCAAGGGAGCCAGAGAGAGAGAGAGAGAGAGAGAGAGAGAGAGAGGCAGATATAAAAAAGAGAATAAGTGAATATTTCGATCGGGCCCGTTGCCTGCCTCGTCCCCTCGAAGCAATGAATACGAATAGGTTCGCGATACGATCTGGATCGCGGGGTTAAATTAAATGATTTGCATAAGTAGGTGGGTGTCGACACTGGCAAACATTGACAAACGCGTGCTATGGGGACTGGCTACCACCCCTCCCCCCTGCACTCTGACACCCCCCGATGCCACAGTCGAACAGAGAGGTTATAAGAAGAATATATTATTAGGGATAATAGAAACAGCGGTACAGTAGCCTCGATAAGGGTTCCACGGGGTGGCGACACGTGTCTACAAGCCTGTCGCTCGCTGATACAGCCATTCGCAATTATCATACATACTCTTGTCCACTAGTGTACACGATGGGAATGCCTATTTTCAATGGACGTCTATTTGGAATAACAAGTCATTCCCCTTTGCCCAGACGCACTCAGGCTAAGAGGTTGTCGAAGAGGGTGGGATTTTTTTTTTTTTTTTTTTTTTCGAAATATCGACAGTCTTGGTACAGGGAAAAGACGTTGACGTGTAATATCGAATGTCCGGTGTATCTTAGAAGGGCTTTTCGCGATATTGTCGATGGAGGGAGAGGGATGAAAAAAAAATAAATAAAGCTAGGAGAATTTCAGAAATGGAAATTGTAGATGGGGTTGATGTATATACTGCTGTATTATTTCGTTGCGAGTTTGGAGAAGCTGCGAATGTCAGAGTGGCTGTTGATGTTGCGACAGGCTGGGCCACGTGTCAATTCGCATTATTGCTATTTGCGCAGAGACAGACTATGGGGAGAGTTTCGTGGGAAAAGGCAACACAAACAAAATAAAATGGATATAGATAAAGTGACGTAGTCGACTGAATATATCGAGGGTCCGTACTGCGTAGGACTAACTGTAAGGGATCCTGCACACCCTACTAGTCTAATCCTGGATTGACTCGTGTCACTTATTAATATTTTATGCAAACACTCTGATTTACGACTCGCGGATATATCCTGCGGCTTACTTTGGCCAAAGCCGATAACATTCCCGCGGTAACAGTCTTATCTGCCAACTTTGAGTCCGATCGGTTCTAATTATTTCGTCACGAGAGGGCAGCAGGGGTGGTTTCGGCTTAAAGTCACGATGGCCATACCGGGGGTGGGTTTTTAAAATTTTTATATCGTATAGATATTTATCTGGACCGGAAAGCCATCTTGAACGCGAAATAGGGGTGGGAGTGGTTATATCTTAGGGGAACACGACATACTTTGGGGGTAAATTCGTAAAGTCGTCATTTATATATTTTCTTCTGCAAAAGGTTGACTAGAGGATTGGTATAGGAATTGGGGGGGGATGACGAGGACCCGCGATAAATGGTGACGGGGATACAGGATGCGGTAGGGGCGGTAGTTGAAGGGAGAAAGGAAAAGGGAAATCTGCAAACCAAAACGAATCAAAGTAATCCTACTCCGCGTTCTAAAAACCCTAGCGGGTGGTTGTGGCGCAGGGGGGCAGGGGGGTCGAAGCCACGTCGGTCGATGAGCATTTCGTAAATGGATCTCTCTTTCCTCTATCGCGACCCCCCTCCCTCCCCTCCTCCCCCCCCCCCCCCTGTGCCACAGCCTCGGCAGCTTCACCAACGCTGGTACCCATTCCAGCAGGGGGGGGGGGCAGCCACCCCCCCTAACTCACCCAACCCTCCTCACAGTGTCAGCCTGTGAGCCTCACGGTGGCTCACGGTGGCTCACCACCCCTCACGCAAAAGCCTGTCCTTGCCAGCGTCGTCGTTTTAAATTGCTGATGAGCATTTTTAGATTGGTTACGTTAAGTGAATTGGTACATAGACGGCTCTGTGTTTTCCCGATAAAAGTCTTAATGAATCCGGGAAGATGGGCTCGCAGCCGGCATCCGGGGCAGTTTTGAAATTGTCCTTGCGACGCGGCACCAGTATATCCGGAAGCACGTGGATCGATTTCCGCTCTGCTAGATCAGTTCGATTCTCATGGAAGTCTCATCCCTTAAAACCGGCGACCCCTCCGTGCCCGATACGTAGAAACGGAGAAAGAGACCAGCAACGTCGAACCACACTGTACACACTGTACACACTGTACACAATGTGGATATATATACGAATTCTGGAAAATCTCCTGGCGCACAAACTGGACAGGAAGTGTTCCTCTTGGTCAGGGCAGACATCACTTTTCCTGAGAACAACAGAGGGTGGACCCAGCCGACCTCCCCGCGACACAGGGAAACTCGCTGACACACGTAAATACCTACGCAAACGGGCAGATTTCGTCGAGTTAATTAAAGCCCCTCGGCATTAGAGTCAAATCGAGAGCCCCGACCCCCCTCTCCCCTCTCCTCAGTCCCCCCCCCCCCTTCGCCATTACACCTCGTCCTTCGGACCTCTGGGGCTCCAGTACCTATATCTAGAACTCTGACCTCCTACACCCTCAGCTCCGGTCGACCGTAGGTTCTCTCCAGGGTCTGCAGTCGGTAGTGACGACCCTGGCGCCCCTCTTTCTACACACGAGAGCATCTACCTCCATACACAGCGGCCGGGGCTCCGGACCAGACTGCCTTCTGGCCTCATCCGATAAAAGGAACGGGTAGTCAGCCAGACCATCCGGGCAGCGCAACAACAATAATGTCGTCGTCAGTTCGTTAAGCACTTCTTTCAAAGAGTCGACTCTCGAGGCTCGGACGGTCAGGAAGGTGCGAGCACGAGATAACTAACTGGTTGTGTTACGACATTAACGGCGGCTATGCGTGCGTGACTTCGTCACCTGAGATAATATCAGCATCCATCGCGACTATCCATCTATCACGTCAGGATTCCCAAAGAAGAGAATGGACCACGGAACGAGCACTTACGGACCGGAACTTCGCTCCGTGTATACGTGGAACGGTGACGTCGCCAGCTGTCACTGTCATCTTCGAAGAATCCTTCGAGTAGAATACACATTTTTCGTACGAGACATTTTTTCGAAATTCTAACTTTACCTGAAACCCAAAAAAATTTTATAGACTAGAACCGATCGTCATTTTTAAACTGGCGGTACCACTCGGGACTTTATTCGCTTCTTTTCTCGTTATTAGCCACCGAGTCCATCTGACCTGGTCTCGATAAGGACTCCTCCGGATGATATTTCAACCAGGATGACGATGCCATACCTCCACGAGGATGATGTCCCGTGCGGTCAATCCCCTACCCGACAACTTGATGGATCGTTAGTATACAATAAGTCAGCGTGCTCGTCGTCGAGCTACTTACAAACTTGTCTACCGTGAGGAATCTTCACCGGGAGCGATAATCTCTCTTGATCCTGTGACACTCTAACCTAACCTCAACCTATACGACATAACCTATCCAATCCCTTACCAGGCAGATCGAACAAAAAAAATATATATATACACACCAGACGATCGTACCTCCACATTACGTCACAGAAATCTATTCCGATACAACAACAGGATTAATTTGCGGCTCTGGTCCATGTGTGACTCACCGGTTACCAAGTGTGACATGACACGTTACACACGGTTGACGCATATCTTGTTAACGAAACCAGAGAGATTTGGCAACAGATGCGTTTCATGACGATTCAGCCGTGACACTCGGGGACGTCGATGATTGACATATTTTCCAGGACACCAGCATCCAAATCATTTTCACTCCCGTGCTTTCGGCAGGATCGCGATCGATTCAGTCAGTAACGGTCCATGATCCGGAATCGCATTTTTACGTCATCCTCCTTATTTTTTCTCTCGCGATCCTTACTCGTCTACGTACGTCGTAAGATGCTGCACTCGATCCTCTTCCTCTCTCCCAAGAGGAAAGTTGCTGATCGCAAGTGACAGATGGACTAAGCTTCACGCGGAGATGAAAATAGAGAAAAGAAAGGCGTAACAAGTTAATGCCTCGGGTCCTATGGGTCGTGTCAAGTTTCATGACGTGACAGGCAAATATGCACCACTTGGCAGCTGGATACAATGCCTAACCGGTATACCCTGACGTTCAGATTTGAAACGTAACACCCGTTAGAGTGATCTCATAGCGAGGGAGTCACGATCCGGCCGAACTTACCGCTGTTCTCGTCTCTTCGCTTCCTCTGACATCGTAGGACCGAGCGACATGTTTAATTGGTAATCCGTTTAAAGGATTAGTAACTCACGATGGGTATTAGGACATGTCGCCAGGGTCCTGCCTGCAGCTTGTCCGTTTCGCATAGACAAGCCAAAAGGACACGATCCAGATCCCGTCGATGCTTTTCAACGTATCGTGGATATGGTTTACGAGGACTAGTTTCTTTATTTAATACTCGTAACTTGATATAGGGACTTTTTTTTTTAAGCGGTCAACAATGCCCGCGTCATACCTTGACACGGAATTAAGATACTCGGGAATGACGTTATTACGCGTCGATCCCGAAGCATTTGACCTAGGGAATTTTATATAGTAATATTTTTTCCTAGGGATTTTTTTTTCTTGGGGTCCAATTCTATCTATACGAACAACGTTATTGTGTTTGATATTTTTTTTCTTTTGTATTTATATTTCCACTCTTATCTACTCGATCTGTCTCTTGTACCACCCCCCCTCCTCCCCCCCACCTCTTCACTTCCCACAGGGTGCACGATGCTCACTTTTCAAACAAGCTTACTCTTTGCTGCGCGAGGGGCACGAGTAGCTAGGGGTTCGAAATCCGGGTTGATCTAATAGGGATTAAAAGAGTGACAAATGTAAGAGTTAGTGACGGGAAGGGCGATGGTCCTGTTAGACTACAGCATCCGAACCCTGTTCATCCAGTTATACGAGTGTCCTTAAAAATTAAATAAAGGAGTTAATCGAGAGTCCCGACCAGCTTCTACGATTTAATTATCGTCATACGGTGAATCATCCCAAATCCTTATTAACAGCCACCCTCGAGATGAAATCTCATCGTTGATACTCATTAAGGGTTCGACCAGCCTAAACGAGACTGATGAATTCCAATACCGTACACAGCTTACGCGCACGGGTACGTAAATCGTCTTAGAAATTCTTGTAAAGTTACGACGAAGAACTTTTTATTATAAATACGCAAGTATACGGGATACTAGAGCCAGCCGACCATTAAGGCCTTAACGATAAGCCCAGAATGGATTCCCTTACGATCAGCTCGATCCATAGAAACACCGCGACATTCCTTCACGACGACTCGATTCGCCGCGAGTCAAGTTCGTGACTCGTTGCTAATCTTGGATCATCACGTGGTCCTTGGTAGATATCGCGAACGAACCCTACTCCGCGGGGAGTGTCTCGGTATCATCCCCGGAAAGGATACACACGACTAACAGAGTATAGCGAAATCTGTAGCGCTATGGAAACATGACCATATAGGTTTTACACGTACATGATATACATGCACGATATAGGTATACATCCAGGCACCAATAAAACTCTGTCGGTAATTGGTCATCCAAGACTAGAATTACCAGGACTGAAAAGGCGCTAAACTCACCCGCTGGCATCATCAATCATCGAGTCATTCGTTTCTGAGCATCTGGCTCCATTTATATCCATAGCGTCGGTCGAGTCAGAAATTTTAGACGACTCGTTGAGTCTAATTCGAAAAATTATTCTTTGACTAAGATCAGATTTTGGATATCCAATGAATTATTTGAATTCGATTTGTATTTTGCGAGTGAATTAAATCATTTAGAAAAATTTATTCGAGTTCTTCGAAGAATTTTACTTACTTGCTCTATACCCACCGAGCCAATGGTAAATAATAATATGGCGAAGTATCGGCCTGTATCGGGATTCGTGCAATAAATCAAATAGCTTTTTCAGTAACGGTCGACATCGAGATAAAATGGTAATGAAAACATGCCCGATACAATGCGATAACATTCCCGGTCGGCGATGGGACACGCGTCCTCATACGATATAACGTCGCACAGCAAAACCACTCAGCCATCTCGCATTCTCATTGTCCACCACATACGGCGTACATATATATATATATATATACTCCTTTCAATCCTTCCGATCCTCCTATTCGCAATAATATCCTCCCTTCAAGCTCAAAGTATATATATACTGTAGATTTTATATAGAGTAGTATATATATTACATATACTCTCAATAATTTACTATTGACATATGAGCATTCTGACATATGTACGTCACCGTGTATAACCCACGTGTATGCCACGCACGTCATTTAATGCCAAAAAATACAACGGTCCATCATCGATCTCTACGGATCTCGCGTTCGATGTGAACGCGACCGTACGTCGCTCTATAAAACATGTGTAGGCACGACATGAAAACTGCCTTTTGCTGGCCGGATCCAGTACTGACTTTACCTACTTACCGCCGGGAAGGAAGATGCGAGTGGGCGTTTATGCCGGTGGAATTACTTTTGATTAACCAAAGATAAGGCTGGTCTCTTTGGTGAATTATTCAACTGGCTCTTATTCATCTTCCTTTGGGAATACGTAATTTCCATTTCGATTTTGCTCGCGTGATCGAATCTCGCCTTTATGGGATAAAATGGATTCGAGCCTAAAACACGAACAACTGGCCCTTATTAACATTCCGTGGGATGCTGGAAGAACCTGAGAGAAGACCTGATCTCGTACTACCTTCAGGCTTGTATCTTCCCGCCAGTCTACCTACCTACCCATCTTCCTGCCTGCTCGACTACCCACCCACCTACCTACCTACTTGTTCCTTCAGCGGATCCAACCGCTTCAGTTTCAATCGGTCAACTTTCCTGGGCTCAACTACGGAACTGACTCTTTGACATTCCCTTTAGTTACGCTGAATCAAGGTATCATTGGACACCCGATATAATCGTCAAGGTAAAACTAACCTATCGAGCCAGACAGTGGTAGCTCGTACACACAACACCGTGTACGCTTAGTAAACTACCCAAAGGACCAAGTGCACTTGCGTCATCGGAATCTTCAGAGTGACTGTGAATTTTTTCAAGCGAATCTTTCACCGTTGTTATCCAGGAATAAAATGATGGACGGTCGCTTCGCTGGTACCAAGTAACTATACAGTTTTAATATAAAATATTTATTTAATATAAAAAATAATATTCCATCTTCGTTCATCCTGACGTCATTGCCCACTGCTCGAGTGTCCGTAACATAGGCTGTACGTTAATACCGTAAAGCGACGTGAACATAGTGAAAGATGGCGCCACCGTACAGGAGAAAAGTAACACGTCCGAAATATGCATCCCAACGGGCACCGAGTCAAGTAAACCAAACCGGACCGGTATGCAAATTAATTGACAGAGTCAAAAAGTTCCTCTAATAAAACTCGTTAGTCTAAATATACTCGGAGCGATACGCTATTCCTTTTACACGAGAAGGTAGGGCATCTGCCTTTGTCTTCGAGTACGGTTGTGTATACAGGGTGTACGGATTGACTCGCGTATAATGATAAGGTAAAAAATGGCGGATCTGGTATTTACCTGTGGTCCATCGGAACCGTTATGCCTCGCTTTATGCCGGAGGCTGCAGCATCACCTCCTACCTCGAAGACGGAGTTCAATTCGGGATTCAATATTCAGTGGAATTGTTTTGCTGACTTCGGTATATATGACGAGCATATATATGTATAGATATATGTACGAGCTATACCGAAGGCAGCTATAGAGATCGCAGACGAGATTCCCCCGGAATAAAATCTGGCCGCATTATTCAATCGGATCTCATTGGAATGCGCGGATCAAACTTAATAATGTGCGTCGAAGAAAAAAAAAAAGAGAACGTAGAGCGCGTGGGCTGCATGCGAGATCATCCCCCTGACGCCGGGCATCGCGACGCCCGACAATTAATACGCTCTCTGTCCTGCTCTTACCTCTACTCTCTACTGATCTCTCTCTCTCTCTTTCTCTCTCTCTCTCTCCCTCTCACGTTATCATCCTCCGCAGCATCTTCCTCTCTCAATGGCTACCCATATCCGTATGCTTGGCACGAGCCGACGTTCGATTGTCTCTTGCGCCAAGATATGCCGAGCGTCCAGCATCCAGAATCACTGTGAATATCGAGAATTTTCAAAATCCCATATCTTGGCTTTAAGTTTGACGAAAGATACTGAGATGAAATATTATCTGTAAGATTAAAGATTATATTTTATTTTTATTTATCGAGCTTTCACTTCTCTCTGTACTGTATATACATACATATACCATGCAAACTATACAGTATACGTGATAGTCCTCATTAGAGCGACAAACCTCAAAGGCTTAATTACTAAAGTGGGTGGGCCCACCCCTTGGGCGATTTTTTTTCACCATTTGCCAACTTTTTCTCTCTCTCTCTCTTTAGTCTCAAACGTTTACGTCATAAAATTCGACTCCGGATGCCAATTATTCAGGCACGTTAATTAAGCTAGCTCCGAGCGATCTCATAAATCGTTCGATGCGCGTTAACCCTTAGGTGCATCCACACCAGTAGCGAAGACAATACACGCTCGAATAATGAGACACGCAAGACGGCAGCTGTCCCTTATTGCATTGGAAAACAGGTGCGGCAGTATCGCGAAAAATTTGGATTTACAACGATAAGCGTAAAGGGAGTAAAGTAGATTAAAAAAAAAGGCTAAGATTTCGATCGATCGTCAATCATCGTTAAGTCGAACACTTTTTCGAATGAGCCATTCTAAGTAGAGGCAGTTTAATATATCACGTCTCCTGTGCTCCCTTGTGTTCTATATGCTCTATATGCTCTATATGGCCTATATCTATGGTCCTTGAGCATCCTCATATTCAGACCCATGCTGGAGACGGGATAAGAGATTGGAAACGTCAACACGTCGAGTGCGCCAGAAGGACAAATCTACCGAGGGCGACGAGCGGCCGAAACGTAAGCGCGGCTTTTCAACAAGCGACCTCCACATATTTGTATTCTACTCTGGTTTGTTTGCCGAAACATAATATTTCGGCTCGTACGTACGAGCACTCGTTTTTGTTTGCGCCGACGTCTTCGTACGTTATATATGCATAAATATACATACACATAATATATGCACACACGCGCTACTATCGCGTTCACAGATTTTTCGGCAAATTCTCTTTGTAGGTTCGTTAACGTAATACGGCCTTAATTACTCGTACTTCAAATTTTTTATCGTCTGCCTAAGGTCACCGTGTGCTTTACGTAATTATTCTTTATATCCTTTATCACGGTACACGCATGCACGTCTACCGAACGTATATCTATCCTGGAGCATGGGAGATTGATCGCATCAATTCGTGTTCCTGACGCGTCGTAACTTTCCTCGAACTTAACACTTTGGGACTTATACGTTTGTTGGGGCCTCAGGACGGAGGAACACGGGCGAATTGCTATCGAAAAACTCGGTTGGGTCGCCAAACTTTTTCCTTGCTAGTCGTGCAATCATTTGTTCAACACACCGCCAACAAATCCAATACAGTGCGAATAGTGTGAGTCTACGTATAAGTCTGTATAGAGGAGGTCGAGTGGAGTTCGATAGGTACGTGTATACCTGTATATATATTCTAAGTACATATGCACCTATAGGATCGTGTACAGGATACATTTGGAGTCTATCGAGTCGCTACGAATTCTTTATAAAGCTTCGTAATACCTATATGTATACATATGTATGTACATATATATACCTCGAGATCCTACGAGAAAGTACAGTCCAACGGGAAATTCACGTTCGTACAAAAGTCCGGCATAAATTCCAGTGAGGCTATGGTACACGTGAAATAGGGGGTATACCGATTACCTAGAGAGGACGGTCGGTAAGGTAGAGAACTGCTAATGGTTGGTAAAGCCTAGTCATAGAAAATGGTAATTTCAATTTTCCCAACTGGGATCACGCGAGTCCTGGGAATTACCTCTGTATCACAGTGTATATGGTGTCCGGTATATACATAGGAATGGGGCGAACGAAACGATTCGCGCGAGTAAGTTGCGAGGGTGCGAGAAGAGGCTGTCGAGGGCATTTGGATTTATTCGCGGACACTTACCAGCCAGGGGTGGCAGAGACGGTCGGCGTCGCGGCGGACTCTCCGGCAGGAAGGGCCGATTTTCTAATATTCCCTGGAGACTTTGGGATCAGATACACATTGCTAGGGTTTCGGGTATCTATTCAATATGCCTCCATTATTTGGTAGGTGATAAGACCAGCCCGAGAAGTTGAGGAGGCTGGGGCTTGAAAACCCTTGGCGAAACTAAACTCACCCCAGGACTCGATCCCGTCTCCCACGACCACCACCACCACTGTGCCTATCTTCAACCCCCCGGGGAGTCATGCGATGAGTGATAGTGTCCCAGCCTCCCTCTGTATCTTTCCATTTTTTCTCTTCTCTCTCACTCCGCGCATCCTTTCCGGTAACACGGACGCATTAGCTACCTGCCTGCGAACTGGACTTTGCTAAGGATCCTATCGGGGTTAAATTTTTTTTTTTTCATAATTTCTCTTTCTACCTACGGGGGTACCCACGGCAATGGTCAATGGTTGCCAACCTTTTTTTTCCAGAGTAAAAATTTCCTCCTGGCACTCGGGCCCCATCTACAAGAGTTATTTGTTTGTCGAGCTGCTAGCGCGAACGCGTCCCGGCGACCGGGGTTAACGCTCCTACTAACGATGCTTTTTTCTCGGGCTGAATGCTACTGCGATTTCCACTCGACGTGTGTAGCTGAGCTTTTCAAAGAAGAAACATGGTGTACGTTCTAAAAAGCTTGCCGTATCTCGGCTCGTATCTAGACGGTAAAACCGCCGGGGGGTGCGAGCCCGTAAGGGTACACAATAGGGCCCATATGTTTGCGGGGGTGTATAACGTTCTGCACCCCCTGGGGGACCTCGATCAACCCCTCGCTGAAATGACTATATTCACGTATATATATGTATATACACACACTTGAACATCGTCCTAGTGGGTACGCCATTGACTCTGTCCTTTCTGGTGAAAGTATAAAGTCTGCAAATTTAACCCGGATGTTATCGGGACGCATGCGCAATGCAATCACCGAACACCTTTCTTTGCTCTACGTTGCGCAGACTTCCGACATCAGTCGAGACTCCAATAATCTTTCTTAACGTATAAATATTTATCTTACGATTTTTTTTTTTTTCTTTCCCTTCGCGAACGTCACTTCCCATTACTCACCGTACACACCATCCGGTGTCTCTGCGTGTATTTGGCTAAGGTGGGAGAATAAAAAGAATAAAATGAACCAATCCCTCAGACTCCTTTCGAAGAAAACGATAAGAACAAACGTAAAACTGGAAAAGTCGCTTCTCGCAAAACCATTCGAAAAGAGCGACAACTTGCTCCTCGCTCGAACGAATAGCCAAGGTTTTCATCCCTTTCGCGTCGAACGTTTCTCCCACAAAAAGCCACCCTTCTCCTTCCACCCCTGCCCCCTCCCGGCTCACCCACTGTAAAATACACTCGGAAACTAGAAGCGACTCTTGCCGCGACTTTATTCCTCTCTCGATCCACAGTCTGACATCTTCTTGATACTTTTAGACATCCTAACCTCACTCTTTATACCTGACACGCGAAACATACGTGCGGAGCACAGCGATCGTAAGAGCACAAAAATTTGTATAAGATAAAAAATAAATTTTTACTCAAAATATATATATTTTATCACTATATTTTTTAATTTACACCGAGTCAATTTTTTTAATATTTAATACAGTCAAAAATATTTTTTTTCAATATGGCCCTGTGCCACTTAACCAAACCTGTCAAAATCTGACTGATGCATATCCACTGGATATCCCTCTCTACATCCCTATGTATAAATTACGTGCAAAAGTACTACGTTACTGTCCCTAAAACCGGAAGTTGGCCGTGGTAGGTTATATCCACGTAAAGTATCTGCCACAGGGCTCCAGTCTATATGGAACCTTTCAGGCTTTTTACGCTACCAAGCTACGCTCGCGCGAGAACTAAGACTGGCGGAAGCTCAGGAGGATAAGAAAGCCAGCTAACCGGCCCTCCTGGTAGACATTTTTTTTACTCCTACCCTTCACTCCCAACCCACGGCTAACACTCTGGACCCACCTTTTTCTTATTCGCCGAGTAACAGAGATTTAAATTACTCTGGTACTAAGTACTGTAACTACTAACCTCTATGTACACATAGATATACGTATATAGGTTACGTGTCAAGCCTTTAACACGCAAGCACAATTTATGCTCGTACGTACGTGAGATCCCATGTAAATATATATATGCCAAAGGAGATGAAAGCACCTATAACTATAACGGGTGATTTTTAAATTTATATCTGTACCCTGGTGGCTCTTTTTTGACGTACTATACACATCTATAATAGACCCTGGAGTATGGTGCTTGCAATCGCTAATGTTAATGGGTTCGATATGCCAAGTACCTATACCAACCTGACTACCTACTTTCCAAGTTAAAAGCTCACTCTCTTGGTATCGATCAAGCTACCTACTCCACCTTCTTCGAGGCGAACCTGCAGCCGCCAGCAGATAAAGCGCAGTACCTTTTTCCTTCGAGCTTCGAGGCACCATAACCCTATCAAGCTGCATAGTATACTCAGAATTTTAATTCATTCGGCTCGCATGCTCGACTCAAGCGTGCACGGGACTCCCGTTTCGATCAGATAGGACGATATGGGTACAAGGAGTACCGATAGCTTCGATCCCCTGAAACTGACTTAATGTTATCTCATGGAAGATCGGCAGTCACACATGCCATCGTAAATTAACGCATTTACCGATTAAAGCTTTGAATTTTTATGCTCGACATCTTCATCGACTGCCTAACCGGTTACTTTGGATATTGATTATTGGCAGAAAATTCATTGGGTTCATTGATATTCCTGCGAGCGTCGACCGATTTCGCGATCGGCACGACGTATTAGGGTGGCCATTAGAATTACTTGGTATACCTTATATAATTTATGGTTCGATCCATTAATTAAGCACTTACTCAAATTTTATAATTATCTGACCTTTTTTCTTATCAATGTTAAATCTCATACGAGAACGTAATCAGTATCGGTTCGTTAGCCCTGTAACCACTGTTGAAACGGTTACCGATTACTGTAATCATAATGATTATCGCTCACGTTATACAGATACAAACGCGCCTAAAATTACTTAAATGTCCAAGAGCTATTCGGTACAGTCATTACAAAAGTCCATTAAACGTAATGCGGGTACGTGGGCAACCTGGGTTATCGATACAAGCGCCATTTTTTTATTTGATTTGCAATTAGCATGTTGTATATACAAGATCGATTATGAATATATATTACAAAGTAAAAAATTTACAAATTTTTCCAAATTTTTTAAACCTATCGTCTACGGATCCATTATCGAATTCTTGTTTTCCATTGATCGTCGTTATACGCGTCCTGTGAACGCTGCATTACGCCTCTCGGATAAGCATTCACACGCAGCTGGCACGCAGTCGACTTAAGGACTCTTAACAAATAACTTAACCTTATAAGCATGCCTTTAATCTCGAAATGTCGTTCCTCAGCCATAAAAGCGGATGTCACCGGTTTCCCACTCTTGCGACAAACTGCTTAGCTCTTCGCTCAAATCGTGAACGTACGAACGGATGAACGGACGGACGGGCGAACCGGCGCTGTGCTATATAGACAAGTACAGTCGACGACAGAATTATGGACGAATCAAAATCCTAAATGCATTCCTACATATACCACCGTAATACATACACCGAAGTACCCTCGAACGAAATGAAGCTTAAAAAAAAAGTTTTTATGAAAAAAAATTACTTTTCAGCATTTTAATCTTACAAATTTCATTATTTATCACGTGCCCAACCTGCCCTTAAATAATGATATAATTATTTTATCATCCACCCAGAAACCACGCACCATTCTAGTACCGACTATACACACGGTATAGAGAACGAAGATGGGCGCTGACATCCGCCGACTGATCTCTTCGTAGATACATACGCGATCAGCTCGTTCTTACGTATACCTGAATTAATTAGAGGCAATCGCCGTCACTCTAATTGGACTAATTAACGTACGTTAGGCAACTGTACGAGCAGTGATGAGGGTCCGAAGAAGTAAGCGCGACCAGCAAAGTATCCCCCTATACAGTAAAGTGTGACAATGAATTTCGATAAATACAATATAATATGCATATACAGCCCACATATGCTCCATCTCCTACATATGTAGAACCCAGTTGGAAAATCACCATAGGCACTATAAATTCATACAGAAATGCAGCATCTTCGATAGACCCGATAAATGTACCACGGTTACAGCCAACATGTAATTTGTAATACGGCAGCTGTAATTACCTCGTAAAAAGTCAATAACTTGTTTTTTTTTCTTCTTCTTAATAACACACTCATTAAACCTACGCGAACCGATCTACGTTCTCGCTCTCGACATAGCGAAGAACTTGATCTTACATACGCGTGTGAGAATACCTATATGCTTCCTACGTCATAAACGCGCGTGCCTCGTACCACGTATGTGCAACTGCACATGCAGTCCGATGCACAAGCACTTATCCCATTGAACCTGCAATTATTGCACTCTGTTGCACTCTGGTAATTTACACGTAGCATGTGTATATCTATACCTCCTGACTGTATATGTATATAAGCTCACGTGAGCAACCAATAAAGGATTGACAGTGCAACTCGTTCAGGAATGTCAGAAAGGATCGAACGAGGAAATCCTTTGGAATTCTCCTTAAGGTTAAGGACCCTTTGAAATTTATTCTCGCGGTAGAGTCCTGGACTTATGTACGCGAGATCGACTTAATTTACCTCTTTGGTAAATCTAAATACGGTGTGTTCACGTTAACACGCACGTTATATATACCTATATAATACGCGTGTTAGCACGGGCAACCATTATTAAAATAATTCACTGACAAAATCAATATAATTAATACACGTACGTTCGAGCAACATATCCTTATCCCGTTTCGTGTCACCCTAAGGGCGTCGCGTGTTCGCACCACGTGTCCTTCGGAGAATCCCAAAGACAAAATGATTAATATTTTTTTTACTTTCACTTTTCTAATTACTAAAAATGCATTTCTGGGCCACGAATACGTCCTTCGTATCGTCGCCCGTATTGTTAGCACGTATAATATATATATATATATATATTGCCAGTAATAACGACTTTTTTTCGAAGAATCGTAAGCTGCACGCAATCCTCGGAGTCCTTGAGACTCCCTCTGGTTCTCCAATAAGGACACAGGCTATTGTCACGAAGTCTGCCTTATTAGGGTTGAGCGATTACAATACGGGTAGTTCGCAATCTATCGGCACGTATAACGTGAAGAAAAATCGCCAAGGAACAGGTGGCTCATCGACGGGGCAGCTGCAGGAAGGATATTCCGTACCTGTGGCAAAGCCGAAGAAAGGGATTGGGGGGGGGGGGGAGAGGGGAAGCAGGAGGGGGGAGATGGACCACTTATACCTAGAGCAAGTGATCCCCATAAGTGACTGGCTCGATGATTAGACGTCGTTGTGACTCTTATCAAACCACTCGCAGCCTTCGGTGCCGAATGGGATGCCCTCTGAGTTCGTTCCGGATGCTGCAAGCTAATCGGATCTGGAAGCACAGCGCAAATCCTGTTCTACGGTATTAACTCCCCTGCAGGTACTGCGAGAGTCTGTCTGGTTGAACAAGATCGAAGTATACAAGCTTGATATTACCACGTGGTGTATTCTTTTCAGTGTATCAGTTTATTAGGCCCGTGACGTAATTTTATTTTTTTTCGATCTCCAATAAAAATTTACAGATATCGATAAGATTCGCGGAAGCAGCAGATGTACTGGACAGCCTAAAGGTATCCTATGCATATCCGTGTAGAAAATGTATATACATATCTACTTGGATAATTTTCGATAATTAGGTATTTATGTAAATTTACATGAAAGCTGCTGCGGCTTATCGTATTCTTACCGTCTTCCCAATCCTCCGGCAATTCAGCAGCCAACGTTCTTGTCTGCCTATAGCGTAGCTCTTATACCTTGGATACGCGAGGGCTCATGCCCAAGTCAGGTGAGCGCTAACTTCCTCTTCGCTCGCTGGTCATTATCCTGCCGTGGATGGAGAATGGAAGAGTAATCGCGAAGAGGTTGTAGAACTTCCTCACCCCGGGCTATTTCGCCTTTTGTCGAGCATGTCAGCTACCGACCGAACTGACTCCCGACTGTCGGAGCCTGAGAGTACCGGTCCTGTCTTATTCCGGTACGTACGGCTGCTATACACAGAAGGCAGCTTCCTTGTCTTGCTCCTTAGCTGTCTAATCTCACGTCGCAGTCGATACCCCGAGGCAATTTCCTTGGCCGAGGTATATCGGAGATGGAGTTCTTCTTGTCGGCTCTTGTAGCAGGCTCTTTTGGTCTGAGCTTGCACGTTCGGGTACCTGCGTCAAGTCGTACATAAGCAGTTGGGTATATAGAAAAAATGTGAAAATCAAGTAAAAAGTGGACTTGTGGATAACGCAGAATTTTTTAGCGGATGATAAATTTTTTTAATGGAGTCGAAATCGTTACGGAACGACGATTCGAGTGCTTTTAATATTGTATGGCGGCTGAGTTCATTATCGTCCCTTAATGGGTAAGATTTACTGTAAAAGAAAAAAAAGAGACTAGGCGACACCAACTGAATGAGCCATTACCCGGGCCTACAGAAATAATTATCGTAGCAATGACACAAAAGGGAGGGCGTAGACTTGGCGAATGTCTCATTGGCGGCATAGAGAGACGTAGAGATGTATATTATGAAGGCTTGCGTATTTTCAGTACAAAAGGGTCACACCCGACCCCCCCCCCCCGACCCGGTACCGACTCTCTTCAGCTTCTCTAGCTCCTCTCGTACTACCCCTGCCTCACTCTTCAGCCAAGCGGAGGGCATCGGTGGCGGCGCGCTCGGAAAGCCAGATTGTTTGTTTGTTGGAAGCTCTCGTGCGCACAAACAAGTGGAAACAAATAATATCCTGGCTGCGTTACTTTGCAAGGGAGAGAGAGAGAGAGAGAGAGAGAGGCAATGGCTCGGGAGCCTATCCTGTGCCCTACGGCCACGGTAACGAGGCGGACGAGAGCCGTACCCGTCATTAATGCCGGCCTCGGGCCCACACGTTTCACTTATACTTGTACTCCCGTCTCCTGGACCCAGGACCACCCTCTCAATCTCGCCATTGATCTCGCCTTATCTTCCAGAGCCTTGTTAGAGAAGACGCCCGCGAGTGTGCAGCCTCCGTGATGCGAGAGGGTAGAATGGGAAACAAAGATGGCGCGACGTCCTGGCGCATTGGATTAACTACTCGAAGGTCCACGGGGGTTGGGGCTGTCAAATTGGATATGGGGAATATCCAGGACTTCCTGGGAAATCATGTATACGCTGTGTATATACATGTACGCGTAAAGCATCGCGATATGATCTTGGCGAATTTCTATGGGAGCTCCGTACGATACTAATCTTTTCCCTGGAAAGGATGGGAAACATTGTTGCCAGTTGTATTGTTCTTGGTAGCACGTATTTTTTTTTCTTATTAGACTTTTTTCTCTTAATTCGTCCTTTTTTTTCTTGGTTACTTCGAGCCAAACCGGTAGACCAGGGGTACCAATCTCGCGGCGATACAGGGTTGGCTGCGGAAAGACCGAAATTGGAGGTGGGATCGTAAACGTATAAAACACTTGTGTCGTAAAACGGAGCGACGGACCGTGGATAGGAATTGCGACTGAATACGGGAGGCTGTGGTACTTAGTGCTTTTTTTTGTTCAGTATTCTCATGCAGGGGTAGGTCCATCCATATAGTTACGATAGTTATGATTAATAACGGAGCAGCCAGGATGACCCCTCGTAAACTCACGGGAGGTCCAAGGTCTTTGTTAATTGATCGCCAGGACTCCGGTTACCTAGGAATTCACCCTTAGGCTTGGACGTAAAAAAAAAAGTGACAGCCAATCAACAAACGACCTACATGAGAATCACGTGCTTCTCTCGATCGAATAATCCTATCCGTAGCTTCTCGGTACTAATCGTACGGGCAATGAAAATTGACAGTACACGTAGGTCCATGGATTTTCCACGGGGACTCTATGGAATCTATAGTCCGTACCTTCTAACGGACACGTAACGTCAAGGCGCTTCCGCCGCGAGCGAAGGAGACTCGGCGCTCGCCTAGAGTTTCGTGAGAACCAACAGGTTTGTAGTGTTATTGAACATATGTGAGGAGCGGATAAGGCTACGTTTTTACCAGCCATATCTCTGTGTAACCGCGTGTATATCTGTTATTTATTCTCTGTTCGGACGTGACCGGTTTAATTGCTTAGCCAACATTGGCAGCGCTACCTCCATTAGGCCGAAAGTGCTTTATATACACAACTCATGCTCGTACGTTATACATACGTACGAACCCTTTCGGCATGCGTGTTTTGTTGAACAGGATTCTCGTCGCATCTGGCCTCCTCTTAGTCGCCAATCGTACGATGATTAGAGGCAGGCGCTTTCCGTCCGGGAGACAATCTCACTGCGGCTCTGGGACTCTCGCTACAAGTTCCCTGGAGTACATTGCACACATAGTCGCTAATGGCTCGCTCCACATTGCTAATCCTACCGAATGACCGACTCCTAATAGTCTGGTACCTGGACGCGACGGTTCGACGACACTGTCGCCTCGTCAGGACACGTGTAAACGGGACCTATCGAAACGGATGGAGACGGCCCTGTTATTGGCTCTATACGTGATCCACCCTATCCGATACATGGCTCTGATACCGAGAACAATTTGGGAACCACGATCGGAAGTAGGGTAGAAGAAAACGCGTCAATTTTAAAAATAAATTTGACGTCACTTTCGCGACCTGATTCGTTATCGGGAAACCGGAAGTAAAATTTTTTGAAGCGACGTATGAGGGCGACATGGAGGTAAGGTAAATCTCCAAGTAAGGTAAATTGGAGAACGGTTGGTTTTAGGGCTGGCTGTACCAGGTGCTATTTGTTTTTAGGAAATTTAACGCGCATTTATTATCAGGGGTAGCTATAACGTAAACCCCTGTCGATTCTGGGTTCACGGAGGAAAGGGGACCTTTGACCTTCTGCAGGCGGGGGCGAAGAAATAAAAGAGGATACCCATCCTGGGTAAAATAGGGATACGATTCTCAGCAGCGACAAGTTCCTCGTCGCTCCAGACGCCTTTACTCAGGGATGCTGTTTGCTCCTGAGCTTTCACCCCTCTGGGAGCTTTCACAGGCAGACAAAGCCATCCCCAGAAATCTCATCCCTACCATCCCGCCGTAGCATTGATTGCAAGTTCACAGTCTGGAACTTCAATTGTCACATCTAAGGCGCGTTTCCACGCCTCGAACAATCGCTCTGACGTTATAGGTGACGCGAGGGAAAAGGAAGCGTCGCGACGCCCTTGCGACGCCGTACGGATTCCACCGTAAAATTATCCCCCTCGATCCAGAGCTCTGTTTCGCGGAGCTACATCCAAGCAGATTTCAATGTTCTCCTTATAAGGCCCATAGTGCGTATTAATGGGATCCCGTGATTACTTCGGCCTTTAATCTGCCTGATAAAAATTCCTTCGGATTACTTTTGGACACGCTACTCATTATCAAAGGGAGGTGGTAGTGGATGGTCGTTAAGGGCGGTGACAGCGGTAATAACGTTTCACGGAACGTCCTACGTGCAAGGAGGAGTCCTGCCTGTAATCTTTATGCACATCAAAGCACTAAACGCGTTATGGAACGGAGACTTGGGGTTCAGTCGCGTAGCCGCTGCGTTCAGGGCCCCGAAAGCCTCTTCCTTTCTCTCGAATGGTATGGCGCGAGAGGTGGCCCCCTGGCTGTCGGGCAACCTCTCATTATGTAGCAGAGCCCGTTATTAAAGGTGTTTCTCACTTTTATGAAACAAAGAAGCGCAAATTAAGTAATAAATATATCCCCTTGCTCCCTCTACCCGCCCAGCCAGACCGAAGCTGCTCGGCTGGGTAGGAAACTTACGGTGTCCTGTACATCGGTATACGGCGTAAAGGCTGGTTATACGGTATGGTCGAATGAAATTTTTTCGAGGACAAAGTTATTTTTTTTTTTACTGAAATCGCAAGTGGTTTACTTTCAGCTTTTTTGTACGAAAGTATGAGAAACGGGGAATGATAAAATTGCGGAGGGACAAAGTGCGACGGCGCATAAATAAATTAACGCGGGATGGGTCAGGGCGAATGCGACAGGGTGGGGGGGCGAGACTGTGGAGACAGGATGACGTAACAGGATCGGCAGAGGGTACCTTGTCTTTGACAATGGCGCTTTGTCCAGGAAGTGTAACAACGGTATCCAGACACCCTTCCACTACAGAAACTTCTGACGTGGAGTAAAAATGTGAGAATGGGGTAAAAACAAAAGTTCACCTTCTGCCTGTTATCGTGCCTCTTACTGGTACTACACGCGTACTCGGTTAATCTACCTAGTTTATTCATCGGCCACCCTGTAGTTTGTTCGCTGGAAACGAGACAGCAGGACGATACGGCGAAGGCTGGAAAAGGTTATTCCTGAATGAAGAAAAAAAATTGAAAAAATCCGGTAAAAGCGTTACGTATTAGCCAACGAAAATTTCGTCAACAGCGTCGAGACGCCGTACGATAATCCGCGTGAATATACTGTAAACTTTTGAAAGAAACTTCCACGAGTATCCCCAAGTGCATAAGGGATGCACCGTGAGAATAATCCTGGGGTCATATTCTTATGCGGTGCATCAGAATGCACCCCATTCGGAAAAGCGACTGGTAATCATCCCTGCTATAGCCCCTCTACTTACTTTCACGTACGAAACTTTCTCCACGAGGAAAGTTTCGCTAGTGATTTTTGTGGGCGTCCCTGATACTCCCGACGGTCTTTCAAGTATCGTTAATTAGACTGGTCGGCGTAACGAAGTGTCAATGAAAAAGTTAAAACGACCAGAGGGCGCAGGCTCTTCCCTTTATAAGGCGGCAGTAACCGCTTAACCGGCTAACTGGGTAGCCATCCAAAGTGCAAAACCAGTGGATACCATAGACACGTAGTACCGCTTCCAACGAGAACAAGCCTTAATGAAATTGAAGAATTCCCTAATACCATGAACTCCCTAGGGTCCTAGGGAATTTCTAAAGATTTCCTCCCCAGGTCATTCTAAAGTCACCAGCGACAGAGGGCGACCAGTGACCAGCCTGGCTTAGCGTCAAACAAGGAGATAAATGTAGGTGGGTCTGTCGCGCGTACCTATCAGCCGTCATAACGCATATTTCCCCAGTGGGAGAGCCTGAAGGGTCCATACTGGAATGAACCCGAGGGCATAAGGATGCAGCCGCCTAATGCGCGTTTCGTGTCAACGGGGGTGGGTTCTATAGCGTGGAAAGGAGTCGCGCGGAGGGTGTGCGAGAGTAGCTGTACTAAAGTGGGGAGGTGGTGAGAGTAGGAACAGGCTATAGCGCGAACGAAGAAGAGAGAGAGAGAGAGAGAGAGAGGCTACAACGAGGTCGCTTTCAAGGATAGAAAGGAACAGGGGGTTAGGAGACACGTGTTTCCAGGAGCCCGATTACCCACTGCCTTACACGAGTACGTCGCCGCTTCAGTAATATTCCTGTCGATAACGCCTTAAGGCCCCGACCATAACCTACGAGCCCTTACCACCTTGCGCCAAGAATATTCGAAAGCTTGGTCCAGATCAATTCACAAAGAGACGCCAAAGGAGCTCGGTTTGCACAGTCGCTTCCGGTAACGGTATAAATACTCCTCTCGGGATCCCCCGTTACGTCAGCCAGTGTTTATCGCTCCTGGATAGGATATTCCTGCGAGTTCCTTGGCTTCATTTCCGCCACTCGAAAGTACCACTGCGAGACCAGACAAACTCTCCTACCAAGAGTCTATATCGACCCTTTGCCCAGGAAGAGGAGGATCCTATGGAAAGAGTCCTGAGTCTGGTCGGACCCGTGAAGGTGAAATCGGAGGTGGCTTCGTTTCAAGAGAAAGAGAAGAGAGAGAGAGAGACGAACGTACAGAAGGACAAGGAAGGAAATCTTAGAAGATCCGAAACCTTCCTAGCCGTTATAAGGAACACGAGTACGCGCGTGTAGAGGTGACCCGGGGACTCTGAACGGGAGGTGGTCCAGCATCTCCGTATAGATGCCACGGCTGGATCCAGGAAGACAAGGAGGGCACTCGAGAAGAGGGAACGTGAGCTGTATCGCCAACCGCGGCTTTAATAAACCCCTAGGATTCCCAGCGACGTCCCATTGTGGCGTAGCCAACCCCCCTTTCCTCCCACCGCCCTACCGCCCCTCCGCCCCTCCGCCGATCTAAGGTGCCTCCTGCTCTTAGGAGTCTCTCAATATCCCTTTGTTTAGGGTGCTTACGAGGAAGGGCGAGGATGTCGCTCCGACGAAAAGGCACACTCACACGGAGGCACACCTAGAGACACCAATGCACATAGCTACTCCCTATCTCACACCCTTCTTAACAGCATCCTTCCCAATCCCTAACCGTCCTGCCCGTTCGCCAGCTTCCCATTCGGCATCTCCCGTCGAATGGACCTCGCACTCCCACTACCCGGCATGGACCGTACCTCGTACTTCTACTAACATACTCTTCTACCATACTCCGTAGTTCAATACGATTCACCTGAAACGTCAGACGTAGGTACTACCTTGGATATTGAGTGAGGATTCTCACGTAATTGGGATGCAGCCCTCAGATCGGAGAACACGCTTGGCTCTTGCCAAGGATTCCAATCAATTGTGCGAACGATCGATCCATGCCGATCACGTACGATCGCTTCGCGAAACCTCTCGTTCTTCCTTTGTTGTGTGTGCTACCTATATGTATGTATACTATAGTTCCGGCGATGATCATCCAAGACTCGCCTACTACTTTTGTTCCTTGATTGCTCAGGTTTCGATAACTATCTGCGATTCACTATGGTTATCTCGGACTTGTTCACGGATCGTGCATAATTAATTAGACTTTGGTAGTATCGTCGGAATTTAGATTAATTAATTTGTCTAATTAAGTCGATCGATCCAGTTGGTTATGCTGTCAATATAAATCATTTCTCCCTGTACAAAAAAAATAACAGCCTATCTTTGATCCTTCGCTGGTAGATTTCTATGGCACGTGACCAAATCCGCCCTACGGTTTAAGGGTCATACACATTGTATCCAATCTCACATCGTCATTCATCTATTCTTCAGGGTCGTTCATTAGGGTGCCCTGGTAAAGGCCAATGCCTTTTTGCTTTGACTATACCGAACCACGTGTCACTACGTAATCTGTGTTTAGTGAGAAAATTAAAGGTTCTCCAATTTTCGGAGAGGTCATCGACCCTTGCATTATAAATATAGGTATAGAGAGATAATTTTATAACGCCGAAGTAGACCGTCTCTATTTAATTACACTGGTACCTGTTAATCGAGGTTTATCGAAAGGTTCGCTAAAATCGACAAAAATTTCTTCAATGTCAAATATATTTAACCCAGCTCGGACTATTTTGAATATTTCAAAAAATGGCAGTTCGCTACACGGTTTCAAGTCTGGATTTATTAAAAGCTCGCAGATACGAATATACAAGCTATCCCCCGGTGATAAAGAGCAGGGCTCCGTACCAATCTAGCCGCTACTGGGACCTATAGAGACAGTGAAACCGGAGAAAAAAAGAAAGCAATAGAATATGGAATAAGAGACAGGCCGATTGATATTAGCATTCCGTGATTTTTAAATTATTATTTTCGAACAAATAGAACTCGGCCGACGGGATAAATGAATATGAAAAAGCACTTGGTTCTTTAATTGAATACGCGAACGAAGCTCTGGAATGAATTTTCATTTTTATTAAGTTTCACAACGATCGGACCTTCTTCGTTTCACTATACCTGTGTATATCCATATTACACGTAACAATATTTACGCCATTCCCAACGGAGTCCGATGACAGCCGTAGCTGATAAAATCTCTTATATACGTGTATACGTCACAAAAGTACCTACCCCATAAAAAGCTGTAAAAAAATACTTCACCCTTAGAATTTTCACGTCTACGAGTATCACCTTCGAACATCATCAGCTTAGGTATCAGCACCGGTATAAATTCCCTAGGACTTGATGGTAATACTGTATCATGTTATACTGGTATGTGTATATGTCGTATGTACCTATAACTACCTCAACGTAACGTCCTTGGGAACGTCTTCTTCGACGATCCTGAGAATCAAGAGAGGATGCTCAGCCGTGTTCCCTTCGAGGAAGAATGGGACTGAGAGAAATGAAAAATGATTTGAACGATTCCGTCGTCCCCGGATGACCCTGGCCTTTGGCTATATACTTGCTCACCGAGTGAACAAGCAGACCGAGCAAGATGAGAGCCGCTCGGCAAACTCTCCATGCTGCGCATTGACAACCGACTGGTTTCTCAGAAGGAACTACACGGCTACCACCTTGCAAAATATCCATCGACACTAGAGACTGGCTACCACGATAAATAGTGCTACCAACTCCGCCATTCCCATTACTCCTTGGCCATTACTTTGGCGCCTGAAGGATCTTGGGACGTGCTCAGGATTCAGTGCCTCCTGTAATTCCTTGTAATTCTTACTCGACTCTTAAATTCACTTTGAATGACTGTTTGCTGTCGTTAATTTTTTTTTTTTCATTGAGAATGATAACAATTCGATAATTAATTACCAACGATAACGAGCCTGCACGATAACGCACTGTTGGGCGATCGATAATGGATTTGATAATATTAAAAATTGACGATAGATTCATCGTATGAGAAATAGACGAATGAAAAATTATAATCTGGCTCCTATAACGCGTGTGGTCCATATTCGGATGCTGCTGCTTAGAATATCTTCTAATTAAGACCTTGCTCGGAGATATACCAGACACAGTAATTCCTATCACGACTATCAGTGCAAACGTATAAATTGCGCGTGCATCGCGAAGAGGGTAAATAAAGAATACCAGGGCTATCAAAGGCAGCTACATATGCACATACGTGTGTGCAGATATAAGAGTAAAAGTGCGAAAAGGCAAATAAAGATACGTACACCTGATCAGAAAACACTGGTAATAAACTCCCCTAATTACCAGGTATTTCCACGGATAAGGGAAATTAATGGTTTAAGTACTGATTAGAATGATCGATATAATGATCTCCCTTTGCTAATGGGGTAATAAGCTAATGAGACATCGACAGCCTCGCCACTCGTATTTATGTATTCAAAAAAAAAAATCGTTCAGTTTCAACGAAGCTTGGGTTTAAATGCATGATATTACGCACACGACAGCCCAATGACGTCACGAAAAAAAAAGGGTACAAGGGCGAGAATCGTAGCCGCCCCAATAATAATTGCCCAACAATTTCAGCTCGTTATCTCTTGTTCTCATACGGTCTACGTCCTCGTGCATGCATACGTGCCAGAAGCCAAAGCCTAGCCGGTCGCGAGTACCGAGTAAACACGGGCGAGTATAAAAAAGTATGGCTGCCGCAGTAATCCATCCTTACACACGTAACCGCCTTGGAACACCTTTACAACGGCGTTACAAAATGTGTGACTGTATGTGCCCCAGCATGGCCGGCGTTACGCGTGCGACTATCGTGAACGGGGAACTTTCGTAGGATCCGCCCTCCGGAAGTTGCGTCCGTGTACATTGATCTTCGCGCAGAAGATAGTAAATTCCGGGCGTTTGTACGTAATAAATATATTTTCCTGTGTGCCATCTTACGCCGCGCAACTTGACTCGATAATTATTAGCGTGGCGATCGCCGTGAGAACATTGGCAGACTGTAGATTCGCCCGGTCACCGCTAGATGGCGCCACTGAACATCCGAACAATATACGTATACATTTCTTACTGTCATAAATTCTTTCTCCTTCTTTCCATGTCTCTTCTCAACTTCCCTCATTTCTCGAACCCGACGAAGGCGATAATTATCGGCCGATTGCCCAACGGAAAGGAAGCCGCGCTCGAGTGAGTTACGTAAATTGCTAAAGGAGTGGTCCATACTCGGTTGACGCAGGCGAGTGCGTTCGCGTCGACTAATGAAATGCCTGGCAGCCACGTACTGCTCAAGCACGAGGTACAACCTACGTAGGCAAGACACAAGGTGCACCAGAGGGAAGAGATGGTCAGCCGTGTAATTTAGCACTAAGCTGTTGGCAACACACCAGAGGGATCCCGAGGGCCTTTCGGGTGGTAGGCTCGACGCTCGTTATTTTCAGCAATAAAGGAATCTCATCGAAACACACGGCGGTGAGCCTAAGGCGCTGCGCGTCGCTCTTGATACGCGAAACGGGAGGCTCTTGACTCTGTATGACGAAGATTTATGTGTTGAACAAAAAAAAAAAAATTTACTCCATCATTAGGAAACACCTTAAGAATCTTTTGCACTAAGTAAAATATTTTCCTCGTACGCTACGAGTGACCGTGACGCATGACTATGACGATGACAGTCTCGGTTGAGATTCTTGAGGATGCGGAATCCATATACACCTTTCTCTCTCTCTCAGGCGGACTGGTTTTCGCGGAGCGAGACGAAAAAGGGGATAAAATATAATAGCTACGAACGATCCACGGAACGCGTTCGAATGATTTTGCTCGCGATCGACGATAATAAATAACTTTGCCTTTTTTAGCTCGTTCCTTCTGCTTTGTATTTTTTTTTTGAAATTTTATTCTCCCTTCTATCTATCCTTACTCTCGTTCTTATCCTTCATCCTCGTCCGTCCTCATCTTCGTTCTTCACTCGCTACAAGGAACCTGACGGAGAAGCTTAGCAGTCTTCGTACGGACAGGTCTCACGGGACACGCGACACTTTGGGTGGCCCTGGACGTCATCTCTGGGATAATGGATTCCACGGTACATCTTATGGCATCAGTTATTTTAATCCGGCGATTAAAAATGTCAGACACATGTTCGTAACGGGACGCGATCTCTCCCTTCTGCGTTTCGTACAGGGATTATTCCTGAGTACGGCAACCATGGACATCGAGTATGGGTTAAGATCATAAGTTTATATTAATACCCATGAAACAGTCATTCGAAAGATGATATACGCTATTCCCTAAATTTCCAAAAAAATTATCCTGCGTTTCGAAAAAATTTATTAAAAAAATAGCCGTCTGGAACAGTCAGGTTTAAGGAGACGCGTGAACCTGCAATTGGCGTTGATAATTTTTCGTCGACACCAGCGCCACGTAGATGGCGCGCGATACCAGGTTGGTTAACGTTCCCGTCGACAAAGGTCCCGTAGGGGGTTAAAGACGCGTTCACAGGTGCGCGACGCGTACGGCACATTTTGCGGTGGCAAGTGGGCGTAGGTCGGGGGGCGGTCGCAGGGTTTGGGGCAACAGAGGAGTAAGTAACTGACACCGCTATGAGGGTGATACAAGCCGCCATTAGCCGCGGCAAGTGGCGCAGTATTTCAAGTAGCTACCTCTTGTTCACCAGGAAGTCTCTAGCTGATACGTCCTCGAAGATAGCACCGTGCGATAGCCCCACTACGGGAGCTTATATCGCGCGATACTAGCTTTCGTCGCACACTGTACATACAGACCGTACTACGTTGTCTGTACCAATAACCAATACAATAGGTATACCCCAGCTATACCTATACCGCGTTAGATTAACAATAAGGCTGTTTCCATGAAATATACTCGCGGGACCAGACAACTCAATAGTTTCGCAGCTTCGACGAGTCTGAAAGCGTTTCTCGCTCGGTGTAATCTCTACGGAGTCAGGAAAGACAGTCGCCCAGGTACTCCGACAGCCACTTGGTTAGTTGCCTGAACGTGGAACAGAGTTTGGTCAGGTTGTACAGTAACGGAAAAAAGGAATGTCCTGGGACGGGAAGAAGTGACAAACTTTTTTTCACTCGAGCAGGTTCGTAATCGAGTCTTCGTTAGGTTAGGTTAAGTCTCATATATATATATGTATATACAAGAAATTGAGTATTGACTTTGACGCAACGGCGTAATTCAGGACCGTATCGCGAATTAATCCAGCAAGAAATTCCCTGGCAGGTATACTAACAGGTGGTGGTGTGGTCTCGGCATAAGGACACACCTGTCCACACGGGCTGTCCAAAGTGTCGAGTCTCGAACCGCTAACTAACTCATCCCCAGCTCTGCCACTGGTGTCCTTCGGATACTCGTTCCTGCATCCTTCCTTCCTGTTTCTCCGGCACGATCTCACGTGTGTACGACAGAGCGAACCGGTGAATCCCTACCAGCTTTACCTCCTGGGAAATAAACAGCAGTGTCCGCGTAACGTCGACTTTAATCTTATTTCACAGCCAGAGAAGTCGCACCGTCATAATGCGTAGGGATGCTGGTTCGCGAGTTCTGGATCAGCCCTTAAGCTAGCCACTGCACGTGCGAGATAACTTGGGGGGGAGGGGGGGGATTCGCGTTCGACTAACCCCCCCTCCTCTCCTGCCCCCCCCCCCCGCGGCTCACTAGGAAACTTGGCGGAACTGCATTGATACATATGTATATACATTTCGTACACGAATGTTCAAAGAGGACGTATTCGCTGAAATGGGCTAGACCTATGTCATATATATATTTTACGTCTGCGTCACTGGCACGCAATCTACTCTTTGGGACGAAGGCAGCGAGTTCACTCGTATACTTAACTTCTTCTCATTCTCATCCACCGTATATTCTCTCTCTCACTTCGCTCCCACTCTCTCTCTCTCTCTCTCTCTCACTCTCTCTCCGTGCAGTGAGTTTTTTATTCAGTCAGTCTCGGGTTACTAATTAACGTACCTGGACTATAAATTTGAAATTGATCGGTCTTTTTGCACCAAGTGATTTGGTGGCTGTCGCTGACGTACGGGTCCAGCTCGAGTCGGATAGGAGGCAGTTAAAGAGGCAGCCGAATCTACAGGGACAAAGTGAGCGAGGAAGTGAGGCAGGTAGCGAGATAGCCAGAAAACAGCCAGAGAGCCAGAGGGGAACGATTGGCCAAGTATCGACTCTACATAATGCATAGCGTCGCTTGGATCGAGAATCCTGTATATGGTTATCCACTGGCATCGACCCGTTAAAATCTAATTAGACTATTAGTTACTTATTCATCGTGGGTAAAAAGAAAGACAAAGCGCCACGAAGTAAACGGGAGCGACCGTCGCGCCATCCACACGTCCGAGGCGCGAATTACAAAATCGTTCCTATAAAACCTTCCTGCGGAGCCGGTCTCCTTTGTTCCCGGTTACCGTCTTCGCTCGCGCGAACTCGGCGACCACTTTGCTATCGGCGGGTCGATTATTCATTTTCAATTAGCGAGCGACCCTCGCGTGACGACACGATCTTACTCCGTGGCAAGTTCTCCTTGTACCAGGGTAAGGTTGGGTTATATGAAACGTTTCTAGGAATCTTTTTTATGGATATCTACTTGATCTAGGGATTTTTCTGGTGTTTTTTTTTCTATTCTATTTTTCGTACATCGATGTACCGCAGAAGCTCCTGGCCAAAAATTGCCCGTTATGAGGTACTACAGTCGAAACGGGCTCCGAGGGTTCCAGGTGCGAGCATCCCAACAGTCCATAATTCGCAGCCCGTGAGTTACGGGGTTTACTCCCTACCGGGCAGCCTACGATCGTTCCTTGCTTCGTTCGTACGTACCAACCTACATGAGTATTATCGTGGTCAGTAGTGTCAGACCGGGCGTATATCATACACGGTGTTATGTACGACCCCGACACCACAGCATGTATATATATACAAACGACACAATACCGCGACACCGTGCTATGAGAACCAGCCTCCTGGAGAAGGCCTGCAAGAAACCGTCTTCGTTATGGATGGTATTGGCAGTAACGGCCATAGAATTCGCTAGAAGCTTCTGGAAAAAAATTAAATAAAAAATTATAACAGTAATATTCGAATGTGGGACTTAAAGATTTTTTTGAAAAATGGCGGAAATTTAAAACTTTTTCCATATAATTGTTAAATCAGGTACGTATGTATGAACTTTTTAAAATTGAAAAAATAATTCAAATTCATATATCTGTACGTATATTCGGCGGCAATGATTGTCAAAAGAATCCGGAACGTCGTTATCGGGTAATCTGACGTGAAATTTTTTGCTTAAAACATGTGTTAAGACATGCGACGGCCGCTTCGCGTACATCAGTAGGTGGCGGCAGAAGCCAACGGCCCAGCCAGACGGCGTCTAACCATCCCGGGTAATGTAGTACCTCACGCAAACAGGACTGCGCGAACGGTACCGACGGCAAAACATGGAAGCTCGCGGATACGACATCGCTATCGCGGTTCTGTCGCGGGTATAAATATCAGGGAGCGCACGGGGCCACAATGCTATCTAGCCGGTCCGATCAAATTGTTGAAGGAACGAACATATTTTCAGTGACCTCGGTATAACGCGCGCGCGACCGAGCGCAGCTCAATTCTTCGCGAATACCTCGATATATTTGTTGGTACCAACAGCCAAGCCAGGAGTCGCCGTCTCAACTGGGTATAAATCTCACGGGAATGTAATGCAGGGACTGTATGCTGTATCCCGGGATGCTGGAGTCGTTCGTTCCGGTTTAAGTCGTGCCAGTGGGAAGGACGAGAAAAGAGCCTCGAGGGTTCCGAAAGATCCTTTTAAATTTCAAAATTTTTATATATATATATATCTCCCTATAAACTCTCGTAATCGTGTTGCAGATACGAGTAATTATAATTTATATGAAATTATTATCGATAAGAGGACTTTTATTGTACTTGATAAGGATTCAGATTTTTTGTCTGTTCATACAGTCAGATTTTTATCTCCTGCAAACCTCTACTTATATGGCGCCTGTATTGTCTATCTTCCGTTCGTTTATTCTTTTTTTTTTATTCATCTCCTCTCGCTACTTCTTCGACGGTCCTTTTATCTTCCAACTTCCTCGAGGACTATAGGTATATAAGCGCATTAAGATGCCGACGAACGGAGATCGTTCCGCCTTACGGTTTCCGCTGGTTGTACCGAATTTTAATGAAGATTCTTCGAGGTAGATTTTTTTAAAATAATAATACAGCTATTTGCATCGTGATTGCTACCGCTACTATTTTCATCCTCTTTCTCCCGAGTTGGATAATCAGACTCCGGATGCTGGGTCCATTACGAGATTTTAAGCGAATTTGGGAAATAAATAATTTTTTAGTTCCTAAAATTAAACTAATTAATTATAATCTAAGGAATCGATTATCGATTTTGAAATTCACGTATATCTCATCGACTGCAGACGATGTATTGAAATAAATATCTGACGGGCGACGGTATTGGATAATCGATAAAATCGAATATCAATCAATCGCTCGAGCTTCGTTTTATTCGCAACGGTCGATACTTTCCTACGTAGTGTCGATGATAATATGTATATAAATATATTCAGACAAGAAACGGGCAATGTATTGTTTCAAATGGAAAGCTGGAAGAAACCAGGCAGTTGGTCGATTGCATCTGCGTCGCATCTATTATAGAATGCAGAAGTTTATTTGTGTCCTTCTTCATCTTTTTTTATCTTTTGAAAGAAAAAACTTGATAACAAGTCCAGAATGCACCTGCCTAAAACGAATGCAGGACACTCGTGGAATATGGAAGGACATTCATCCGTTTCGCTTGTAATCGCTATATCGCTAAACTTTTGCGAAATATCAATAATTGGCATGAAAACTTGTGGGTCGGTTCGGTACAGGACTTTGCACCTGTCCTGCCGTAGCACGGTTCGCATACAAATGTTAAACACACGTAACATACGTTGCGAGTGCATTATAATTGCATGGAGAAGCGTCCAGCGATTAATCGTGTTGTTAGCCTATGGCGCCTTGGTTAAAGGACTAATTTGTCTTTTTTTTTTTAAAGCAAGTGTAATAATTATACATTACATTTTTCTGCCTCTCGTTATTTATTTAATAATAAAAAATGTACAGCAATCTTCCTCCTATTTGTTAAATGCCTTATTAGGTTGAATTATTAACAGGCTGAAAGGTACACGAGTGAAGTTGAACCCTACGACTAATTTCTATAGTAAAGCCAACTTCAGTTTGATAATTTTGAACCCTACTGACCTTGTATCGAGTACAGGGAAAAATAGTCGCTCTGTGATTTTGATTACGGGACGAATCAGCAGGGTTGGCGTAAAGAGTAGAAAGGGTTAAAAACTGAATTAAGGAGGTGGGATGTACAAGAAGTATGGAACCGTAAGAGCAAACAAAGAGCATCCATTTTGATAACGAGTTTCGACGGCACCGAGCCTGGACTGGAGGTCGAGCCAATTTTGGAGAAACTACGACAGCGGAATAAAGCACCGGTCGGGTAAGCAATTTTCTTATCAGGACGTCATTTCCGGCCGTTTATCTCATGGCTTGTAGTTAGAAAAGGGACATTGATTAAAAGCCCATTTTAACTCCGGGAATCCCGGCGCTCCACCGTGCTCCGTTCTCATTTCGTTTCTTTGATTCAATTTACGAGGAAGATAGCGTCAATAAATGCCTGTTCGCTCGCAGCATCCGTCTCGGCATCCGCTAAGGTTGCTCTTTGCTCTATAGGTAGCCAACTGTACTCACCTTCTCCGTGAACCTCCAGCAACTTCAGGAACCTCCAGCCAATCGACTTATCAGCACACGATCAAATCATTCCGAACTCCTGAACGTTCCTTTTATTTAACTCGAATGGCCATAATCACTCTGCTGCTTTTAGTCGATCTGTAATATAATCCATAGTGATAACGCAAGTGATAAGAAGAATACCAAAGAGAGTTCCAATCGAAATTGCTCATCCTCCGTTTTAGCTCCACTTACTGGTACGCTCGAGGTTGTAGCTAAAGGTTCTTTTCATTGATCGACAACCCCCCTCCGCCCATCCACTATGTAGCTGATAACAGCATGCACGCGTGTAATCAGCCACCGTGTATGGGGGATGCAATACCGTTAAGGGCTGAAAAGAAAATTTTCTTTTAATAATAGGTACCACCCTGTATGATTTTATATATTTGTATAACGCATTAGAGGTATGTATATATATTTTTATCTGAGAATTTTTGAAAATTTACTATCAGTGTCAAATTCACAAGATGGAGGCTGTGTGGTAGCGGGCAAACAAGATGCGCGAGGAGTTTGATGTCGTCGTTGAAAAGTCTCGCATTGTCTAAAAGTTGATGGCGGCGTCACCCCAAGAAGGAAGATAACATCTGGTGCTGCCTCCATCAACAACCCCGATGCCGCACGACTACCCCTGCATCCATCGCAACGAAGGAAACTCCTCTTCAATTATTCTTGTACCCACCTCCTTTCTCTCTTAGTGGCAGATCTCTTCAATTTCTCTCTCTTTCTCTCTCCCTCTCGCTCTCTCTTTCTCTCCTGTACTACAGCTTACCTAGCTCTGTCCCAGCATCCGGTACGCCCATCCGTTCGCCTATCTTCATCTTTGTCTGTCTCTCTGACTGTCCGTCCCGTCTGTCACGGAGCTCTGACGAACAACGAATTTATGGAATTACAAAAGCAACGGAATTAATTTGCATACATAAAAAATATATCAAACTTTGAACCAGCTGGAAAGGGGACTCTCTCTCTCTCTCTCTCTCTCTCTCTCTCTCTCTCTCTCTCTCTCTCTCTCTCTCTCTCTCTCTCTCTCTCT
>JAYRCB010000728.1:0-47525 GCA_036026315.1 Trachelus stipa | reverse complement strand
TCTCTCTCTCTCTCTCTCTCTCTCTCTCTCTCTCTCTCTCTCTCTCTCTCTCTCTCTCTCTCTCTCTCTTTCTTTCTTGACTTAGATGTTATAATTGGGTGAAACGTGGGTTTGCATGCGCGCGCATATTTATAACACGATACAACGAAGAAATAAATACAAAGTAGATATTTATTAATTAAAAGACTGTGCTGATTTTTTTGTTATTTATTAATTTAACTATAAATTTTATATATTTTGTATAAAAATATTATTGACAATATCGGCGATTCCAAATTTTTGTCGATATCTCATAATTTTTCATTCGTCTTTCTATATCCAAGAAGGACCCGTGGAAGAGAAGTGAACTCACAATGAAAAATCCTTATGATACTTATCGGGTGACTGTTAACAGGAAAGTGTTATTAAATTGAGAAGTTCTAATCCTATTAATCAAAATATATTAAAAGCCACCAAGACCACCGCCGCTCCTGGGCGTGTTCACCCCTTTAATAATCTCCAAGGCGGAAGGTAAAGGCACGGTTTAAAGAGTTTCGAGGGAAGAAAGAGGGCGCCAGTTGAATTGAAATCCCGCGTTAGAAAGCTCAGCGAAATCGCTTCCCTCGAACCCTTTTGAAGCTGCCTGGTAACTACTTAATTCTAAAAGACAGCATCACCCGTTCGCTTGCCGGGCGGACACGTCGCCATCTTTGCATGACAAAAGAACCGCAGGAAATTCCAGTTCCTAGGGATTTTACCGCTGACTGTGTTCTTAGGTTTTTCATTTTTCTTTAATTTCTTTTTTTTCTCCTTCAGTCTTTTCTAGCGGGTTAGTCCATTTATCTACCAGCTTAACGGGACCGCTGAAATTGATTCCTTTTTTTAATAATAAATATATCAATGCCTTTTTTTTATTAAAATTATTCCAACACGTAAATAATTCCCTCACGGTATCAATAATGTTAAGCAATTATCATTACGGTAATTACAAGGAACGAGTACAGGGACTTGAATTGCATTAATCGTACCCGACGGTATCTACATGGAAGGAAACCTTTATTGTGACTTTAAATATAATTTTCTTATTACCCTTATCGTTTCGCTACGTTGGTAATTGTGAATTACTCCCCATTACGTCACTACCCGATCTCGTTAACCAAAGGGGTGGGTTATCCAAACGAGTAATTAAACTACATTTTCATGAGTGCTCCGTGTATTTTATTATTTCCCAAGTACCTGGTACAAACATTTTTATCTTAACAATAATTTCTATTGCTATCAACAGCAAGGGGAAGTATAATCATTTTGAACGATAAAAAAAAACAAGGCTAAAATAGTAAACACCTTGGCCCCCAATGGATAATATATAAATGGAAACCCCATAGACTGCTCTCAGTCTCCATGCAATATTTCACAGGTTCACAGTCCCTACCGTCCTATAGCTCCCTTACCAAAATGCGCAATTTGCCAGACTTAAATTTCAATTTAGTCCCGTGAAATTTCGTGTATCGGGTCACAAAGTCACGGCGGAAGTCGCTCCCGACCAATTTGCCAAACCACTTCCGGAAGTGTCTTTGGTAAGTAAACGATGGTTCACCTGGTAACGAACTCGGTAGAACCAACCCCTATATCCGGTATCACTTTCCCATCGCAATGGTACGAAAAAAAAGTTTTCATATAGGTACCGACAATTGCGTGTGAGTCACGATAAAAAATTTTTGGAAAAAATTGAAAATTTTTTTTTTTTGAGCATATAATATATGTTTGGTTATGATATTCAGTGAATAGGGAATCCACTGGTTGGCAACTGAGTGCATTTAAGTAAGACATGCTCTGGTAGAACACGAGTAACATAACGTGTGTCGAGTCGTCGTCCTGACGTAGGTACAGGTTGGGGGTGGAGGGTGTAGGACGGTGTGTCCAAAGCTTCTCCGGGGAGCGATCAATGATAGGCCGGGGGGACGAGTCACGTGACCCTGCCACGGGGAGTTCGCGCAATGCATCACCAACCAGCCACCCCTACATTCCCCTAGTCACCCCGCAACACCACCCACCTCCATTTCAACCCTACTACTTTGCCTCGGTTACTCTCCACCATTCCCTTCTTTAGAACTACCCTTACCACCATCCTCCAGCATCCTCTGCTTCCTGGATTCGCCACTCTTCCTCTCTGCCAATGCCTTCGCCCCAGAGTCTTCTGTACCCAGCATCTTCTTCGCCGAGCACTAAACGGCGTTGTCGCCATAGGCTGATGAGGAGCAAGTGTCATCTTTCAGAGATCTCCAAAATTTTCTAACCCGTTCGGAAAATGATTGATTTACATGATTCTGCAATTTTATCGGAACCACGTATAGTTATCGGATGGGGTGGAAGTTAATTGATAGAGAGAAAAATGTTTGGATTTTATGTAAAATAAAAATCGTCATTAATTTTGATATATTAAAATAATTTTTTTTTCGTGTAATGCTAAAAGTTCCGATATGTTACACTAGGTAGAGCACAAAGGATAAATTTCCAGCCCTTGGCTCTTTTCTGCGCGTCGTAGCGACAATGTATTGACAAATTTTTCGTCCGTTTCCCGACGCCCATTGTGCACCCGCCCCCGAGCTCGAAACGCGACGGAAGTTAGCGGAACGAGATGCAGTTTGCGCGTTTCAATAGTCCAAACTGTCGGAGCGGGGGCGTTTCAATCGCTGAAATATAAACGGTTTGCGGTCGTTGGGGAGGACCGTTAGCGCGAGTGCGCCGGGGATCGTACGGGAACGGGGATAGTTTTGTCCAGAAGAGGGAGGGGACCTTGTGGCTTTCAGGAAATGGCCGCGAAACGACCCATGCCCACTTCAAAAGCAGCTTTATCCCGCGATATTACGAGGACCCTACACGCATTACCCTGAACCGCGAGCATAAGTGCCAGCTGATAAAAAGACACGCACGAAGAAGTTTAATCGACACGAGGAGGTTACCGTGTAAAAATGAAAAATACATAAAAAAAAATTCATTCAATATTTTCGTAATTTTTGTTATTTTTTACTTTTTCAATAAAAATTCTTAAATTTCCATTTTCTCCCCGTTGAGAAAAAAAGCCAAATGAAAATGGTCGAGGCACTCTGTATTTTATGTCTCGCCACTCGGAAGATCGTTTGGCGGTGAACCTGCGCGGCTACAAACAATACCAAAGAAGGGAAACATATCGCATCGATGTAGCTATAAAAAGCATACCTACTACCGTATCGCAAAACCTAACAGTATGGGTACCAGGGACAAACCCAGAATGCAATGGGTGTATAGGTATACAAAGGAGAGAGATACCCGCACGAAACGTATGGTAAAACAGAAAGGGACAAAGGATCGGCAGAGGGGGTGTTATGTTATGGGGACGTTAAAGTCGGCCCGATGAGCCCAGCTCACACCACCGATGTGTCCGCTAACACCGTGGCTTCGCTAGACACCCATAAAAATACGACCTCCCCGTAGATGGGTGCCCCGCCGCTCGCCAGCCTCGCCATTCCAGTATTATACTGCCCGGAGAACCGTCTGTTTGCATACTAAAAAGGTTTAAAACTCCCGAGTCAGAAATAATATTCGCTTCGTACGGCTGCTGATACCCCTTCCTTGTTTTTTGCAATTTCACTTATTCCCAAAACACTCGACAACGATACGCGGCACGTAGCTCATTGATAACATGCAAACAAATGTTTGATACATATTTTTATATTTTTACAAAATTTTTATATTCCATCATAGAAAACCATACCTCATTCTTATCACAGACCATGAATTGATAAAATATCAAAAGACTCTTTTGATATTTACACAAGAATCTCTCGTTAAATGGCCCTTATCGGCCATTTGCAAAAAAGCCGTTGACACTGGCCCATAGCAACGACGCCATTATGTTCCTAACAGGCAATTTTACAGCGCATCATCCAACGCTATCTTCCAATCGGGTCCATCGCAGCCAACAGAATCGTTCAGTGAATATACGATCCTGGACAACGACAGTGTAAACAGGTCTTAGTGGCCATAACGGCAGCCACGGTCTTCGCCACTTCGACCGGTAACTTGCTATTCTGTGTGCCACGTGGTTACGGCCCTGTCAAATTCACCATAACTCTCTACCACTGCCTCTCAACTTTTCCCATCGCTACTAAACGTCTATCTCCAAGTGATTAACTATTACCTCACAGTCGTACCAATTCCCAAATGCCACTTGACTAGAAAAAAATTACCAGCCAACAATTTCATACACCACCGATGTCTTATCCCACGATACCCCACATCTACTTAATACCATATCTATCTGCCACGTCAGCACGTATTCCATACAGAAGAGCAAAGCGTAGCATGCGGTCTGAGGAAGTTAGGATTGGGCGCGTGCGAGCTGAATTTATGGCCTCCATTATGACGTTGATGTATCACCTCCGTAAGAGTCCTAAACCAAAATCCAAACGAACCCTAAAGCCTCGCAGGCCAAACCGCGTCGGCCACAGGTCGTCGGGGCTAGACGCGTTCACTAAGCTGAGAATATTTGCCTTTTACGGTAGACCGAACCGTGTCCCAATGGACATAGGAACTAGACACAGACATAGTATAGCTATACTATAAGTATGTAGATATCCATACCGTCCAATCTTCCTTACCGACAGTGCCTGAATATTGAAATATTACTAGGCGATATCGAACGTTCCAGTGCTATAGTTAAAAAAGTTACTAGGCTTTTTCTTTTATCACCAAGGCTACCTATCTAGGTTAGTCTTACGTGGTCTGTGTCAAGTTATACGAGCGTATATGTATATACTGATATTTTATTAGCAACCCAACCCTATTGGCTGGCACGTGGAATGCGTTCTGGTATCTTTGGAAAGTTTGATTCGGGTATTAGGTGTATATAGGTATATGAAAGAATTTAGAAGCGTGATCGTTTAGCCTCCTTTGGGGGCAAAGGAAGAGGAAATAGTTCGGAGGGCGAACCTTGAGTCGGCAGGGCGTCACGCTTATACGTAGGCATTAAACGTGATTTTTCTCGGTTGTAAACAACCACTAATGACAAATACGTGGCGTGTTAAGCGGCCATACGTAGCGGCTAACTATGCCGGAGTAGGTTGTACCACGTCGAAGTTCGCATGTCGCCTATATTTTACGTGCCACCCTGGCGAATCGCGGACGAGACGGAATTACTGAAATACCGCACTACCCGGTAACATCTCGAACATGGTTATCGGGAAGCTAAATAGTTGGTGATAACATTAGCGTATACGGTAGAACCAGTCGGCACTTAAAATCTACAGCATTTATATCGGTAAAGGTAGGTTTCTTCTTATTGGGATAACCGGAAGCTACGGGTTGGTCAAATATTTTCTAATTGCCTGAGCGAAAGAGAAATCAGTTTCTTTGATCCACGATGAGAGTATAAATAATAATAATAATAATATTAATAATAATAAACGATGTAACAAGAAGTCTGGAAATTTGCAGTTACGGGTAAGTGCGGTAACAGCGAGACCGAAGTAACCGCTGTCTCCGGCTAAGTTATTGGCATTTTCCGTTCTGTAATGGTTGTCTACGCTGCAGTCTCGAGAGGGGTCCATGGTACGATTTAAAGGGCGTGCGAAGCATTTTATGCGTCGGATGTGGTGGACCCGATTCAATTTATACCCTCTCTCGTACTTCCGGTTGCAACCGGCGCGCTACATCTTTCGGGATTGCGCCACTCTGGACCGCTTCCGGATTTTCGTTCTATGAAATATGGGCCGTTTCTGTACGGCCGTTACAGAACTATGGGATATAGTGAATTGGGGGGGGGGGGGGGGGGATGAAATAAATTGCACTACAAAATGGATTTCGATAGAGAGCGTTACGCGTCAGCGAGTGTCAAATACCGTGGAGCGTTACGTAAGTGCCAATTAAAGGAAGGTTGGAAGAGGGGGGAGGGAGGAGGTTAGACACAGAATAACATATTTTACCTCGTTACAGTGTTGCGATATAGAATGTTCAAAAAATTTCAAAAATCCAAAATTTCATTCCAGAAGTGTCTCCCGGTAAGGACTAAATCTTCCGGCAGGAGGATGGTTCCAGGATGAAGTACAGGGGGTGAAATTGAGAATAGCAAAATTTGAGGTTATGTGGAATATCGCGTAAATCTGTAATCTTGATCCTGGAAATTCACGGAAACTGGATTTAGCGGCTCGCCTAACATTCCCCTAGGGTGGGGGTTGAAGGAGTCAAGAGTTGCGGCCCAGAGCCGTAAGAGAGAAAGAGACGGACTATCTCTGAGGTTAGGATATTGAATATCGAAGCACGTGTCCCCGAGGTTCATTCACGAAATACCAACCCCTAAAGGCAAAAACAAAATACCCCAAAACGATAGCAAGGGATGAGTCGACCCAGGGTGGTTGGCTACCCCAGCGATGAGCTCGTCGCTCCTACCCGTCCTTGGAGCATATCGCCAAACCGTTTCCAGGCCATGATTTTAGGTTTTTCAGGGTGGAGGCACTGGGAAGGTAAGACCCGAAGAAACAAATGGCTGCAGTTATCTAGGTGGTAGGGCCAGAAGCCACTGGGGAGGGGGGTCGTGAATGCTCAGAGTCAGGGAGAGAAGATGGGATGAAAACATCGATTGCAGGGGCTTGTAACACTGCGGTACGAACAGAGGGATCAGGCTGAGCGATAAACCAAGCGGCCTGGAAAATGCTGGATCAACGACGCGATGTTTCAGCAAAAACTGTCTCGAATCAGAGCCGGGGCTCAGATCTGACTCCCCGTGTCCCCCTTCCGGCCCCCCGTCGAAGCCACTGAGCCGGCGCTCTTCTATTCGGTAGTCTCTTGGCATTGGCCTAACCTAACCCATCCAATGTCGGTAAAGCATACCTACTTTCACGTTATACGTTAGTTTATACCGCCCTCACTGCGAATCCGTTGGATTTATGGGGGAAGTAATACGAATTAAACTAACGTCTGCCTTATGATGCTACAATAAAAGTTAGGGGAAATGTTAATGGCCGGCAGTAAAGGCCGCCAGTATGCAGTTAGTGATTTCATGCCGTGGAATCATTTGAATGCTATCGTTATCCGCGAGTTTGTAGCGTTCGGAATTCTATATATGTATATGTATATATATGCACAACATCGAATCGCTTAATGGTCGACCGATCTTTAAACTACCCGCACGCCTCTACCTTGCTTTATCGCTTTTGCCAGGACTTTATCATTGCCCACTTTTGCCGGTAAGACAGCCAATTCGACATTGGACGAAGCTGTTCCAAGTGCGTGACGAGATTCGTAATTTTTTTCGTAGTAATGCCAATCTTTGAAACGACCTATAAAATGGTAGAACAATTTAAATAGAACGTTTTCTCTTGTACGATAGTTTCGATTGAATGGCGAGAAAAGAGATAAAATGTTTAATGGTATTGGATAGTCGTGTTAGATAGACATGCGATGGTTCCTGCAACTGTATTGCGGTGCCGTAACGTATATCTAATAGTGTATAGGACATTTATTATTCTGTTTACCTCTTTCTAGTATCCATTTTCCAATGTGGAAGAACCCTGTGGTGGTCGGCGATTGGGTTAATTTCTTTCTAAAAATAGTTAAACTCAATCTGCCATCTTCGATGCTGTTTCAGAAATAGGAGACACATTGTCAAACTCAATCGGTAAAGTAACCCAAAGATTTCGTTGTTCATTGGATTATTTCTCAACTGTTAGTACATGATCCGCTGATAATAGGTAAACCGTAGGAGAATTGTACCCTTAAAGAATAAGTGCGAACGTCGGTATGGCAGATATCGTTGTTACCGTTCGTAGGTAGTAGTCATGTTAACACTTAGGATTTTTTTTATTTTATTCATCTAGAACCATTAAATGGTATTTATACGTTAAATCTAAATTAAATAGAATTGTATAATTAATTGCAAAACTTAAAGACTGATTCGTACCAACTCAACAGATACTCTCAGTTATCTTTATCCTTACGTATTGCATGTTTTAATAATAAAAAATGTGTTTTCTGACAAATTCACGCTTTCCCATAGCGACGAATCTAATTTTAAAAAACCCGGTTGCAGCTTCTTAAATCTCTCCAAAAGATGGCCCGACTTTAATGCTCGCAACGCTACCGACGGCGAGAAAGAAAAGCATTAAAAATTTTTTACCCGGGTCGATAAGCATTGCGACGTTAGTTAGCTTGGTGCAAGGAAAAAAAAAGCTTGAAGTGATAAGTGAATCCAGTGCGATAACGCATTGTACTTTTGGCTGTCATAAGTAAACCAGCATCCACAAAACAAGGTACGTTCTCACCTCAATTTTCTTCATTAATCCATGAAAAATAGCTTTGACCCTCGTGTAAACGAAGCCTCGAGCCAATATTGGTGTTTTGCTGGCGACGCATCCCAAGCTAGCGTGGCAGCCGGCACAGTCATGTCTAACGAAAGGGACGGCCAGCCGGTTGCGCCACGCAGCGACTAAATCGTAATACTAGAATTCGCCCCAGGTGTTTTTATAATCCACCAATAACACACCTGTTGTACCTGGAACACAAATGTACATTTCATATGAGAATCAGACTGATCTCCGAGACCAGCATTTTCGCCCTTTCGCGAAGCCCAACTGCAATTTATCATATTGAAGATAATTAGAAAATTTATCTCATATACACAGTGGAGTCGGTTTATCACGACGTTCGAGGAACAGGAGAATACGTAGCGATGTATTTGTATTCAAATCAAAGTTAAACTGGCAAGTAGGATACAATATGCGGTTCATCGTTATCAGCTGAGTGGTAATAACTACAATCCACTGTATATACCATATACATATATCATTGAATGAAAATCATACAGGTAAAATCTGATTGATAATAAATATTAATTTAACTATCTCATTATTTATTTCATTACAATATATAACACACACCTCATTAGATATTACAAGTGGAATGACCTATCCTGCCTTACAATCCAAGTGTAGCAAAAGTTGGCCATTATGCAAGATAAATGGGACTCTGCAGGAAGTACAATTTGTATCGTTCACGAAGATAGCAGGGATTTCATGACAGCATCCAGGTCCAGCCGTACAATCCGTACTTTTGCTATCTCACTTTTCTCATTTCTCCAACTCCCCTCACTCTTTCTTACCATCTCTGTATCCATTCTGCAAGAACCTACGCAACCTACTTACTTGCCTAATTGCTTCAAACTAAAGTAGTTTACTTGTTCAACTTACCATCTCTGCGAATATCCTCTGGAGCGATGGCCGTGGGAAGCCAGAGGTTTTTTCGGTATAAATTTGAATGTGTGATTTAGCTAAAATTGGATTTACCTGAAAATATATAAAAAATCCCTATATCTCCAATAAGTCCCTAGAGAATTATCAGTCATCCAGCTTATCTCCCTGAAATAGTATCTCGTTCATAAAATATGATAAAACATTTTCAGTTTATCACTCAAACCTCAAATTCCCTTTACGTATAAATCATAAACGTAAAACATATATTGGTAGGTTTGTGCAGAAATTTCCCATTTGTCGCAACGTGCTCGGTCGGTAACTGATAAGTGTCGATGATAACCGCCCATATGGTACTCACGTCTCTCAAATATGCCAACCGATAAATTTGCTCCAATTTCATCTCCATATTTAATCGATCACGATCGATAATCCCAAGTTAGATTGACATCGGATCAATAAATAATACAGACTTTGTTAAAATTATTTTAAATCTTGTGAAACATTTTTTTTAGCATTTTAATCACTATGATAACGTAGTACGTTAACCACAGGCTAGTTCAATTTTTTATAACGTCGTAATGATCTTTGAAAAATTTATTTTGCCAGTGTCCCTTTTATGGATTGTTCAATGGTATTAATTATTATTAATAAAATTAATAAATTATTAATAAATTATTTCTGAGAAACTTTCTGAAACGTAACACTGTCCTTTGCCTAGCAGATACGAACCTATCGTGGACTGATTAAATTGACGAAGCTGACCTTACCTTGCGTTTCTCACCGATAAGGATCCACACTCTGGAATAAGGTTACTTCTCGTTTCATTTAATCCAATCGTCAGGGCAGCCAACTGCGCCTCGGCATTACCAACCGTAATAAAATAGGGTTGCCAATAATTTAATCATACCACGGAATATCAGATTCCTCCCAATTTTTGTAGATTAGACTGCCACTACAGAAGCATTCTAAGGGAGGATACTGGTTGACGTAAAGAAAAAAAATTAATAATTCGTTCCTTATCGTAAAAAACCTCCTTACCCAATAGACTTCACGATAAATTTCTCCAAAGAATTTCAAACCCACGGAATTATTTATTTTCAAAATTCACCCCATATACTTATGGTAGAAGATGGTACGGTATGGTATTTTCGAATTTTTTCCAGAATATACAAATTAGAAGAAGCAAAAGACTGACAAAGAATCTCTGTTACTCGTTACAAGCCCCTTACAATTTTTCTTTCATATTTTAGGTACCGAAAAAAATTTTAAATAATTAACACGGATTATTTTGATAATTAAAATATTCTTGCCAATCAAAAAGGGATTAAGAGATATGGCAAGAAACAGTTTAGCAGCATATACAAGTGGTGGGATGTCTGTTACCTTTAGTACAGCGCGATCGGTGGCATAGTCAACACCGTCCACCCCCCCAATAAGCCTTTGTGTAATATATATATATATATCGTGCTCGTTAAATTTTATCATGAAAAGTTGTACAGTGTGAATAAAAAATAACTAGATTCTCGTTTATCGGAGGAAATTATCATAAAAATAATCGAAGCAATCACATCCCGTGTATTCATCTCGATCGCGGGGACAGAGATCGATAAGAAAGATGTTCCCGACGTTATCATCGTTCAAGGCCACTGAAATGACCGCCAATTGGATAAGTTTACGATTAGGTGCTGCCATCTATTGGTTATTATGGATCGTACAATATAATACATAATACGATACAAGGTGTCTTACAAAGCGTCATAGTGACGTCACGAAGGATTAAGAAATACGATATGCGTCCGTTGAGACTAGATTAGGAATTTCATATAATTTGTATAAATTGTCAACAGGAATGTCAAAGGGCACCAATGGAAAGGCCGAAATCGCTAACGACGACGGAGTGCCAATCCTCAAGCCGCACCCTGATCTCCGGTCAAGACTGACCACCTTGGCTAATGACTTTAAATCCCGTTTTCAAGAAGAGCCGGAATTTTTCATCAGAGTGCCTGGAAGGTGAAATAAAAATATTTTTCATGATACCTAATTAATATTCTATTAACAGAAAATTTAATTGCTGCATTTTTTAAATGCACTTTTTTTTAGCCATCCAATACAAATTTCCTATCTCCATTTTATCTCGAGGATACTGGTAATAGAATCTAATCGAATTCTCTTCTCCGTTCGTCCACAGGGTCAATCTGATTGGCGAGCATGTCGACTACTGTGGATATTCCGTATGTCCTATGGCCATTGAACAAGACATTCTACTAGCTGTTGCCAGCAGCAAGGAAGCCAAACTTCGTTTGATCAACTTCAATCCTAAGTATCCTGACTTTCAATGGGACTTGAATGCGATCGGGTGGGTAAAGGAAGATGAATTATTTCACTCGAATCAAACGAGTTCCGCTGTCACGTTGATGGCGCTAAAATTCAAAATCGATGCGTTTACCCAAAAGATTGAATTAATTGATAGGTTAATTTTTTCAGTATTTTTTTAGCATCGCTAAAACCCTCAATAATTTCGTGACGACTATCGATCAAGATATGAAATCAAGAGATCCACATAATTTTAATGGAAACTCGTAATCGACACCTGCCTCAAAATTTTTATTTGCGTCGGCTAATTGGATCCATAATACCATGTTACTGAAACACTGGGATTTTGCCTGTCATACTTTTCCCTGTCATAGATTTATTCTAAAAAATACGGCTAGCTTAAAAGCTTTGGACTTTATGAAGCTTCTTGTTATTCCAGGATTATCATTAATACTTTCGAACTCAATATAGAATTTTAATCAGCCTTATCACTCTGGGTGGTCCTTCTTGACACTCAAGACCTTTCTAAAATTATCTTCGTTCAAAGACGCATTCATTCTAAAGTCGATTCGAGAAAGGGTACCATTCATCAAATTAACCAGCAGTACGGTCGTCTCTCTCTTACCCACGTAAACTCTCATAAGCTTGTCTCTCTCGCACTCGCGGCAGGTATAGGAAAATTGAAAAATCCAAATCCTTTACCGTCGGTCGGCTCAAATTTACGACTTGTCAACTGACACTCGATCAAAGCTACCGCGTCACAACTGTCAAATATTTCTGTTATATATTTATTATATACACCTATATACACACCGACTGTACAAATATCCATCCACGTACTTCCTACTCAATTGGACACACCGAAAGGAAGTGGCCTTTTGTGGCACAAGGATGAAAGATCAACGCGGTGTAAACATCGTGAGCTCAGGTGAAATATACTAAAGGACCATTTGTCAAGAGTTTAATGGGAAATGGCGACTCTGCTGCAATTGCCAAGGACGTTATCGAATCCATTACCAAGATTCTCTACTTAGAGATATATCGTTATGTCACTGACAAACTAGAACGATATATATTCTCTTCACTGGATATCCGAACCGATATCGCGTTACTGATTTATCGAATAACTTGGCGACATGCTTGAAGCAAATCTGAACTGAAAACAAATTTTCGGATAAATATGGAATCGAGCTATCTGTCAGAAAATGAAGTTCGCGTCTGTTTTTTTTTTCATAAAAATCCGAAAAAAAATAAACAAATGGGTCGATACGTGGAGGGACGAATTGTAAAAATTTATGAAGCTTAAACTCGTACGTATACAGATACAAAAAAATTTTAAAAAATAATATCATACACACTACTGTGTAAATGACTAAAGTTACACAATAGCTGTTTAAACTTGATACCGGAAACTCGTAGTTAAGCGGCCTGAGGACTGATTCGAGAAAAACTAGTTTAATGTCGATTGCCCGTTTCGATGCCGCCTCGTTGAATTACAAGCGCGCAATAAAAAGCGCGAATGGCCGACGTGCAATTTCATTAGCGTCGAACTGTCTCGTCGGAGGCGTCGCTGGCGTCGGTCTATGCGTGACGCCAGCGTCACGGCAACGTGACCCAACGCCTCGTCGATGCTTGAAAACTCTTACGTAACAGTCTCAATGTAACTTACGTACAATTACAGAAATTTTTGTCCAAGTAAATTCGATAAACCGTCATTGGGTATTATGTAAAATTAAATGACCTTAAAATTGAGAGCAACTCCAGGACACCGTATAACTGCAATTCAAATGAGATCCAATTACAGATTAATTAATCGCAAAATTTCCTACGTTCCCCAATAACGTTTGGACGTAGAATTCTAACTAAATCCCCACTCGCCCAATATTCCCAATATTCATTGTATACGAATACCATCCACCCTATCACTCCCTTCCAATTTGCATCAGCTTGAAAATTAATCCAGAAATAGACGTAGTGGGTGCTTCGCGTTCCTAATTTTTGGTAGGGTTCCCTTGGACTAATTATATCTGCTAATTATACAAAGTCCGAGCTGCAACCCTTTCACGTAAACGAAAGGTATCGTTAGGGGTATTGGTGCCATGTTAAAATACAATGAGACAATCAATATTATTTTTTTAGATTATTTTATCCATACCTTATACGAGCGAACCCTGTTATCAGACTGTTATCTTACAGGCAATGGACCAAGACCGGAAACGGAGCACCCTTATGGCACGAGTATTTCCTTTGTGGGGTCAAAGGTGCCATGGAAGTCATTCCCGAAGGACATCTTCCTACGGGTATCCTGGTTAACCTGTCAGGCAACATACCACCCGGTTCAGGACTCTCCAGCTCAAGTGCACTCGTATCAGCTGCAGCCCTTGCTGCTATGCACATCAGCAAGGTAAGCCGGATCGTATTCTACTCTATGATCGAGATCCTTGCGACAGGATAACACGAGATGCTGAGGATGATCAATAGGAGAACCCGTTGTTAGATTCCTGATAGGTGCGACCTTTAACCTCAGCTAGAAAAATAGGATGCATTACCAGGTACGGTTCTTATAACTTATTCATATGCAAGCTTTGTCTATTTTTCATTTTTCTCATTTTACACTTATTTGTTACAGTTTCACCCCCTGTGCGGAAGGATCCATGATATTCATATGCGAAAATTAGAATTTTATTGCTCAGAGTTATTATTATTATGGGCAAACTTCCCGGGCGCAATGTCCATTCTCAATGGCAATTCTACGATCCTAACCTCTTTTCAATGAGGCGTCGTGCATTCGGATCCGCCTTTATTGTCGGACCAGTCCTCGTGATTTAGACGTGTACGGAGATCCTGGTTAGTCGAGTTGAACGCAAGGATTAACGGAGAACCATTAGCATCCGACTCCTTTCAAATAATGAAGGAGGAATTATGCCAGGATCAGATTCTCGAGTTATAGTAAATTAGAAATATGTCATTACTGTATAGTACCTGTGATCTAGTATCGTCGTCAGAACAAACTCGTGTTTTCTTTCTTATTTAATGAATTATAAAATTTTGAGAAAAAAAATTACAGTAGTACGATATTAACATTTTTAATATGTACAGTCAAAAAGGACTATTTACAAAGTATACAAAGTTAGATGTGTAGAATTTTCAAAAATTTCTTTTAATTGTCTATTTATATATTAGCAGCGTCATCTTTCTCTTGATATGTTTAAAATATTTATTCAATCTGAAGAATACAGTGTTCGGTATATATATTTGTAAACGTTATACTTTGCTGTTATAATTGTTATACAGTATCTAATACAGAGCAAAGATTAAACGATTCTCTCAAGTCCAAACTATAAGAAGAAAAGTTTCTAGCTTTAGCACAAAGTTAGGAACAAGATGAGTCTCAGACGGGAAGATGAGAAGGTGGCCTAGAGGTAGATAAGTAAGTAAGTAAGTAAGTATAGGTATTTCTGTCACGACGATATTCACTCTGTTGACTTAAGGGGTTTCCAGTGATTAATTGCTTGACTTGCCTCGAGCCTCATCTATCCTGACGGCCGTCATCTTTATACAACAAGGAAAAATATTTCTATTTCATAGCAAATAGAAAGGAAAAGTTTTCTTTTTTTTTTAGAAAACACCCACTCTGTTTCTCACCAGGTTTGCCTGCGATACGTCGAAAAGCATCATCATTAATTTTCAACATCCCTCGTCAATGGAAACAATGGCCATTGTGTTGGTTCTTGGGATCAGAAATTTCATTGTCACGGCTCTAATATCGTTCTTGAACAAATCGATATCGGTAATCCAGGACTGAAGAGTTTTACGTTTTTAATTCAAAAAGTTATACAGAGGACGTTCCTCTCTGCTCCACTCGTGCGAACATACATTTTATTTTAGAAAAAAAATTTCAAAGCGGTATCTCCACCTGCTACTCGTCTGAACTCCTTTTAGCTTCCACTACCGTTTCCATTTTTATGTCTTTTTTTTTCTTTTTTTTTATGCCCCTGAAATACACTCGGCTTTCATGGGATACGTTTGGGTAAGTTTTATAGCCAGTTTTTTTACATGGGACTTCTTCGTTTGAGTACGTGGCCGAGTTAACGGTACTTACGCACGCTAACTTCAAATTTTAACTCAAGGTTTGACGATTCGCTCGTGAGAAACGAATGACTCGAATTTGAATGAATTTTTAACCGAAACCTGAAAGCGTTAATGGCTTAACAATTGTGCAGCTGTTTGCAAAGAAAAAAGAAAAATTATTTTATCATTTATTGCTTAATCCTACGTATTTTTATTTATTACTTCCCACGTTTATTATAGTCATAGATTATTATTTCTATATTTGTGTAATATTCGCCCGTCCGTTTTTACTCCATTCAAATCCCAAGTTTCTCCAGCCGCAGAGGAGCTTTCAACTATTGACAAATATATATTAACATCATATATGAAACTTTCTGGCAGAATCATCCATGGGATAACTTTCCGTCTTTCACGATTCTCATTACAGTGTCAACTGTCAAAAGAAGGCATGGCGACCCTAACTGCCAAAGCCGAGAGATACATTGGAACTGAGGGTGGCGGTATGGATCAAGCAATCGCTTTTCTGGGAAAACAAGGTAAACCTTATAAAATAAGAAGAAGATGTGAATTTTCAAAATCTGGATCAAGAAGCACGTGAAATTTGATATAATGAAAAATAAAATTACATATACAAATACAGTACAAAGGGTGTACCCCGAATTTGAAAATACCACGAATTATTTTTATTTTATATTTAAAAAAAAATGAAAAAATTTTGAAAATTTCTACCAATCCCGGACTCGTAATATTCTTAATTAACGATTTATCCCATGGCAGGATCTGCAAAACTCATCGAATTCAACCCTCTGAGAGCGACGGATGTGACGTTACCGGAAAGCGCCGTGTTCGTGATAGCACACAGTCTAGCTTCCCACAATAAAGCATCTACGGACGATTACAACCTGAGAGTGGCAGAATGTCGAATGGCGGCGCAAGTACGTACAGACGAAACGTTTAATTATTCAACGTTATAAAATACGCAGTGCATTAGCAGCCCCAAGCAAATCAAAACTCGACCTGGAAAATTCGTGGCCGACGCGAACGATGGCTTCGACACTTTACTGTCATTTAAATTGCACATAGTGCAGACATAGGAACTCGTTTACGATTCCAGTTGAAAATGAACTTTCTATCTATAAACTCCTATCCGAGCAAATCGTTCCTGTTTATGTATTTTTCTTTCTTTATTTCTCTCTCTCTCCATTTTTGTCTCGCTTTTAAAGCTCTCCGTTCGCCATTCGAAATATACCTTATAACCTGTACATTTTTCCATGTAATTTTAACAGCGCTCAAATTTATTCTACAAACTATGAAATGGCTGCTTGCCCTCGCGTTACGTTCAGCCATTAGCACCGTTGCGTATAAACGTTCTGTTGTATTACTGGCGCTGTCGGACATCAGACGAACAATAAATGTCTTTTATGCTGAACTCGGGTGCGGCTAATCTAATATAATTAATGACTTAAACACGTGCCGCGTAATTCGTGCATTTCGATCCGGATGACGTTAATTGTCTTTTATAATAGTTTTAATATTAAAAAAATCTTTTTACTATTTTCACTGTGATATTAGCGAACTTTTAAAAATTAACCTACAGTCATACCTTATTTCATGTTCGGTATGTAAAGTCTCTCTGATCCCTTTGAGCCCTTTTTCTACTTGATTTATTCGTACACCTGACAGCGAACTTTAACTCCGGTATTCGTTATAATAAGTGCCGAGCTTTAAAGGAGCTAAAAAGCGTTTCAGGCAGCTTTCAGACTCCGGGATATAAAACGTAGAATCGATTCACGCGGGTTGAAGCTCTTGACTGATGCGTCTGTTTAACTAAAATATTATCCCCGTCAATTCCGAAAGACTCGAACAGCACGATGAACTATCCGTCTCGTATTGGCTCGATCTTTCGTGCTTTTTTTTTACACATTGAAATCATCTTGGATCGTCAAAATTTTTGTAACCCTTTCACAGGTAATCGCTAAAAAGAGAAGCTGTCAGTGGGAGTGCGTAAAAAAGCTCTCGGACGTGCAGAAAAAAATTGGGAAAAACTTGGAAGAAATGTCTGCCGTAGCTATGGAGGACTTGCACGAGGAGCCTTATACGTTTGAAGAGGTAAGAAAAGCTGCTCGTTATATATACACCCGTATAACGGGTGTACGGAATAATCTGATTAAAATCTTGGATGAAAAGGATATTCAATATCGTACGGACAAAACGACGAATACAAAATTTGATTTCTACCGTCATAAAAGTTTCCTTTCCAAGGAAACAACTTTCGGACGATGTTATCTCGTGGAAATTTAATTCAAAGTAGATTCACAGTGTATATTCACTTTGTGGGACATGGCATTCCTTTGGCTATGTGGCTACTTTATATATATATATTTCCTTGCTTTTTTTTTTCAATGCTCGTATATCCTGTACTCGTATCGAGGTCCGTCCGACTTTTTCAAACAGCTGCCAAAGCTCTATTGCGGATGGTAAGAATTTTTATATGTATTATATATATATATATATTATCCACCTAGATATGCAATATCCTGGAGACGACGCAGGAACACATGAAAACGGCCGGTTTGACGACAACCTTTAGTACCTCGCAAAACTTCAAACTTCAGCAGAGGGCGCTGCATGTATTTCAGGGTGAGTCTTCGCCGATAATAATTTAAGTCCGCTTTCCACGATCCGGGCCAATTATCTTTTTCCTTCTTTAACGCGGTACTTTGCCGACTTCTGGAAGGAGGAACCCTCCTTTTCTGTTTTCCTTAGTTATTTTTAGTAGCGTGGTAAAACTGCACTTTGCGCCGCGCCGTAAGGAGATATGGCCGAACTGGTCAGACGACTTTAAGAACGATCGTTCGACGGAAGTGGTGATTTCTGGAGATTGCGTGTCCCGAGCTTCATGTGGATCTCTGCTGCAACGATTTCCTGAAACTTCTTAGCAATTTTATATATACATGTATATGAACGTTCGCGTGTTAAGATTTCATCAGCGCGATAAGACTTATCTATCAAAAACGCGTGTTCCGTTATGAGAAGGTGAAAATTGGTGGTGTCTTCATTGTTTCTAGAAGTTTTTGAAATTACTAAAGAAATCTGTAGGAAATATATAACCGTGGGAACTTTATCGATCGTGTGTCAATTTTTGAAAATATTGATACACTACATTTATCTGACATACGTTTCTCGTAGAAATATTTTATTATTATCGTATGCGCGAGGAAATACGTGAAAAATTCAGATTGAAATACCTAGGTATAATACTCGACTCTTTCACCCGTCAGATTTCCAATATCGCCCGCAAAAATTTTCACGTTTCCCTTCATTCGCCGATATCCCTAAGGACTCGCGTCGTATATTCGATTATCTATTTCCATGCGTAATTCACCGTTCCGTCAATTTTATCAAATTTCATTTTTTTTTTTACTTTGCGTCGCATCGCTGCAACTCGACTATTTCGCTCTTGGAATTTCTCACTTTTTTAATCTTGTTAAATTTCTTTGCTTTATCAGAGGCTGCCAGAGTACAAGTGTTTCGCGATACTTGCGAGGAGAAGAAAGGAAACGAAACTGAAAAACTTCGTCGTCTGGGCAGTCTTATGTCGAAGAGTCACGCCAGCCTGCGACTACTTTACGAGTGCAGTCATCCGAACGTCGACGCCCTCGTCGATGACGCCGTCAGCTGTGGCGCTCTGGGTGCCAGACTCACTGGAGCAGGGTGAGTTGACAGGCCGACGTTAAATATTAATAGAAATTTTTTTAGCTCTCCAGAGAAAATGAAATGAATTTTGAAATCCAGCAAAAATTATATTCGTACCAAGTATTGTGGATTATTGAGAAAACTGATAAGAATGTATGCTATTATTATTATTACCATTAATTTCTGGATATACGATATAGGTATACTGTATATGCAATAGGTAAAAATCACTGGAAAAATAATAATTGTATATTTTTTTATCAATCATTGATAATCCAACGTTGTTATCATTGTTTTTAAAGGAAATTCAAAATCATTTTCTTTACATACCTGGCAATACGTGTATAAAAGAATTTTCAAGCGATGGCTAAGCTAAGGCACATGGAGATTTCCTTGTTAAAAAAAGATAAACCACATATGCTTTTCATAAGGAGAAAAAAAGTTTCCTTGCTCTCGTTGGGATTAGTAGGAGACATTTTTAAACAAAAAAAAATAAAAATGTTTTTTGTATCGACTGAAATTTACCATATAATAAAAGTAGTAACCGAAAGTAGCTTTTCGACGAAATACACAATTTCCTTTTTTTTAATTTCCAGCTGGGGTGGTTGCGTGGTTGCCATCACGACCAAAGGTAAGGCTCAGGAATTTATGCAGGCTCTTGAAAATAAATTTTATAAAAATCGCAAACACAAGAATACTGAAATCAAGGATCTTCTCTTCGTCACTCAACCAAATCAAGGCGCGGCGATATATACAGTCTAAGTCCTAATCAAATTGCTTCGTTATATTAAAATACAAAGGACCCAATATCTTGTACAATCTTATTGCACGTATCGTACCGAATGAAATTTTATTGTAATAAAATGAATATTACAAAAAATTATATAACAATTTAAATCTTATAATTCAAAACATAAATATCCTTATATCAATCTCTATAGCTATTTCTCATTGTCATCGCACTGAAGAGACAAGAAGGGTCGACGTCGGCGTCGTTCTGCAACAAATGGATTTCGGAATCCAAGTAGCGAGAGCGACGGAGAGAAAAAAGATTTTAAATTCTTCTCTCTCTTTCTCTCTCCATCTTGATCCTTGTCACTTTTTCCCACTCCCTCCCCATCTTTTTTTTTTTACTTCAAGTCCAGGCACAATCGTTAACAACTCTCAGCGTAAACGAGGGCTGGACCAAAATGTCTGTGGAAGACTCACACCAGCTTTTACCAAGCTTAAGCTTGAAAAAAAAAAGGGAGTCAAAGGTCAGAGTTGTCGACGCCCAATTTTCTCGATACCAACCGATCTCGTGTGCTTGCGCAATCCAAAGCGAAAAAAAGCCTCGGCGTCGGGACGCTTATCGTCCTCGACTTCTCTCACATATGTACGCGCCTTTATATCGCTCTTCTTCTTACATAAACTCTACTCTCCTAAGGTTCGCTCCTATGTACACAAACGTCTACTATATACAGTAGCACATATATACCTACGTCCCACATTATCACCGATATCGATTAGTACAAATTCAGATTGACTATCGATTCTACCAACTACCAACCAGCTGTTAATCCTGGCTTAAGTAACCTCAGCGCCAGCGACTTCCACGCTTCGAATTACCAGCACGAGCTCCCTAACGAATGACATTAGAATTTCCCTAGATAAAGTCCCACAGTCTGGCCAATATTCGCGGATAATTTTTGCCACGGTTGGTAATCCTGTTGCTGGTGCAAAAGCTCACAACGTTTTCATTAAAAGCGTTGAACCTCGTAAAATCCTGTCTAACGGGTCGGCTGGTAGTACGAGGCTGAAATACATTTTTATTTTTTCTCCTCTTCTCTCTTTATCTTTCCCCCTTTTTCTCTCTCCGCTTCCCTCTGATCAAACGAATCGATCTCTCTCTTTCCTATTACTCGCATCGACAATCGAGCATAAATTTGGTCCAGATTCAACGGATACGTTTAAACGGCGCTCGGCCTAGCGACGTTATACGAGGGCGTAAAGAAGAAGTATGGAGTAATTAGAGCTTAATTACATTGTATCTATCAGGGTTGGCACGAGGGTTAAATCCGTGCGGAGAATCCCCTTTGTATTATCTATTCCTATCAGGGATGAGTCGAGCGATGGGATTTCGTAAATGATAAAAAAAAAAGTTAATGAATTTTTCATGCGTTCTCACGTACGCTGGGAAAATTTATAAATTAGAGTGTTTTTTTTTTCAACTACTCAATTACGACATAACCTCTTTTTCTGTACAATTACGCGCTCGCTTAATCTCGTTACCATTGAGGGGATTCGCTGTTATACTTTTTCTTCGTTTCAAATAAAAACTCCACGAATATACAAAATCTGCGGAATTCACATTCAGGGTATTACGCTATGCGGAATTAAAACCGATTACGGTAAATGCAATTGGTACCAATGATTACGGGTCTGTGTATATGTGTATATATGTGCAATATATATATATATATTGCCACGTGCTTTTTCGATTCACGATCACAAGGCGACTTCAGCTACCGATTCGGATAATTTTCTCGCTTCCTGGTTACCTTTGAATCGCCACCCTGGTCAGAAGCTGCGTTCTCGAGTCGATTGGTACAGTTACGCAGATGCTGTATGAAAAATTTTTTATTATTGAGTTGAGGTCGAGGTGTTCGAATCTGCCGTTAAGAAATAGTCTGGAGGTTGCCCGGCAGAGGAGGCGTCCCGACGGAGACGTCTCCACGGACCGGCAGAGGTCCAGGTCAGATACCGGCGTCCCGCTGGGTCCTCAATTTCCTAGTGAAAAAAAAATTGGCTGGCGTCCGCCTGGCACGCGGATGCACGAACGAAGGATCTACGGCCGAAAGTGACGTAGCTCTCGGATTTACGTTATCGGCGTCGAGTTAAGAAAATACGTCACGATAAATACAAATAGCTACAGACGCATTTCCCTTAGACATTATATGACGTCATTCACGTATTTTCAATTCCCGCGAATCGAATCTTCAACTTATGCAAATGTCGGGAAAAAAGCCTCTCCGACTGCACCGACCCCTACAGCCATCAGTACCGTATGATTAGAGGGTCCTGGCGTCCTTTGGGGCACATTTTTATTCACTAGATCCCAGGGCTCCTCGGAATCGTTAAGAGACGACCTGGCCGAGATAAAATACTAAATGGATGCACCAAATTTGGCTCCCTTAAAAGTTCTTACGTAAAATCATCCTCACCATTAGCAAAAGTCATTAGACACGTCAAAAAGTCTTCTCGCCTACTCCCCAAAATTTTCTATCTCATATTTTAATTCGTCTTCCTTTTATAATTTTTAACGCAGACTGTACACATCCTGTTTCTACACACGTGCAACGTAGCCGTACTCCTTGTCGAAGTGTCTGGCCGGTACGAATTCCAGGCTTGCTCTACTGTGGAGTGCGGTCGAGTAGACTAGTGGAAGAGGGTCGAGTAAGTCAGACATGGGAGCACGTTGCTACCGCAGGGACACTCGACCTGGACTTAAACCCATCAAAAGCTGCGCGTAATTGATTTACGTTGAGGTTATGGTTAGACGGAAGCCTATAAGTTCTTGTCTAGCCACGCTGTAATATGTTAGGCACCCTGGCCGAAGGTAACAGACATGGCTAAGGTATTGCATAGCAAAGCCTTTGGGATCAAAATACAGGATACCCTTTGACCCCTTAATCCCTCTGTGACCCTGCAACAAATTTTTTAAAATGTTTGCTAATTCATCATTGACATTTATCTGCGCCTCGTATACCACATACGAATTTCATTTGAATTATTAACAACGACGCTGCACGTCAATTGGGCACTTTTTCGCTTCAATGGCATTTTTTAATTTATTATGTTTTAATTTATTAGGAAAATTATATTTTTTACTTTGAGATTTGCCATTTATCGATCGTCCTGTATACATTTTAGTGTATTATGATTTGTAGGGATACCGTTCAAGGATTAATTTCTTTGTTTCTATTTAATTCATGCGAATTTTCGTGTTTACGTAAACCTATTTACATGGAAAGGTTACATTCCACGGGGATTCGCAATAATTTGGCAAGGTACTTTAAGGCTTTTCCTACGGGATTTTACGGTCTGAAAAATTATGAAAGCAAACGGGTATGATCATCGCAAGTTGCGGAAATATATATAGAGTCTATAGTATGTAGGAATATATATAGGTATATATGTGTATGTATATGATAAATTTTCGAAAATCTCGAGGCTATTTATAATGTATGATATTAGGTTAACTGTATGATATTAACTTTCTAATATTTAGTTACAATTTTGATGCTGCGTCATAAGCTAACCGAGGAAGCACTGTTTTTCATTTGAGCCAACGGTAAATGTGTTAAATAATTTTTGAAAAAAACTTTTGTAAATAGGTTTATTATTGAGTTAGGTAATTTTTTTAGCACAGCTAGGCAGCTAGATAGAGCAGTCTAGGTGATGCGAGTCGTCCAGACTTTTGTGTTAACATTGATAAAATATTTTTTGAAAATTCAAAAAATTCAAATTAAAAATTTTGAAATTTGTTTTCTCTGTTTAACACGATAGAAGCTAACAGAAAATACACGGAGCAATAATACTCCTATTTCAAAGGGAAGTAGTGTCTCGTGGAAATTCATAAGACAAACTTCCGGTCTATTATTAAACTTTCGTGAACAACTATCCCAGAGGTAAACATGATCCAAAATACAAGACTTTGGAAATTGGTGTAGAAATTTTTATTTCGTTTCTCAAATTAAATTCCTCTGTTCGGTATTACTCAAGCTCTAAACGCAAAACCTTTATTTAATTTTGTACCTCGAAACAATAATTTGCAAAATAAATATTTGTACGAAGTAATAAAAAAATGAAGGATTATAAAATTCTAAAATTATTTTACCCCTGCTTTGTATCGTTCCACAATTTGGCTACGTGATAATAAACATTTTTGAAATTTTCAAATTGATAAAAAAAATGACGCCTACTGATTGCGAAAATACTTATCGCATCGAGTCAGCAGCTTCAGGAAGACCGAGCGAGGGTTTAAACGTTGGAAAAATAGCTGCCACTATCCCCCACAGATATCTTACATATTCATTGTCCTTAATATCCACGGGAATTGTCATTCCAGCATCCGGTATCTCGGGAGACTAAAGATTTATTCAGTAGTCCAAGTACACTGCTTATAGTAGATTCGGTGAATATTAATGGCAGTAATATTTTTTTTATGGCTGAAACAAAATAAAAATTTACTACGAGAATAACATTTTTTAAAGGGATCTCTATATTGAAACCATGGCAACGGTAATCTATAGGCTATATTTCTCTCGCACTATAATCTGTCTAAACAGTCGCCACTGTGGAATAAAACTCCGGGCGATATATGCCTGACGTTATACACTACGTTAACTTTGTCGATGAAAATGTAAGGGTTAACAAAGTTCTGATGAATATTGTACTATTTTGCCAGGGCTCTATGTATAACCATGCTACATTTCGTACGTTAACGAAGAATAATTCATGAGCGAGACTTTCTGCCGTTGGCCGAGAACGAAGAGGGGAAAAATCTTTGTTACAATATGCTAAAGCGAGAGAGAGAACTCGGAAAAAAAAGAACAGAATAAGGCTCGAATATATTTTATCATTTCAGACAATTTTTGGGATCGCGATTATTGTTCATTTATGAAAATTATATTGAAATTCATGAATCCATACTTATAACGAGGTAGAAATAATTCTTGGGGAACGATATAAAAAAAAATTCAAATCATTTCACACTGATCCAAGTAACAAATCCCTGATTGTCTTTATTGATGGAAATTGGATAACCGTATTGGTACATCCAAAGTGGCGTTTCGTGTTCAGTTGTTGCTAACGGAAGGGCCAACTTTGATAGACACGCGATAACGTTATTAGAAAGAGATAAAAACTCATAGAAATTTCCGCTATTATTCAATTTTATTTCGTCCATTCTTGCGCAATGGAGGTGAACTTTAAGGAAGATAGGAAATTACATTATCTAAGAGATCACGCGATTCCAATAATTTTGTATGGGGTGTTTCGAAATTTTCATGTGAAAACTTTTTTTTAATTCTATGTAACCTACAGCGTGGATTTCTTCCTCGAAACGAAGTACCAGAAGAGATAATAATTTGAACTTAAATGAATAATAATATTCAATAAGAAAAATTATGTAGTAGACATATAGGTATACCGTCAGGAATTTCCTTTCTAACTGTATGTTTTTGAATGTGACAAGTTACTAAACTATAATCAATCAAACTTTATGAATTTCGTTATTTACAGAGGACCTACGACATGCATCAGCAGTCTATGTATACATTGATTTCGTGAATCGTTGACTCGTCAAACATTCTCTAGATTGAATTTTTAATGAGTTAAAAACTAGCAAATCAAATTCACCCTCTGACTAAATATTTATGTTTGAAGTAACTCGGAGCTCTGTGGATATTTAATTAATTATTGTGGTACAGAGTACAGCACAATTTTAGATGATTGATTAGGGCTTTATTGATTTCTAGAAGATTTCTAACGTAAAAAATTTTAAATGCTATGCTAATTATTGAGCTGAAAAATAAATATTAGACTAAGGCAGAACAGCAAATTAAGAATCTTTAATGCTATTCGGTACAGTAGAGAATTTTTGAATGTTCGATGCGATGAGTGAAATTTATTTGAAAAATTTCTTATCGGGTTATGGCAGCTGGGCAAAGTAATATTTAAGGCGCACGAGCATTTACGAATTGTCGTTCGATTTGAATATCGTATAAAGAGTATAGGTGCTGAATTAAGTAAAACGATGAATCATCTGAAAATGTATTTTCTATCTTGGAAATACAGTTTCCTCTTGGCATCACGGAGCTCTGTCACTTTTTTTTTTATCAATATGAATAACCCTAAGGGTTGCTGGCTGAATCGATAATATTCTCTCAAAGATATCGGTGTAAGGGTATAATGCGAGGGATGGAAAAAATAAAGAAATTTGACAAGCGTAAAAGCGGGAGACTCTTTGGAAAATGAAAGTTAAGGTATTGTAGAATTACCAGAGAAGTTGAAAAATGACAGAACTTTCGAATGGGGAGTTGAAAACGAGATTTAAGACTGAGGGAGGATAAAAGAAAATAGATAAGAAAATTTAATATAGAAATTGATCAAAATTTGTGAATAGAAAAATTAAGACTGGTATCGTTTAGGATCTATAGCAAAAAAAAATGTCTATGAACAACAGTCTACCACTCAAAATTTTTATTTCGTTTTTTTCAAATTTTCCGCCTCTGGACAATTTTCGAGATAATCAATTCCCAGTATCCGTAATTGTTCGAAAGTTTACCGTCTGAGAAATCTATACAGACTTTTTCTTTTTCCCTCTTTCGAATCCTTGTCTATCCGGAGATAGTTATTGTTATTGCTCGCTTTTTCTTTCGATCTTCACGCTTTGCTTTTTGTTTTCCATCTTTTTCTCGCCTTCGCGAAAACTTCCACAAAAAAGTCGGACCCGTTGCCGTAGGAGTAAACGAGTTTTCCATGGAGCGTGCCGGCCTTCGCGCCGCTCAGAAGTTAGCGGGCTTTATGTTTTACGTGTTATCCCTGCCGTCAATTCGATTCTTTCATATAAGGCGAATCCTGGCTGTACGAGTCGTGAAAACGAAAACAGTCCAGGTAGGTGATAATTCGAAACTCCCGCGAATAAACGTGCTCGGATAATTCTCCGGATATTATTTATGAGAAGGAAGTATGTGTTTTTGTTTTGTTATTAAATTTTTTTTCAATATACAACCCATAGAAAAAAAGATGTAAAAATGGTCCACCGAAATAAAATTGTAAATTACTTTTACACTGTACATGAATTTACAGTCTTAAAAATTACCGTTCGCTAGTTCACTTGGCGAATGCAGGGGGTGGTTTGTGTGCACGAGGTTAATTAATTTACTGACTTTCTTTCCCTGCCAGAATTAAGGGATGGACGAATTTCATCGAATGCGCGACGAAGAAAAATAACGAAAAAAGAAAAAAAATAACTTTACCAGCCTCGTAAATGCTTTAATTTCTCATAGTCTGTACGTGGAACTGGTGGAGTCAATAAGGAAGGGAAAATTATGATCTCATTTGTTTTCTCTCTCGGGGTGAAATTGACTCTCCCTTATATCACGCATTAACACTACCAGAAGGCGAACATTGCAATCAGGCTGGAATTATTTGCCTCGGGGTTCAAATTTGAGATTATGACTGATTAAACAATAGACATTGAAAATATCGTAGAGGGTAGTGAAATCTCAAATATTGAAATTGAACAGGGCCTTATATTAGAGGACAATTTGAAAATCTGATTTCTCTGATTTTCAATCAAAATTATTTCTATACCCTTAAAAAATCTCATATCTCGTTATTCCACGATGAAAACTATTTTGATCTTTTTCTTTTTAGTAATTTCTTTTTTCCAATGCTATCTTTGCTCCGTTACGTTTTGTTCTATTTCTTTGGAACGTCCCCTTTCTACTCAGGCATTTAGTCCTGACGCACAAATTGTCTGTCCAGCCTGTCATGCAACTTGGTTACTCCCTCGCCGTTTTAACAAAAGCCATTGTTCCTTGGCTGTTTCCATTCACGTTCCGTATATTGATATTTTAACAAAACCATTCCTCATTCTAGTCTGACAAATTATCAATAAATTAAATATTATCATGAACGTACACCGCACAAGGAGAAAATTAAAGAAGATAGATTGTCAATTATTAGTGACAAGTTCACTGCACGATAAAGTCCACCAGCCTGGGATCAACTGGATAAGCTATTGATGTTATTAAAAAAAAATGAAAATTTCATGGCGATAAAAAATAAAATTCAATTTGACAATGACGTCAAGATTTCGAAGGTGTGAAGATAAAAATATTGTGGATTATTTACCTATTTCCCCAATCCCTAAAGTCGGTCCTCAGAAAAGACTTCAAAGACGTCTCCTTGGGTGTGAGAAAATGATTCTGAATACAGCAGCTATTTACCTCACAAGGTTCAAATTGAATTTTACAGTCTGATTAACCTGATTTATTCATTATACGTGTAGTAGGACGATCGCATCCATTTTGTGACATGGATCTTCAAGCACGTTTTATGTATCAAAAGTTCAAATGTGAAATTTCAAATTTTTCTGAATACAGTTGCTCCTGGTTGATTAGGCAATTTTGTAATACCCTGTATACCTGGGAATAAAAGATTGTATTAATATTTAGTTTTCTAACTGGTACTAGTTAAATGTAAAGCTACCGTAGCACGTGGTATATGCAGAGTACAGGTAGGCTGGACGGCGGCGCTTTTGGCAAACGAGAGCACTGGGTGCGTCATCAACGTAGTTCGACACAAGTAATCGACGTGTACGCAAGCGCGTGTATAAATAAAAGGCAAAGATTAATAAAGAACTCGTTTTGTCGAAATTACTCCTCTCATCCTAAAAGGGTATCTTATACTATGTAAAAATATTTACAAAATTTATACCTGTTCCTTATAGAAGTTTGACGTGTAATATGCTGGACCATCTGCTTTACCCCGAAGCTCCTTCGCATCCCCGAGAAAGTCAAGTAACTTGGTAGCCTCAAGGACTTTCGACTATACGTACAATGTTTTCTTCGAGGAAAAAGTCTGAACGAAACTCCATCGATAATGCACATGAAATCTCAGAGAGATAGAAACAACATCATACCGCCCTGTTATACAAATTTGCCATTTGAATATTTTCTCAAGTGTAAGATGAAAATAAAATACGAAGAGTGGAAACGTATTGACGAAAAAAAAGTATTCAAATAGACTTTAAGAATAACAGACTCCTGAAAAAAAGCTGTGCAGAAGAGAAAGGAATTTTTTGAAAAATATGATTATCGATATTTGAATAATAAACGGCAATGGAAAATGTCTGACGACGTAGATATACAGTAAGCGCGATATAATATGTAAAAATATGTTTAAAATTTTCCAAAACGTCAAACCAATCTGTGCATTAACCATATACAAAAAACCACTCACAGATAAACGAGCAATTAACAATATGAATGTGATATCTATGGATCGTAGTGTTTCACTGCTTTTCAAACATTCGTAACGTTCGTATAATTTCGTTACCACTGCGCATGCGCGTCAAAGTATTTCGCACGCTGCCCGAGACGCCTGTAGAGCTTACAAAGAGTCCAAGTGCCGTCAGTCGGCTTTAAGCCTTCCCGCGGTAACTTTATTGTCTTGGCGCGGAGACAGGTATACTCGTGCGCGTACGAAAGATCGCGAATTTACAATAAAAATCTCAAATTAGAGATGCCACTCCGGCGTAGCATTACTTTCTACTTTGAATGTATTTACGCGTAGAAGAACTGTCTGAAAAATGCATTTTATATCGCGTCAGTAACCAAACGGATTAACTGATCCATGTGCGGACAGCATGGCCATCATGCAATCGTGTTGCTGTTGGCGTTCGGTGCGGAGGGGTAGTTTCGCATGTGCAGTTTACACTGGAGTGAGTACATATGTGCTTTATATACCTACTTTCAGTTAAGACAGGATACCAACGACTGATGAGGGTTGTTCAAGGTATACTAGTTAGCCTAATCTAACACGTGCCTGCGGCTGCTTACGTTCCTTGTTTCATGTGATACAAACATAATGTCTAATGTTTGACTCACTGGGGATCTTTGTACGTGTTTCGAAATCGTAAACAGAAGTTTACGTGGAATAGAAAACCGAGTCTTTTTCCCTAGTTGTACATAGAAAGTATGTATCTAGTAATTTTCATGGTAGAGACACTGGACAGGCATGATTACGTACGTAAATTGCTGATTTGCGTGACAGGCGAGTAAGCTTTTACTATACCTCTATAGACAAGCTTGATAGGTGTGGAATTTTATTAATTCAATTGAATCAATAATCGATTAACGTATACATATATAATACCCAAGGTAATGCGCTTTATGGTATATAGCGTCCAACATCCTTTTCTTACCTTAGTGAAGATAATATATTCCGTACGTAGGTCGAGACGTTATTTACATGTGACTACGTACATTTTTACGGTTACGCAACATCGAGGCGATCCCTTTAGTCGGCCCATTTCGTGATTAAAACTTCGCAGTGCATAAGTATACTACAATAATTATTCTACCAGTAATATATTCAGGGTTCGGATTTTGCAAACTAAACCTTTAGACAGAATTGATCGATTTTCATTGTACGTACTACGTGTATATGTATACAAACATATATATGTAGTATGGGAACTTCAAGACGCCATCAAATGTAATCGACACCTACATAAGTTTTACTGTGTTATTTATAGCAGAAAGTTACGATACGTGGATACTCCAGAGCTTTTCCGTTTAATGAAAAGGACTGCCTGTCTCTTACCACAAGATCAATTTTCAGTCTTCGTTTCTCGCGCAAAACTTAACGCTCTCTTTACCCAAATGTCACGTCCCGAAGACGCTTTAATCTTTTTTTTTGAATGTTCAACTATTCCGATAATACGAGAAACTGTTCGCATATTTACAATGTATATATATCACTGTGGTACAGTCTTTGTAGAAATTTAACTTGAGGCAAAATAAATGCAAGAAATTCGTGGAATTTTCGGCTACCCAAAGATTCGACTAGGCATCGAAGTTTCTTTTTATATACATATACCGCTATAAGAAGCAATGCATTTTGCGATCTGTCGTCCATTGGAGATATCCAAAAGATCTGTTGGGATGCAAAGGATACTATAACCTTGTTCCTTTCGACTAATTAATTCTATGACTTATTAATATTCGGTTTTAAACGTACGCGATTAATATGTAAATAGAAATTAAATTTTGCGGCCTTAACGTTTATCATAACTCGTCGTTCCAAGTTTTAACGACGAAATAAATACGCGAGTAAGGGGAATGACTTGGAGTTTATTAACATAAAATTAATGTGCAGCCTCGGACGTATTTTTTAATATTCCACGCTGTCACTGCTTCGTAATTTTCACTGTAACCGATTGTCACGTCATAATTGCTATTACAGAAGGTGTGGTACAATCATACCGATCCATCACGGGAAAGTTCACGAAAGATGCTGCTTACCACTTTTAATGGGAGAACGTTCTATTTTCAGCTTCTATTTTCTAATGAACTTCTGTATCAATTATCGATCCAATTACGACAGCTTCCTACAATTTTTACGATGCAATGCGTCAAGGACGAAGAACGTTGTTACTCGATCAACCGAGAGGATCTTATAATTGCCTGATCGTCGATAAAAGAAAATGGTCGCTCAGACGGAAATCTGACATTGCCAGCACAGTATCGTAAGAGAAGATCGTTATCGGGTTTCAAATTAATTATAGAATAACAGGAAGACGAGCGACGAAAAATATTTTTCGCGTTTTCACGTACAAAAACGGACGTTTCGACGTCGGTTATATAAATTACGTGAGATACGTTATTGCATTTGTAATTTCACGGCTGTAATTTCGAACGCGAAGTCACGGAGTTCTTTTAAAACTTGTCATGGATATAAAGGGTGTGCCGGAAAAAAAATGAACATCCCGTGCTTTCGATTAAGGGCAAACTAGAGAAAGGTACAATCTCGGTTGGAGAAAGCGATTTCATTTTTTATTTAGGAACTACAAAGCGAATCGGGAAAGATCGTATATTCCCCTTTGGCGTGTCCGAGGCAAAAAATGACGCCATGTTTGCTCGTTTATCAGAACACGTGAAAATTCAAGCCATTTATTTTTGTATCTTCTCCTCTCGACGATCCAAAGGAGAATGGCGGCAACATTCAGCTGTCTCGACCTTTCGTTTTCTCATCGAAGTTCAGCCTTTCTTTCTTTCCCCTAAATATTCAAAGTCCCTCGTATAATATTGAGCCTATAGTATATATATATATATATCTGCACGTCCACTATGTACGGATCCTTCGCAAAGACCAGGGTAGATAGGGCTGATTTCTCCCTTCTCGTACTCGATAGAGCTACCTTTCATCTATCTTCGTTCTTAGATACACACTTAAAGGTACTTTCCACCCTGATGGCACGGGCATTACAAAATCAGGAAAAAACATTATTCATAACTCCCTGTCAGAAACTTGCTTCTTCCGGGCTTTTGCATCAGGACTCGGTAACGTCGAGTTTAGACATTCGCCTGGAGGGTAATGATTTAAGGATGCTTTCTGACAAGAACCACTTCCTACCAACATGGAGTCAGATTTTAGTTAAAGCCAACCCCCCATCCTTATTCAGGGCCACCCTCGGAACTAAAGTCTCCTGAACTTTCACGTGTATCGGATAAATCATAGACACTTTTTTTATCATCTTTTTTTAACTTACAGGCAAATAAAAATTTTTACTCTCCTCGATACAATTCGTATCTCGCATCGAGACGAATAACTCCTCGACGATAAATTCTGTTTGATCGGGAAATGTTCGATGAATCACTCCTGTCGTAATAAATAGTCGCGTCTGCCTCCGACAAAATCAATACAACATGTCAGTTTTTTTTTTTTCGTACACCCAAATTCAACTGCACGCATGTTATCGTCTTTATATTCACACCCGGTACATTCGGAACAATACACGTCGCATTCACGTATGATCCATATTGACGATCCATTTGTAACGCGAGAATTTGAACGTGGCTGGAATAGGGGGAGGGGGTGTCGCACTTGTAAAATAATATTTTGACATGAAATATAAAAAATTCTCATGTCGCTAGGAAGATCGGATTTTCGGAAATCTCCAATGACAATTGACTCTGGAAAATTTTTCGTGTTGGGAAAAATGAAGTTTTTCCGTATATCGTGAAATACCGTAGTCTGTAATAAAAATCTAAAAATATACTAATTTATGTAACTAAGTATGTCAATCCTAGTCGATATGCAAATTATTGCCATAATCGTGTGTTTTTCGCATTTGGGATTTGAGTACTGAGATTTGAGGCTTTTTGTGCCGGATACTACAATCGTCACTTTTCTTCGTACAATATCCAATAGGACGATAACAATTTTTAGCGTCACTGATAAAATTTCGTTTCCTATATTAGAGTGTGGGGGGGGGGGCAAAAAGGCAGATACGAAAGTAGAAATATGTAACTGGTTCAGGCAGAAAGGGACGAAGAGATGCGTAAGGGATGAAACCCGAAGGTCCTCGAGGAGTGGGTGGGTGGGGAGGGTCCAGAAGAAAATTTAATTCCATCATTAATAGCAAATAGGAACATTGGTCCTAAGGTTTCGTTTAACATGAGAATTATTTTGCTTTGACCTTCTGACCTCCCACTTTTTACAACAATATATCTACACGTGCGCGATTAATGTACTACACCCTCGTCGAGACTAATCTGTCAAAGGAGTCTCAGAGGCTAAATATATATATATATATATATATATATATATATATATATATAAAAGACTATTAGCTTTCCTACGGAATACTCAGGAGTTACACATTATTCTACACCCAGATATTATCTAAGCTGACTTCATCATTGTCATACATTTTACATTATTTAGTCCCAGGCAACATGAAACTTGGTATAGTCCAACTCGGCTAGGAATGTTTTCGTTGCGTACAATGTTTTTTGTCTCTTCCAATTTTCTGTCGAAAAGACTCTGCCGTCCTTAATGGTCGAATAGACGTCCGATAAAAAAAAACTCAATGCCTCCTACCCACGTGCGATATTATTCTGTCAAGATTGACACTCTGTTCGAAATAAATGTTGCAAGGAAAATTCATTTCGAAACGCTTTCTCCGTCGAATCGAACTTGCGAAATATTTTTGCGTTTCCATCGAGTATCGCCCGTACGACGGTTAAATTTGTCGAAAAATATATCACAGTCGCTTTATCTGTCGCCATTCGTAACGTCGCACAGAGCTCATGGAGTTACGTCGAAGGCACCAGGCAGCAGCTGTGCATTGTTTTCGTTGGTTCAGACATCGGATGATTCCGGCCTAGCGTGGATTAAACTGGATTTTACAGCGACCCTGAATACGCAAACACGTGTCCACTCGAAAGTACAGGGGAACGAAGTAGGCGAGACCGTAGAACGGGAAGCGGATATTAACGGGCCCGTTGTGACCGTTAAAATCGAGAGGACTTATTCGAAATGAAAATATAAAAGAAATCTATCAAAATCATCCTGCCACGAGCCATACGTAAAACGCGACGTTAAATTATCTCGCCTGTTGCCTCCAATATATTTGGACAACCTCGCGCCAATAAAAACGTCACTTAATTTAACACTGGGATACAGGGATACCTTTTACTCGCGTTAAATCCTTTCGGTATCGAATCTTCACTCCCTTCCTTCAAACGGTCCTTTACCTTCTTACCTCGTCAAATTATCTTTATTCGATAAGGATTCAATTTCATTTCGCTCGATCGCCGTCAGGGAGCACAGTCGTTTCGGACGAAATCTTTTTTTATTTCCAGACAAAGCCAACCAACTTTTTAACGAAATAAGTTTCTCTTTCAAACGTCATATTCTCGTATCAGAAATTTATCGACTCGTCTTTACGAATCTTTCTACGGTCTCGTACGCCTTCCCGGTTACTTTGAATATTGTAATTTCCGTTAAAGCGTAGATCGAAGATAGGTAAGAGCGTCGGCGGGGAAAACGAAATGGACGGGTGGTGGGGGGTCGGGAGGGGAGGGGTCGAGCGAAAACCTCTGTTTCTCGTAACAGACGCGATGTAGCGTCGAAGTCAAAAGACTTTTATACGTCTGCGCTAAGAACGCTTTCGACTTGACTGCTAACGATACTGCGAGTAGTATTTCTAATTTGTTCGCTGCTTCTCGACTTACGTTATACCCCGTGTCCCGATAGTATCTGCGATATGCGTATGCCACCTAACCCGATCTCTGTGTAACGTGGAAGAAATTTGTTGCTCCTGTACCACAAGTGTATCAGAGGACAGGACGGTACATTCAAATGCATGGGAATTCTAACCTCATCGATCGAATTCATTTCCATTCGATTCAGTCCAATATCTACTGTAACGTTATCGTCGAACGTAAATTCGCTTCCTAGCGCATGGCAATATGCCTTCATTAACTGTATGGTAATAGGGCGAGTTTACATCGAGCGGCGTAACTATTGCTCGGAGCACCCAGTCGAGGTTTCTCGAGAGCACGATATCACGTTACGTCATTCACGTGCCTTCGCCTTTACGAAGTCCCCACGTATTCAGGGGACGTTTCGACTGTACATGAAAAATAAAGATACAAGGTAGCATCGTCGAATAAAACGACGAAAAATCAAACGAGCTGAGTATATTGAACTTGTGAAATATAACTTGAATTTTTTAATATCGAGTGGGGAAACTTGAACCGATTATATTTCTTTTGGGATGTATATATATAAGTATACATACCCGTGCGCTCCTTCGTGGGCTTTTAATATCCGTTCGAACTTTTAAAACTCTTTGTTCGCCAGCTCTTTTGTACGGTTCTTCGCAATTTAATGAAAGCGCGACGGGGGGAAGGGGGGACTGCTGGAAAATACTAAAATTTCGTACTTGGACTGCTCTCACCTAGCGTAATACATTTATTACACTCGCGTGTACGTGCCTTAAGGAATTTATCTGTAAAATAATAAAAATTTTGATAACCCACACGCGGCTGAAAAATATTCTTACGAATACGTCTCTGTATAAATATATAAGGACATCCTAATCGAATTATATAGGTACGTAGGCGTATTTCCCATTGGAGCCAAAGACACGCAAATGTAACGTAAATTCGGGAGAAAAGATCTAGATAGTAATAATATATCCTCGAGAATTTTCAAAGCGCCGCGAACGTTTCTCGTTAATACGAAAGAATTCGTCTGGGTCGTCCTTTCCCGTCATCTGCCCACCTGGCACGGTATTGCGTTACCACGTGACCATTGCAAAGCGACGGAGTCGAATCCGCGATCGAACGATTTGCGAAAGCGTTTCCGTGATATTTTGGCTGACAGCGACGAATCGACGTTTTCGAATGTCGTCCAGCAGTCAGACCTGTACAGACCTGTACGTAAATTCAAAGGCGATAGCTTCGCGTCTCTATCGCGCGGAACGAATGAAGTCCCAGAGGTTGGTAGGTATCGGTGCTGATGAAAGGTAGAACTGCGTTGCGTTTCCGGGCAAAAGGGTCGTTGAATTTCTTCGGAATACGAATGACGGGGAAATGGTTAAGGGAGGGGGTCGATGGGGAGGGGGAACGATTCTCGCGACTCGGTCGCCTCGTCTCGGCAATCGCATTACTTTTATTGCACCGGAAACTACCGAGGCGTCGCGGCGTCCCTACGTGTGCAGCACCCCTCCAGCGAAATCCACCTGACCCACCCCCCGTAGGCATCCAATTCTTACGACCCCTTGTCGCGACCCTTAACTTCAATCGCACAATGCGATATCGGGAATGCCTTTGTGGTCGGAGGTCATTTTCATCGGACGTTTTTTTATTTACATGAAAATTATTCGCGAAAGTGTCATTTACGTACCAGAAGCGATGGTACGAAATTGCATGGTAATTATTGGTATATAATGGGATGGAGATTGACGATATCGATCGATTTGACAAATTGATGACGTCAGGGAGGGGGGGGGGATGGTATAACAATTATAATCAGCTGTTACCGGAAAGCCCTACCGGCTCGACCTGGTAACAGAGTATGGGGTATGATGGCGATTTCGTTGAAAATTACTTATCATCTCTGCTGCCTATGCGGCTTATTAATAGTTCAATTACGTCGATCAGGTATTACGTTCAACTATGGTTAATGACGTACGTAGCCTATGGTCGCCCGGCAACGGTTGCCCCTACGGGACTTTGATTTTGAGCAGCAACCCTTTTACGCTTCCGATTACCTTGGAAGGCGCAGGATGGTGGCGCAGGGTCTTTGAGAAATTTCGGTATTTACGGTCTGTAGCAACTTTTGAGAATAAAGGACGGGCGACGTCCTTCCTCTCCTCGCGCTGTCTCACCGAATGACTTTCGTATTCCAGGCGGGGAAACGTCGCGTCGCCGTGGCACTGTCGAAACACGCGGGAATATCTTTGTATGCTTGTGAACCGAGCTTTGCCGGTGCGTGACGCGAGCCTTCGATTGGCCCGGAGAATAAGTTTACATTGGCACGTGGGACGATCAACGGGAAAATAGCTATTTCGCTCGGGTAACGTGTCCCGGTGAAAATACAGAGCGTTCGCCCATCCCTCGGGGCGCTGATGGTTACTCGGGGGTGGTGTTGGGTTTTTTTTTTTTCGTATCCGCTTGATATTATGGGGAACAGCGACAGTTTTGCAGTCTTACTCTGGGATACGGGAAACACCCCGATGATCGCACCCTCAGCTATTTTATTTTGGAATTCTTTAAAAGCGTCAATAAAGCTCGTAGCGCCGCGGTGGAAAGTCGAATTAAAATCTATTGCGAAATTGGGAACTGGTTGGGAGACAATTAAGCGCCCTGTTTTAGATTTTAGAAATTCAAGCCCTTTTTAGTCGGAACCCGTAGCGGTGCTAGGTAGGAAGGGGGTGGTTTTTCGACTTGAGGGGGTGGGCTTTAAATTCGAATGGCATGTACCTTGGGAGATCTTAAAATAGATTTCGAGTTTTTTAACGCGTTGATTACCACGTGGGTAGGTACTTTTTCTCTGTTGGGGCCAGAGGGGGACGGGGTTGATTTCTGGATAAGGGGGTGAATTCCAAATTTGACTGTAGTCTCTTATTGGTTCTTAAATTGTAGATTTTATTTGTTTCTTCGGTTTTATTGTTTTTGTGGAATTTTTCAACGGTTAATGTCGTCTTCGTGTCTTCCTGCATCTCACCCCTCCGCCCACTTTCCACCCTCTTGCTACCGAAAATGCCCTGTGCCACCCTTCAGATTCTTTTCGTATGAGAAAAATATTAGATACGAATTTTAGGATTGGATCACGTATGAATTTTATATGATATTTATGACTCACGGGAATTGTACCTGTCAACCCGTGTGCTGTCAAATTACCCTAATCTAAACGCCCTTACCGGCTGATATGTGAGGCATGATCGAATCTCCCTCGGAGTTTGAGCGCGGCGTGTGTACGTTTGTATATATATATATATATACATTGTGTCAAATTGTACAAATTACGATTATTTTATACATGAGAATTTCGTGTTTCTCCAATACCGATAGTCAAATGAAATATTTGGAAACCGAACGAATCGTGAATACACGTTAATATTCCGCACGCGTTCGATGCAGTGGAAATTTCGTAAAATTACGTAAATTCAACGTACTACGAAATTATGCAAGAAAATTGTATATTATACAATGCATAATTGTGATTTTTCCTAATTTTCAATTTTTCAGCACGAAGTAACGTCGCACTGTTACAAAATCGTTACAGGTACCAGGATCGGTCCGCGGATCCAATCATCGTTAAAATATATAGCAAGAGAGGATTGGCTGGCATGAGGAAAGGCCGATACCCGTTAACAACTTATGAGTCGAGCGATATAAACTAAGCGATTCGATTCTCGGGGCGTCGTCTTTAACGGGCGCTAACCCGGAGCCCACGACGGCAGTAAAGTTTTAACTTCGTCGGGCATACCAACCTACCGACACAATAACGGCAAAGTGGAATAGTCCATAAAATTGCTGTTGCGGTAGATGTTGACGGCGCTGGAGGAAAAATGACAAAAATCCAAAAATTGGAATATTTATTTTAAGGGGACTTCGAGATGATTCGCCGGGGGAACGTTTAAAAGGATATTGGATTTTTTTTTACTTTTGCACAGGCACACTCGACAGGTACAAATTTTACACTCACGTATGTCGTTTACACTGTAGTTATTTCGATGCGGTTATTGAATTAAATTGGATATAGTATATTCGTGTATACTCGTATACCGATTTTGTTGTAACTCCTAAAACTCGTTAAGGCTCAACACTTAACCTGTCGAAGGGACCGAATCAAAAAGTACTTTGCCAGGCCAGGATCCCTCCCCAAGACCAAGTTTCTGACATATTATTACTCACCGGTTAACGTGGAGGTAATTCAGCTGATGTCGAAAAGTCACGGCTTAATAGTTTATTGCTTGTGCTCGAATAGTTCGATACTTGGTTGCTTCGGGAATTGATGATGGGTATATAAAAAAAAAGAAACGTATGTTTAGGGTAACTCCGTTTTTTCGGAGTCTCGAAATACTCTGGAGGATTAATGCACCCGTAGCACTGATTATGACGTAATGAATGATATCAGGGATATCACACTGTTCCTTCCTCAACTCGTTCAGTCACCGATCGATCGAGGTTATTTGGTTTTTTTTTTTCATTTTGACATTTGGCTCTTTCTTCGTGACTCGGCGGTACTCCTTTGGAATTTTCTTGGAATTCTCGAAGGAGAGGGGGTATTGGTACTCTTGATTTTTTTTAACCGAAATATATTTTGAGATGTAAAAAATTTTCTGTGCACGCGACGTTGACCAACTGTAGCTATAACTTTTTATTATTAATTATTTTATTACTCTTGAGCTACGTCATTAGAAACGATGCTTCGTGTGACGTCCGTGACGATTTAGGACGTCTTTTGTAACACCGGTGGCAATTTGTTTCCTCAATGTAATTTATGGACCAGCGTTAAACTGAGGGAGGTATATGAGATTGAGTAAAGGGTTGATATCGAAATCCCCAAATCCGAGGGGGTGGGGGGGGGGAAGTATCTTTGTCGATGACAGGTTACGTAGTCGTCAGATATTAAGGTTAAGAAGCGTCGTTGCCATACGGAAGGGATATTAGATGAAAAAAAAGCTGTTAAATAAAACGTTGTATACGAATCCGTCACCCTGTATATAGAGTGTACAGACTTATATATGAGATATTGTTCTAGAACGTTATTGCATTTCCTTCGAAGGTAGAACTCTGTCATTTTAATTATTTCAGATAACGTTCATAATTTTTTTTGGAATTCTCTCCCTTCGATCCAATTAGTGCGCAGTCCTGTCGAAGTGTCAAAAATCGTTATCGTTGTATCATTGTTGTACCCTTTTTACCCTTTCTCCTACCATCTCCTTTCATCCTTTTGGCTTTGTTCACCCTGTTGCCGAAAACATAATGCTCTGCCATTTTTTTTCTCTCTTTTTTTTCCTATCAACAATCCGCTTCGCTCTAAGGACATTAAACCACCCGGTTCACACGAATTCGGTAATTTGACATAGCTCTTTATAATACGTCACCACGAAAAATTCCGTACGGTAACGTTATACGCCTGACTGGTAGAAATTCTGACCGTTGTCGCAAGAATCTCGGAGGAATTTTTATGAGGATCCTACAAGCCAGGAGCGTAATGCTTCTGTCGGAAGCGGATTTACGAAGACGTCGGGTGATTTGACGAGCTGCGAATTAACGATCGGATCTACAAGGTCACGTGGTTTCTGCCTTCTACGCTTTCGCCTTTGAGCGATTGCGTAACGTTCCGGAAGACTTGAAACGCGTTAGATATTAAAATACGCTGAATTCAAAATCTTGACAGGTAAGCCCACAAAATATTTTGACAAACGTACGCTAAATATTTTTCGCGTACATCTTTATGTGAAAACGCTCGTTGGACACGTTGCATACGTTTCGCTATTCGACGCTCCAGAATAATCAGCTGTAGATTAAACCCTGCAGCCATTAGTATATACCGCTGGGAGAAGACCGTAAACACACGTTTATACGAACAGGCACTTTTACTGCCATGTTTCGTGTACGCTGTACGGACATTCTTGTATTAGTCCATTTTACGAAGCTGCTACTAGGGTGAATAAAAACGTCGGCACGAGCCGAACGATAAGAAATTTCCTTTTTGCCGGTTATTACCCACTTTATTCTACAGGGTATTACACGCGAATAAAACGCGCGAGTTTGCTCTTATAACTTTTACGTAATTTTAATGAAAATCATCGTCAAACGATCGATACTACGGATCGGAGTGAAAACCGAGTTTTTTTTGTGCTACCGCTATGTCTGTCTCTCTCTCCCGCATGCGACTGCCCATAAGTCCGTCTCTCTCGCACTCGCGGGCGAGTATAGAAAATTGAAAAAATCTAAACACACCCAAAGCATATCCACTCTATCCATCTTTCTTGAATCTTGATAGTGCCTTTTTTTAACAGAACTCCAAATAATGATAATCAAAATTATTTACGTATATTTTCTTATTTCGCCAGTATACCCGAGGCTGTTATCAGTGCATCGGCACTGATTTTAAACACGATTCACACGAGCCTCTTTTCTCTATATCGTGCATAGTAAATCGTAAAACTTTAACGCTGCACATTTTTCCCACTACCTGCACTGCGTCGTGGCTCGTCACACACGAGGCCATAAATCACATATCAGTCGTATCCTCGAATACGCGCTATTTTCGAAGATTCTAAGCGCTAACGTGGACTTGTATAAAAAATAAAAAGATCGATAACGAATGATCGCTATTTAATCTTAATATCAACTATCGGGAGTTAAACAGTATTTTTACATAAGGAATTGATCGAATTGTCCGCCATAACCTAAAAGCACGTGGACTGTACTTCCGTCTCGTGCAATCGACATTATTATTTGGTCGATTCACGACTTCGTATCTCCGGGCGTTGATATTTACCTGGACAAATGAAATCTCCGACCGTTGCCAACCCTCATCCCTTTCGTCGCCGGTAGACGAACTTGACGAAGTCAAACAAGAAATCCAATTACCCTCGGCTGACGCAGGGACCTGGATTGTCTAACCGCTGACTTATGGGAAGCTGAGACTCGAACAAGTGGAAGCTTTGGTGCAGCCTATTGGTTTCTTTTGAGACCGGTATAAGGCAACGACAAGATCACGTGCGAAGGGCATTGAAAAAAAAAACATATATGTCCGAGAGGCAGTGACGTCATCAGGGAAATAAAATAAATAGCTAATCACATATATGCCGACCTTCTGACTACCTCACGTTCCGGAAGCAGCCGAGGCTGGTTGTTATTGGTTATCTTTCACGGGACACATTTTTTTTTTCTTCCCTTCTTTCCCTTGGGCCATTTTCTTTCACTCCTACCAGCGTTCAAAGTTTTCCCGGACGTTAAGTATATTAACCGCCTGACACGCTACTTGGAACGAAAATAAAAAGCAGTTCCGAAGCTAAATTTAAGTTTTTACTACGGAACGAAACGTCCATCGATCCTGTTTTCTTTTCTCGACTTTAGGAACGGAATAAAGGATCGGTATCATCAATCAGCTGATGTATATATATATACTCACGAACACAGGGATATATTTATAAGGAAGTGCAAGATCCACGTGCTTTCTCAAACTAATGTGTAATTCAAATTTTGAACTTATCTACGTACATATATTCATATTCGTAGTTTAAGTAGTCGAGCAACAACTTTTGACGTCAAAAGACACATCGATTTACGGGTCCTCTCTTCGATCTCGTATCTTTGGATCTGTATAACTGCATACGTGATTTAATTTAACTTTCGCCGAATAACTTCCTGATCGGGTTCGTTAATACCAATTAAACTCGAGCAGCTCTCGAATCTAATGGGGAGAGCTTTTACCAACTTAAGACACTCGTTTCGCACCGTCCGCAAATTAAATTCCTTACCGGGAAATTTAAATGGTAGAATGACAAATTAATCAACTTTCCGATTCGCACGGAATTCGCATTCTTCGCAATGGGATGAGACTCGAAAATTGAATTGACAAAAAAGTCTATATTAACTTCTTTTTTTTTACAAGCCTTGGCTATCCGATCAGCGTTGCTGAACGATGAAACCAGACTGGTTTTTTCGAAAATTGTTCATTAATTTTTTTTTTCATTTCAGCTCTACTTCTTTCTGACGGCCATGATGACCGGTGCTGTTCTCCAAGAGGAACGCCAGTATCTGACAGGAAATCGTACCGAACCCCAATCGCCCAGTTTCCTCGAACCCCAGACAATATCGCCGAGTAAGTATACGGAGGTGGTTATATAACACAAGAAGCGACGCAGTGGGCGGATAATAAAAATAAACGTAAAAGAAAATATTTATCCCAAAAACTCCACGTGCTTTCAGCCACTGTCAGATTCAACGTAACACTGCTGACGTGCTCGTGTTGCGGTGTGCTCTGCTCCTTTCTACTCCTATACGGATTGTTTAAGGTAACGTAAGTATATGCCTAACATTTAATTTTTTTTACACAGAAATAAAAATTCCCAAAAAGTTTTTTTTAGTAACAAATTTTGACATCCTCGGACAATAACAATCATATGAACAGACGGGTCTTTGACTGCTTTTGAGTTATCGCGAAAAACTCTATTCCATTAAACACGGATATCGTGCCAAGCGCACATGGTGATCTATTAAATCCCTTGATCACTGACATCAGGGAACAAGTAGATCAGGATTTGAGATATCCGACTCCATAAGCCGTGTTTCCGTGTCGATGCTACGACAAACTAAATCCTTACGTATGGTTGCGTATATATATATATATACATACATACATATATATATATATATATATCCAACGTCAAATGATTTTCTTCCCTTCTCTTTCCTTCGATCTGTATGTCTCTCTCTTTTACTCTCACTCTCCGACCTACTACCTCGACTTTCTCCAGATTTCTATCGACCTTACTGTGTGTATATATATATATAAAAATAGGGATGCTGATATATATATATATATATATATATATATCCCTATCCCATTCCCCCATGTACCACGTCCGTCCTCTTGTATATACCTAGTGGCGTCTATTAGTTTATCCTAAATAAACGGGAATAGCTCTCTGTCGGCAAAGGCCAATGCAATTTACCGTATCGCGTGGATGGCTACGCCATTTTCCTGTGTCCCATGCATAAGTTGCGTAAAGCCGCGCTGAGTTTGCGAATACGTAAATTACACGTGTACCCAGAATCACCAAAGGCATTTAACTAGCAATCGAAATCCTTTCGTGCGACGGGAACGACCTACGATTATCACTTACCTATGTATGCACTATCCATAATACACTTGAAGTTTGTACGTGGTTATACATGGTGTCTGGGATTTATGCTGAACTACGTGAGAATTCGTCGGAGTTATAAACACTGGTTAAGCTTTTGAGTTTTTTTATAGCTATGTCGTACTTATCTTGTATGTACGTATATATATATATATATATATATATATATATATATATTTCATAAGGTGGAATGCGAGCTGACGGATGTCGTGCGATTGATGAAACTTATCAGAACTGTAACCGGAAAATTTATGAAGATCATAAGACGCTCCCGCTGGACCCATGTAACTTTGAACCTTAGTTTTCTTGCCGTTACCAAAGTTCGTTGCCGCTGGAATGCTGCTTCCGTGTCTCTTATGGGATTCTGTGGATTCTGTGACGATGCGAAAGAAATACGTAAAGTCATTCGAATCGCGTATGACGATTTTGTTAATTTATTGAGGAAAAAATACACGTGGGATTTTGACAGGCCGCGGAATCTCACGTCGATAACTGTATAAATCAGGGATGCTATCAGTCATTCGAATTATAGGATTTTTCGGGGTAATTATAGAGTGTTCGAGAAACTGATGAAAAATCTCTATTCAATGGTGATAAATCGATTACGGCAAATCAGCTGTTATTTATACGAACATTTTAGAGACTTTCAGAACGCATTGGCTGTACTACGAATTTTACCTGCTTTGTGAAGTTATGTTTAGAAGGGAGAAAAAAAGCACTTGGCTCGTATCTTTTCTTAGAAGATTGACGTTTGATGTTTTTCTTTGGCCAACCGATAAAGTGGAGGGAAGGAAAAGTGAGAGATGAAAAATGAAATGTTACACCTCAAAGAATGTCGTTTCGCGTTGGCGCTTTAACAAGTGCCAGACGATTTTCCAGTTGCAGGATTCGGGAACGCAAGCATTGAATAGGTAAGGAGTCGTCAGTTGTTACGAGTGGGAAAAAAAAAATTAATTCCTGTCTTTTTCACGGGAGGGCGAATCCACGGAATCGAATTCGAAAAATTCGCCTACTTTGTTTTGCATTTAAATATCTTTCATCGGGCAGGGCGCGTCTTCCGACGTCTCACTAGTTCGGGGCGCGAGGAGGCAATAGTAGAGTGTTCCTAAAAGTGAAAATTTTTTCCCATTAAATTTTTCAAATATTTTGAACAAAATTTTTAACGAATTCCCAACGACTCGATTGCCGCGTAGGAAACTAATATCGATATCACTGTTATCAGTGTCACACTTCGCATCGTAACCGATCCAGGATACGGCTCTGACGAAATATCACGGATCAGTGTTCACTTCGTTCAGTAGTTTCTCCGTGGTCGCCAATCAAACTTGCCCTCCGACCCCTAGATCTGCCAGCCACGCTATCGGTTTTCAGTGTGTTCCGCAAACTGGTAGAAACTCCGAAAAAAGCTACCTAGCAGTACCTAGTTTTATCCCCCTTGGCCAATGTGATCCCGACTGACTTTTCCCGTGTCAGACGGTTACGTAGCCATTATGGTTTCTGTGTACACACTGTTGCTTCAAAAATTGACACACGTTCGTATACCATTTCGCAACCCTAATATTTGTTTAGTAACTTTATCAATTTTTCGCGCAGCCGTCATACAGGATCACTGACGAATCTCGTCAAATCGATCCATCGAAAATTTCGCAATTATCGTATAACGACTTTGTTTTTCAAAATTTCACCAAATTCATGCATTTACTCACAATTTCACTCTTTTCAACCATAATCCACTTGGATGACGTCAGTCATCCCCTTCGTCCTCTATTACCCCGCAAACACGACTTTCATCCCTTTACACAAATATTTACATATACATCACGTACCCTTAGTCACCGTTCACACGTGTATCCGATATGTCCATTAATCATTCAGTGATAGTACCGGCGATTTCTTTCTTCTGATCGATAGACAAAGACTGGTCTATTAATCGATTAGGCGAATTACGAACCCCTTGTCTGATCAATTCTAACGTTAACCTCCCCCCCCCCCCCTCCTGGCACCATAATTTTGTCCCAAAATTAAAGGCTATGGCTCTTCAAAAAAAAAAAATAGTGAAATTCAAAAAATAACAGGCTGCGTATGCCTTCAGGATGATTCCTATGGATCCAGCACTACAAATAATCACTATAGATAAGAATTATAGATAAGCACCTAAAGATTCGAGAAACTAAATTAAAATTATTCAGACTCGGTACGTCCGATAGTAACTATGTTATCCGATTCTCGGAACAGATATCCACCAGGCCCAGATATAAACTTGCCTGCCGTCACTATACGGGGTGGCTGATAATTATCGTTTAATTTAACGCCTGTACAATAGAACCGGTTAATTAATTCAAAGATAGCCATCGGCCACGCCAGTGTACAAAGATCGCATGACGTTACGAATTTCGTCAACGAATTAAGTTTTCAATACAGCTCAAGGATAGAGCCTCTATCTATGTTACGGGTGGGACAAGAAATAACTCCCTTCGTTCCATACGACGAAAACTTTTCGTTAGTAGCGAAGCGTCTCGTGCCGCAACTACGAACATTTGCGAAGTACGTTGAATAGGTACAGGAAGCGTCAACTACGTCCTGGATTAGACACCAGCGTCAAACATTGATCATCGACCACCTTCACGGTAGTTGACGCACCCTGTACCAACGTCATAACAAACAGTGTAAAATAAAAAAATTCCAATCCGTACACCCGTTATATACGAGATACGTTATTGCCCGTTAAATTACTCTGCTGCTAGGACCTCGACCAGTCCCCGCTATTTTTCATGAAATTTTTACCCGAGGGTTGGTACTACCGGTTGACTACCTGTGGCAGACGCGAAAAATCACTGCTCGACACTTCAATAGATACGTGCGCATTTCCAATCGTAAAATCGACCGAGCGCACTGAATTCCTTGAGCTATGTAAGTAGAGCGACATACCCTGTTACCAACTTAGACTCATTGGCGACATTCAAATGTAAATTTTAATTACCGCCTACTACTTACTTCCGCATACCCTTATTCATTCTTCTTACTATATCTATATCGTCAGTTTGAAATTCCATGACGCAATTAACACCTCGCTCATTGGTATAATTACCCTACCGACACTCCTTCGCTCACCCTTAATCAGCTACCTTCACGATGTAACAAATTTACTTCGACTCGGCTTCTTGTCTTGTGACATTGAAAATGTCCCTTTTGTAATTGCCTTATTACGAGGGTGGATTGATAAGTTTCCGGCCTGACCAAGAAATGGCGCCACTAGGCCTACCTGAAGGTGACATTTT
>JAYRCB010000727.1:61181-72231 GCA_036026315.1 Trachelus stipa | reverse complement strand
TCTATCCCAGAGGGCATAAATCGAGCTCAAACACTTTCTACCGAATTTTAATGTGCGTTATCCTTTCGGATTTAAATGACGCTGACTGTTATTTACTCGCGTTGAAAACTGAATCCCGATGATGATCTTAAATTGATTTGATATTCATTATTTAACTAATTAAAATGCCGGATTGATTAGCGGGAAGCGCTAAACCTCTATCGGACTTTATTGATATTATTTCTCGTGGATCTACTTTCGGGAACTATTGTCCATCTATCGGCTATTGTTTATACTAGCCGCGCGTCCTTAACCTTTGATTATCACAAGTGCGCTCTCGGTGCGGGAGCACCGAGAGGTCGAGCGTTTTGTAACGTTACAATATATGTATGTATGTATATTCAATGATCTTATGGAAAGCTACATATGATTTGCTAAGGATTGTATTGTTTGCAAAATGTAAAAAATGTTTTACTCGTGGACAGACTATATGCAGCACAACCTCCATTATCTTCTGCAATTCGCATTTATAGAATCTCTAAATAATTTGATATGCATAAGTGATATCATGATGAATTTGAAGTGGTCCATGGTTTTTAGGGCGCGGAGGGGTTCCCTGAATAAGTTAACAGTTTTTCCTGTAAATTATTGGGAAGCAGAAAATAATGACATTCTGGGTATTGTGAATTTCAGAAATGTAAAAATTCAATGGATACTGCTCTTTTATCAGTTTTGTCAGAAAAATATATATTTAATATTTATAAATTTATACATTTAACAAACGCATCATAAATAAGAAAAGATTTTTCTGTCTCTGTACAATATGCTTTAACATAATAATGAACTTGTTCTTCACATGCCCAATGGAAAAAAACAGAAGAGTGCCTATTGCTTATTTTAACCGGCTCATCCTAAGCTCTTTAACATAAATTAAATTCTACACCGGACTATCGTAACTTCCCTGGAAGGACTGATAATTTTCACATTACTATCCATATACAAATAATTACAAAGTTACATTATGATATTCTTTATAAGATATTTAAAAACGCCTAGTAGGAGCAGACTTTGACCAATCATTTCTGAGTCTTGCCTCATGAAACGTCTTGCTCAACTTTTACAACAACCCCTTTTATAGATATTAATACTTAAAATTAAATTTTATTGAAATGATTTGGGTGACTAAAGAATTGATTCACGCACCGTATTTATTTGTTCAGATGTATAATTCCATGTTGAGACTCCCGCTGGTATATCGATATAATTAACAAAGGCATTTTTCTACTGATATGCAATTGTCAATGACCGTTATTTTTTGAGAGTATATATTTTCCAATCTTAATATGTTTTTGCAGGTTTAACCGCCCTTAATGGTCGTATATATGTAGTAGGAGGTGCCGATTTACTTGGCCGCTCATCTTTAAATACTGTGAATGTATATGATCTGTCTACCGATCAATGGTTACCTTGCACAGAAATGATAATTAAACGAAGGAACTTCGGCGTTGTAGCGTTTGAGAATTTAATTTATGCTGTACGGTTTTGCACTCTCTGAATACGTTTCTATCAGAGCGATATAAAATGGCTAAAATGCGTGTATTGTGAACCCATTCATTGGTAAAATTCAAGTAAATATGTATAGTTAAGCATTTTAAATATTTTAACTCTGATGGAAACATATCGTCTATTTCAACTCGTTTTGTCAACAAAATTGTAAATTAAAAATGACAATATTTTATAGATTGGTGGTCGAAACGACAACGAATGTTTGAATTTAGCAGAAGTTTATGATCCAACAACAGACAGATGGAAATTAATAGCACCAATGGGTATAGCTCGTGAACATTTCGCAGTGAGTGCATTAAATGGTCGCATATACGTTGTAAGTACATGTTGTATCAATTATACAGTAATATTCAGCAATAATAATACGGAATATCTAATTAGCTAGCCTCTCAAATATGCCTATATGAATAATGTTAAAATATACTACAAGAGATCATTTTATATAGGCTGGAGGATTCCAGACAGCTAGGAGGATTCTATCATCCATAGAGTGTTACGATCCCGTAATGGACCAATGGGAATCTGTTTATACTATGTCAGTTCCTAGGATGAAGGCCAGAGCAGATAGTATAAACGGAATCTTGTATATCACCGGAGGGTTGAATGATCAGGGTACTTTAAAAAGCGTTGTGGCATTTGATCCCAAAACAAATAGCGTACAAAATATACAGGATATGCCAGAGGCTCGTGCTGAGATGGGTAGGTAATTCGATATATTTTTTGTATAATTTGTACTCTTACTATATTCCTAAATATAAAAAAAAAAACATTTGTTGCATTTCTAGGTGTCGTAGCACTACACGGGGAGCTGTACGTTGTTGGCGGTAGCGATCATACTGTAAATATTGCTGCTACCTATAAATATTCTCCTGAACATAATGTCTGGTCGTATTCAATGAATTGTATGAATGTCGAACGATCTGAAACGAACATTGTTGTCGTTAACAAGCCGCATAATTACATATGACTGCTTAAACCAACAAGCAAACATTTTTTACAGAAGTATAACTAAAACATGTAATACTATATTACAATATAGAAAACCTGCAAAGAACAATATAAGATAATAATATTCATATCCATTACTACTATCAGTAATCAAAAGGATTGATTATTTAAAGTATTTAATTCATAAATATGTAAACACTATGTATCTCATGTTTGTTAATTTTCTAAAATAAGTATAAAAGGTTTATGAAACAGTATTAAGTGTCTATATTCTAGTTACTCACAGATAATGAGTAACTTGTAGTTTATCCAAGTTATTATAAAATCCCGAAATCGTGGTGAAGTTATGTTTCTTAAAATCAGATTTAACCGTTTGAATTCTAAGGGTCATTGGAAAAACATTTTCGAAAAATGCCGGCTCAAACGGTTAGACTGAATTTTATGTGAAATAAAAGAAGTTTAATTTTATAAAAAAGGACCAATTTAATAAAAATTAGTTACAATTAAATTAAAAATGGTTTGTAGTATCACACACTAAAAAAAAATATTTAACATATACTACAATATTAAGGCTTTTTCGGACCATCTGTACTCTTACACTCTCTACGGGAGACTAGCCTCTCATCACAAAGACCAAAAAGTCCTCGTCCCTTAAAGATAAAAAACAGCCCTATGTTATTCCTATGAAATCTATGTTTATCCTAGCAGTCAGCGTCAATTCGTTTTTGAACTTCTAATCACTATGGAATAGGTCTTAGTATAAGAGAGACTAAATAATCCAACAATCAACTTACGACGACTTTAAATGAATCTGCTTCCTCGTATGCGTTGGTTGTCATCTATACTCGGTTTAAGCATTTGGAAGGTACATACATACATGCAACGAAAAAGTAAGTCTTATGTCTCCAGCTCACGTCTGTCATCCGCCTCACCACATACCCACCCGTCTATGACATGTTTACTACATTTTTAATACAATAACGGAACATAGATTTTGGCGGATGGACGAAAATTATAGTGTATTACAGTTTCACGATCGAAATACGTAAGACGACTGGGAAAGGTGAAAAATACGATTCGCCCTCCTGGATAAAATATTATACGAAATGTACTGTGTGTTAATTTGAAAACTTCCCAGCTATATAGCATATAAGATATGAGCCTCGTAAATTAATAATCGCCAGTGCCGTTTGCGGAATTAGAATTATTCAAACACGATGGGAAGGTGAAAGTGTGAGTGTGTAATTATTCAAACATGTTTGAATCTGATATTTAATTAAAGAGTAATCCGACCCGAAAGTTGGAAGTTCTTGTTGAACGATATTTTGAAGTAACCAATTAGAACTTGCTATTTTTAAAAGTATAAAATGTGTAGGTAACGTAAACAAATCTATTGTAACTATTTAATGAGAATTTACAGTTGTTACACTTTTTCAGGTAGAGTGAGTAATGCAAACAACTGTGGGTGACATTCTAGATAGTCTATTGCGTAAGAGAGTGGCTCTTATAGTGACCTGGCGAAGGGTTCAATATTTTATACAATAGACCGCTTCACGGTGTTGAGATGACCTCTAGGAAACAATCGGCTACTGTCAGACGAACCAGAGGCTCAGCCGCATAGATTGAAGAGGAGTCATTTGCCGGAATGAGTCATACGAATAACATGCTCCTACCTGTTGTAGAAATTAATCGAGTAGTATGGGCACTAACAGTATAAGCGTCGATTTACGTCTCAATAATCGAGTCAACAATTTGGAAAATAATTCGACGGCTATTTCAACGGCGGGTTACGAGCCTCCTATCAGTAAGAGACTGAGCCCTGGATATAAGCTCGCGGCCTCCATCATCCACGAGTACGATGAGGAGAATATCCCAGTGTTGCAATTTATTGCGTAATGTAGGGCCGCCGCATCAAATCAAATCGTATATCTTGGGCATATTATTACTGAGAAGGGCGTCAAGCCGGATCCTCGAAAAATAGTCGCCGTTGAAAATTTCCCTATACTGCAAAAGAAACGCAACATAAAGCAATTTTTAGGCTCAATTGGCTATTACCGTCGATTCCTCTCCCAGTTTGCGAGAATCGCTAAACCATTAACTACTCTTCTAAAGAAGAATATAAGCTTTTGAAATCCTTAGAAACAAGCTCTGCTCCAAAACCCCGATTTTAATAGACGCCCAGGGATTACGCTTTAGGTTCAGTGCTGAGCGAGGGTTCTATAGGTCGCGACCTTCCAATATCCTATGCATCGCGGACACTAAATGGCGCTGAAATGAATTATTCCACGACGTAAAAGGAACTACTAGGAATCATTTTCGCAGTCAAGCACTTCTGGCCACACCTTTACGGTCGTAAATTCACTCTTGTTACGGATCACAGACCCTTAGTCTGGCTTAATAACCTCAAAGACCCAGTATCCCAATTAGGTCGCTGGCGTATAAAACTCAGCGACGACGACTACGAGATCGTTTATAAAAACGGGTTAGCCAACTCGAACGCAGACGCTCTGTCCAGGAACCCTCCCGATTTGAACGAACGACACGAACAGCCAACAGAATTAATACAGGTTGAGCAGAACCTGAGCATTGATGCACCATCGGCCCAATCGGCAGTAGGCGTATACCAAGACGATGCATATGTTTTTACCGTGTGGGGTTGAAATTTGTGCGAAATGTGTGGGAAATCACAGCATTTGGTGCTCGCAGTGCAACGGAGATATGATTATTCACACCTCGTGCATTGATTGATGACCACCAAACGTTTTAATTAGACTATCAATCATCGCCCAGCGTTCTTGAATTGATTAATTTTTTCGAAAGGACAATCTGTTCAGAAATATCTGCTTTATCGACCGTAAATGTATCTTCATAAACCCATATCCAGTCCAGCTAGATTGCATTGTTTTTTTAATTTTGTACGAAAACTAACGACCACTAAACGTTTTAATTGTGATATTCGTTACCACCAAACGATTACGCATCGATTGAGCTCCTAAAAAACTTAATTCGTTGAAAAAAAAATATTTTTCAGCTAACTTCACGGTCAAACTTTGATTATTTGATTATAAAAGAATGACAGACCAGCAAATGTTATAATTAGGCCACCAATGACCACCAATCGATTGGGTATGATAGAAAGTAAAAAAGTTAAAGTTGTCCGGCTAACTTCACTGAGGTGAAAAGTGAACACTAGAGTCCCATTAGTTAGAGTCGGGCCAACGGTGGGCCTTCTTACTGATTGGCTCCGCCATTTTCAGGGCTCTTTACGGAATAGGATGTGTGGTTGTGAGTACGTATATGGGAGGCATTCGCACTGTGTAGTGTTAATGGTAAAGATTGATAGTTTGAAAATCCGCGCGGAATGTCATGGCGACTCCAAACGAGCCCTGAACATGGCGTCCCTTCCGGGTATTGGCCCGACTCTAACTTGAGGAACTCTACTACGTTTCTTCAACAGCCCCATCTGCTCTGGGTAGAATCGAGCGAACTATAAGTAGGACACGAAAAATCGAGGGAGCTGAGACCCCCTGATTAGAGTTCAGTCAACGAATTCAGACGTACATAGAAGCGTATTTTCTATGTCTCTCTTGAAGCTTAATTTTGTTGGGGATATGGGTTAGTTTCAATCCCCAATGGGTAAAGACGCTGGTAGCACCGCCGGCTCTCTGTTGTATACCGATATGTCATAGACGCGCGTACACTACTCTAGATGCCAGAGAAAGAATAGGCTCCGCCTTTTTTATTCTATCTCTCATTCTCCTACAGCTGTAATGCTTTGGGGATATAATGCGGTCTCACTCTTGCGCTCTACCTCCTCTAATCCATGGTCGTGGTTTCTTTCTCGCTCGTACTCTCGTAGTCTCTTAGTACAGTGGGGATATGATGCGATTTCTTTCTTGCTCCGTCTTTCATGTTCTCGTAGTCTGATGGAGGTATTATAGTCTAGAGGCATAAATTTTCGGCGGTTTGTCGAGCTTGGAAAAAAAATTTTTACTATTCATTCTTTTACAAGGTATTTATTGATATTTTAAGAATATAATTTAAAAATTTCCAAAAAAAAATTAAAATTAAAGAAGTTATAAGCTTGTAAAGTTGTGGATAAAAAAAGGAGTTTACGGTTGACACGATTGCAGGACTTCTGGTCATCTGAAACAAAATTTAAAAAAAGATTCTTAATTACTAAGAGTGTTGTTATAGCCCTTTCCTGAGAAAAAACGTAAAAAAATTTTTGGCAAAATGGCGGTTGTCTGAAAAAAAGTCATTTTTCGACTTTTCTTTCATTTTTAATTTTTTAAATTGTAAAAAAAATAATTTTGATACAAATGTGGTATGGGCGCTAGAGGGTTATATATTGAAGATTGGTACAACATTTGAAGTAAATTGGTTACATATAACTTGAGATATCATATCAACCGTGTTGAAAAATGTAGTTTTGAGAAAAACGCGTTTAAAGTTTTGAGCAAAAGTTTCAGGCAGCCGCAGCAGTCTAAGTCATACAATGGTACGTTATACTTACATTTTGTTAATCGGCGATTCCTGGTTCATAGAGTGTGCCTTCTTCGACTTGAAAATATGTATTTTCGGAAGCTCGTTCTGATTTACAAGCAGTTCTAGCTTCCTTAGGAGAGCATCAGAAGCTCGTTGCTCGAAGCGCTCAATTCGAATATTGTCCCGTTTACTGCGTTACTAAAATAGCTATAACTCTGTAAATTATTGGAATTTTTAAATTTCCTTTTGAGGATATATTCTTAAAGTCTAATCTTTAAGAATATGCAAAAAATAGATTTTTTGAAAATTCTAGACCAGAATACCTCCTTAAGGCAGTAGTCTGGTTTAGAGGGTCAAAAAATCGTTTTGTTTTTTTCTTTAATCGATGGTTTAACTATTGGAAAGTATGTTCCTATGTTTTCGAAGATACAGATCCGAGAACAAGTAAGCGAACAGGTAAGATTCTTGTAACTTACCAATAACTAATATTTTTCCGACCGAGAACTAGCGCGTTTTCTTGAAATCTCGTTTTTGTGGTTTTTTCAAATCGGCGGGCGTGATAGCAGAAAAACTATTTGACCTATCGACCCAAACCAAAGTTCATTCTCTACAGTATTTAAAATTATCCTAAATGAACCAAACACATTGTTAAAAATTCATTTTATACGTTTTTATATTGCACGAATACAGACAGTTTTTTTTTATATCGTCACTTTTTCGCTGAAGCTTGAAAATTAATATGATCACACGGTCTTTTTAAGTTTTTTTGTTTATCGATAATACATATATGTGTCAATTACAAATAATTTTGGTTTTTACGTTTCAGACAAGAGTTGTGCACATCATCTTTCCCGCCAATTCGAGACTCCAGTGGCGAGGCACTTCAATGGTCAACTAATAACTCCGCCGTTTTGCGATAATTTGATGATAAAAAATTACTTTTTGTACTTTCCAAATGTGCGTTAAAATACACTAAAAATTTTAAGATGCTCTGTTTTCTCTCGTACTCTCGTACACTACCACCAATTGACTAAACTTTAACGAAGTCATATCTCATGCACCTGAATCACATTTTTTATTTTCCTTCACTGCTGTCACTCCTGAAGCAGTACGTAAGATCATTGATGCCTCAACTATAAACTCTGACTCTTTTGAATCTGATAAATTCCAACTTTCCTGTATCAATAGTGCTTTTCGTTACATTGCATCTTTCCTCACGAAGCTATTCAATTACTCCTTCGAATTATCCCGTTTTCCTTTCAGCTGGAAGAAAGCTTATTAGACCTCTGTCGAAAATCTGCTCACCGAAATCACCTTCTGATACTCGTCCAATCGCAAACCTTCCCGAGATGCCTAAGATTCTTGAAAGACTTGTGCATTAGAAGGTATCGCATTTCATTAATGCAAACAATCTCCTAAATTCTAGACAATCGGGTTAACGTTCAGGCTATAGTATTCAATCCGCGCTGGTAGGTGTAGGCAGTGGCGGATTTACCAGCAGGCTGAGTAGGCTGGAGCCTAGGGCAGCAGATTTTAGGGGCGGTAAATTTGGGGCCAACATTTTTTTGTCTTACAGAAATAAAAAATATTCATATTTATATAACTAAAAGTTATTAGGTCCAAACAAACAATTCAATATGTAATATGTTTCATCACTTAGATACATGTTCTACAATTTGCGTAGCGGTGCGTCGGAGCCGAAGCGGGGTCGTGCTGTGTAGGCATACGCCGCGTGGTGGCATTGAGTTCAAGAGAGATAGACACAGAGCGGCGATACGAACGTGGAAATCCCGTCCTGTATTTACTTCAAAAATAAAAGAAAAGCTGCCTCGGTTGACTGCAATTTCTAATACACATTAATATTTCCATAACGAATTGACACATTTTTCTGGTTGTGTGCTGTAATTTTTCAAAGTGTTTCGTGGATTGTATGATACATTTCATAACATAACATCACTGATGCGTACCAACTTATAGTAGGTAAGTAATCATAATATTATATATTACAATAAATCATCCATAACGAATCAGTAAGACTTAATTTAACTTGATAAATAGCGGTTTCTGAAGCTATGCAAAGAAATTTCCATTTTTTTGTTATATCATACTTAAATAAATTTCTTGTGCTTATGTTAGGTAACTATTCAATGTCTGAAGTCTGAACAAAGGATACTGCTAATTACGTACAAGAAATAAAACTCCCAATATAATCTTCTTTATTTCAGTTCTTGGATAAAACATTGTTAGAATGAGTGATGGGAGAAAGCGACTTATAAGGAAACCTTGGTAGGTGTCCGCCTCCGATTTTTTTCGTTTTCACATATGTTGTAGTACTCAAAAGACTAAGCGATATATGTTTTTTCTTATCGGCCCAAACTGAATTTTTGGGGGTCAAAACCGCCTCCGAAAATTGGCGTGCTAAACGCTCATTTAATTATTTCACATATAAAAGCGGTATCTTTCACAATGAAACCATTTGGAAAAAATTTCCTCACGATGAGAGATGAAAAATGTGATTTTTTCAAATTAGTCGAATGTATTTTAGGAGGGTAAACTATCCCAAAATCTTTTTCCATTATATAAAAAATTGCCAAACAGGAGTAAATTGGAGCTAAAAATTTCGAAAAAATATATGTTGCTCGTGATAATTAAATAAAGTTTAGGTGTTTTTGCATTTTTGGGAAATATTATTTTACAGGTGGTAACCACCCCTAAGTACATTTTCTTATGTATCTCTTCAATAAAACAGTTTTTGCGAATGAGACCAACTGGGAAAATTTCCTCACAATGAGAGATCAAAAATGTGATTTTTTCAAAAAATTGTTATGGGGGTGAACCACCCCACAATTATTTTTCCTTATACAAAACCACCGTAAGTGTAGTTTATTTTTGGTATGTTCCCGTAGAATAAAGGAACTTATATTACATAAATTTACATTATCAGAAATACGCGTTACATTAGGAAAATGTGAATTACCAAGGAATTATTATAACAAATAAATTTGTAAGACCAGCAAGCATTATCAGACTTTATTATTCATTGCATGTGGCACAGTAATGATGCTCTTGTTTCCTTGTGTTTCCTTGTGAGTTCGGCCACGTCTCGAAGTAAAACATTTAATGACAACACATATTTGCGTCATTATAATTATAATATTAAACAAATTTGGAAATAAAAGCCAAAAAATTCATGAAAACAAGTTTACGAGCAGAGACTCGAACACGAAAACATTGGCTTACAAAGCTGACACGCTACCGCTTCGGTTACCGGACCACTTGGCATTAAAGTAAACTTTTAAATATATGTGTGAGTTCCTATACAAACTTTAAGGCCCTTTTTCTCAAAATTAGCTGCCTATTGATTTGCAGAACTTGAACATGGTATGAGGTTTCGTCACTACTATAACCACACGAAGTCTCATTGCGAACTTCAATTCCCATACCGTTTGCTCCTCTTGTGAGTACAAATAGACTGGGCCATCGACATATAGTATGGACTACGCATAGACATAAGAAAAATGGTCGGCTAAAAGAAAAAGATAGCGACTGGTGGCGGCCAAGCCCTATCTTCTTCTACCAAGCAGCCGTAGTACGAGAGTATAGAAAACATAGGCAATGGGAACATTAGAAAAGGAGAATGATTGGCCGCCACCTCATTTCCTCTTTGTTTATTTGAGCGGACACATTTTCAATGGTTCTAAGGTAGGGGTCACGTAGTCCATACTATATGTCGATGGACTGGACATACCCATGTAAAATCCATTTGCAGGTGGCTTTTTAATGCGGTTTTGAAGGTTCATGGAAATTCCGGGTTCCCCCTTCTGCTTTACTTATATCTTTTATATGCTGTTTTCTGTAGAACGTATAACTAGACACGACTGTATAATATAATAAAATGTATATAGTATAATATAATCATGTATTTGCTACATTCGTAGCTAATTAAGGTGTTCCTATGGGCAATGGCATGAAATGCCTTAAATTTCAAATTCTTACAGTATATTTGTTAATACACTGTGCAAACTCCTACGAAAATTTAAAGTAATCGCCTACCTCGTTATTTAGATAT
>JAYRCB010000727.1:14227-61081 GCA_036026315.1 Trachelus stipa | reverse complement strand
TCCTATAATTTACACTCTAAAATGTTATTTAAATTCTACTTCACTCTCACACTCATACATGCGCACTCTTATAATTGCTTCTCGTTATACTATCGTACCGTAGGCGACAGGAAGTGTTTTTGTTTACTTGCTTGTTTCTATACTTTCTGGAAGTCGAGGAGGTTTGCTGGAACTCCGATACAGCAGATCGCACAATGCGTCCGATGATCGTGGTTCAGCTGAGGGTGGGGATGATACCGATTCAGAACCCACAGAGGATCACAATAATCTCCGTTCGCTGAGTGGATTGTTTTTAGGGGGTGGAGATGAGAGGGCTGTCGCCACAGTACAGCAGATTGTACAATGCGTCCGATGACTGTGGTGCGATTGAGGGCTGGAGGGTGATGATTCAGAACCCACAGGTAATCACAATGATCCCCGTTCGCTGACGTAATCACCGGAGGATGGAGAGAGAGCTAGTGCCACAGTACAGCAGATCGCACAATGCGTCCGATGACTTTAGTACAGCTGGGGTTTGGTGATAGCAGGGTCTCAGAATCCACAGATGATTACAATGATCTCTGTTCACCGAGCTTTTTGCTGTAGGAAGTGGCTTGTGAGGTGGATGCTGGATGACTCTTGACAGTGCTGGCACAATGACTTTGCTGCTGGAGATCCGATGGGTTTATTGATTCTATTTTCTGCAATTTTTCCTACTCCTTGTCGTCTAGCGGTTTGTATTAGTCTAGGTGACTAGTCCAGAGCGTTGTCTGGGGAGACGTGTCTCGACCGTCTCTCTTATCGAGGAGGCCGCCGCTTATATCCTCGATAGGAATACGTTAAATTTAGTGGGGATAACGATTTTTATCCTCCCGAGGTGTTAACGTCGCTTTTTGGATTTGATATTTTGATTTGATTTGATTATTTAATTTGACTAACAGGATTAGCGGTTTCTTCATGTACCGGCTTAGTGGTCTTTCTATTGTGTTTTGATGCGTGCTGGTTGATAGCGCTCGGGCACCTGTTTGTTTTGATTCCAGTCTGTTGACTGGATTTCTGATTCTTGGAATGTTAAAAGTAATAAGCTAATATTATTTCCTCATGATTGTCGCTATGACTATTTCCAAGGGAATTGCTCAATATTAGCTACTTAAAGGTCCTATGTTCCCTTTCCTTTATCGACGTCGCTTTGAGAGGTGGATAGGAATTCTGGGGAATTCTAGGATGTTAGGATTTCCCTCAGATACTGTTATGAACATCCACAGTGCGCTATGCACTCTTATGTGGGGCTCTTGATGTATCCATCATCGAGTGGGGATGGTTGGAGGGGGAAAAAGGACAGAGGATGGAGGGGTATAAGGCCGGAACGTTACAATATATACACGTCTACACCTATATACACATATAAAACTCACAAACACGCGCCTCTATATATATCACATTAGTGATATAACCTCCCGATGAGATGGCGTTGCTGCTCGTGCTAACAGTCTAAAGCACGGGAGTGCCGTGTCTCCAATTAAGTGGTCTGTGGTTACGGCTAGTTACGACGACCGTGGTTCCGACAGGTAGGGGCGGCCGTAGTCCTGTGGTTAAGGTAGCGGATTCACGACCGAAAGGTTCGGGGTTCGCGCCCAGTTACCAGCGGCATTCACCAATGGGTTTTCATATGAAAACTTAAGTGAATATTTATACGGATTCCGCCCAACACTGTTCGGATTCGGTGTATAAACTTTGTAGGTCCTCACGCTGCGTTGAATACGGCCCGTCTCGCAAGGTACATCGCCATCTAGTGTCGAATTTCCAATCCTTGATTATTAGGACCAGTTACTGGCACATGTCCCCCATTGGGGATACAGCCATAAGGAAAGGAAGGGAGGAAGGAAGGTTCCGACAGGTGGCGATAGCGTGTGCTAGATTCTGTAGTGAAAAATGGCCGGCGTAAGCGATTGCTTCAGCATTGGAAGTACGGTGGCTTGTAAAACATGTTACAACAAGGAAATTGAAGGCGAAGTATTGGCGTTCGATCCACAAACAAAAATGCTGATTTTAAGTATCCTTTTGACACGTATTCACATGAATCGTTTGACCGCAAAAGAGTCTTTCTACGGGCGACCTCCCTGTTGTGTACTCGACATCACCAGGATACTACGGGTGTAAATAACTATTGTTTGGAGAGCCTGCAATTTCTTAATTCATTAATTGCTTTCATTATATCAGGTTAATGTGATTTTCAGTCATTTTTTTACGACTATCTGTCGTTTGTTATGTTTTACACGTTCTATAATCGAAGTCAGGTTAGTTTCATCAGACAATTAGCCACATTGTGTGTAGTGATTGGTTAAGTACTTGTGAGGCGCCGGTTACATTTGTTCATACTGTTTAAACAAATTATTTATTATATTATTTTAATTAGCTTCTGACCTGATTGATTCGATATTATATGTAAGTTAAGGGTAATAGGATAGTAGATTATTTTGGATACTATGAACAGTTTATTTACATATCATAAGCTATTTTTGAACTGTATGAGGAGTATGATCATAGATAAATATGTTAAATATTTACAATAATTTGTCCTTAATGAGATACTCTCAGAATGTCCATCATCTAGTGGGAGAGCATCACTGAACGATGTGCACATAGTAAATTTATCTTTGGTGTCTGACGTCCAAGTAAAAAGGGAAGTTAGTCCCACATCAAATGAACCACCACAGAGCCTTAATTTACAAAGGCTAAATACACGGGTACGTAATCAGATTGAAGAGAAGAAGAGGATGGTAAAAGCTCTGCAGGCTGGAGTATCTCCTGAGGGTCAGAAACTGTTCATTGCTATTTCCAAAACAATTCAAGAGATAACGTGGAACGGCCCAAACATTGTAGTTTGGGACAATGTCACTATAATACCACCATACAAAGTTGAAAATGTCCAGGGTGATAAAGACTCTAAAGCATATACTCACGTGAAAAAAGTGGTTAGTATTTATTTGCTGTTATTTCATGAGCCATCATTCTAGAAATTTTACATTTGTTCTAGGTGGAAAAACACATGAAAGATACTGCAGCAGCGGAAACGCAGCAACAACCGCCACAAGTCCAGCGACAGACGCAAAAAGGTAGCAGCGCGCAATAAAAATCCAGAGGGTCACTGCTAATATATGAAAATATCGGTAAAGGAGAGCTGAAATAGTTTTGAGGAGGCAAAGATGTTGAGAAAAGAGGGCATGGAGACGAAATTTTATGGGATGGGATGTAATGGGGTAAAGTTGGTAGGCAAGAATGGGATAGGCGGGAGGAAAAAACTGTCCAGACGGTCATTCGAATAGGAAGTGCAAATATGAATAACAGAAATGCATCCAATAAAAAAAGAATTAGATAAGTATATCGTGCTAAACACGATCAGATCGAACCAACCGAAAACAGAGAATGTGATGGAAAAACAAATGAATTTACAAGATAGTATCATTCTGTAATACAGTTCAGTCGTTATTGTCCAAGAGACCACAACATATTTCATCGTTGCCTGGCACGACTTAATGAAAACAAGAAAGAATCGGCAAAATAAAAATAACTAAATATCCGAGAATCGATCCTTCTTTTAAAGGTTCGTCGGATTCACCAATATGAATTCATCGGTATAAGGATCGTATGCATGCGTGCACACTAGTTTTAAGTTATATGTTGTTACGAATGCGTTATGCAGGTTTTTTTCGAATAAATCGGAAGTGAATAATCAGGGCGTGAAAACGATTACGAGATACGCGAATGAAAACCACCAATTGTCCCGTATGAAGCGGCTCGAATTTCTCGTACATTTCGCAGCACGAGATTGTTAATTGGTTTCGTTTATAGTTGCTCGCGGGATTCTTGGTCATCTTCGCTTCCTGAGAGTATCCCTCTGATGAGTGTACACGATTGTCGTTACCGCGGCATAACGATTAATGATCCACGATTTAGAAATTGAGCAGTCGAATCTCTTCAAGTCACCTTGTCACTTGTTTATGAAAGATACTGGAGATTTAATGCTTCTCAACATATGCAGGATGGGTAATGGTGCAAGGGTATTCAATAAAGAAATACCCAAAAAAGAAAGTGTGTGTGTGTGTGTGTGTGTGTGTGTGTGTGTGTGCGCGCGTGCGTGTGCGTGTGTGTGTGTGTGTGTGTGTGCGCGCGCGCGTGCGTGCGTGCGTGCGTGCGTGCGTGTGCGTGTGTGTGAGAGAGAGAGAGAGAGAGAGAGAGAGAGAGAGAGAGAGAGAGGAGGAGTATCTAGTGAATCATGGCCGTGGGGAGGGGTAAAATGGTGTATGCTGATAGGATGGTAAAGTGATAGATCGAATAAATGGCAAGGCTACTGCGCGAGACGCGAAATTTTATCGCGCGAGGCGTGTTCGAGTGCGAGGTAACACGTGTAGAACGACAATAGAGCTTATCCTCACGCATGCCGAAATGAATATATAAATAATAACAAGTGTCTTTTGAATAAATAGAATAATCGCTTGGCTCACGTGAGGGTCATATAGTACGTTTTGATCCTGTGTAATTTAGAGATATTACACCGCATGTGTGCTCTCGTGTCGCCCGAACGCGCCTTGCGCCTGCCGAAGGGAATGAAAAATTATAAAGAACATCTCCATGAAAAAACACAAATAAATATAATATAAATTCCATAATCTCGTCTCTATAACTTACCCTTTAATAGTCATCTTTACTGTTTGCTTATTTTTTAATTCATTGTAATGTATTTCTGGTTACATGCTTTATATGCCGTACGTACATATGTATTATATATTAATACAGAAATATGTCTATTAATCGTTCTACCGTTAAAACAGTTACACTGAAAAACGACTAATAAAGATTCCCGCCTTATGGAATTTTCTGTCTAACAGTTATCGAGCCTATTTTGTAAGTACCGAAAATATGTTTGAATCAGGAGCAGATCGAAGTTTTGGAGGGGGCTGATTTACCATAAGTTTAATTTCAGAAACAGAATACACGAGGACTGATCCTCTTTATCAGTATTCCTTCGGTGACATTTTTTCGAAAGACGTATTCACTCTGCTTCCTCATCCGTTTCTTCTTCGACCTCCGAAATGTCATTTACGTTTCTTACAGTATTTGCCAGATCATGTGTTACATGCGCAATTCGTGCTGCTGCTTTGAATTTTGTGACGGCTCTTTGTTTTTCCATTTTCTTTTTCCACTGAAATTGAATGATAACTAAATTTATTTTTCGTTATTTTAAATTTCGCGCATTATGTTGAACTATGGCAGGAGTGGTGAGACTGGTCTAGGGTCCCTATGTATAATGCGACTGTATAAACGATAATAAAACGCAAATTTCCCGGTCCGCTATTGTCGAATATTTTAAGTTTGACATTGCATATTGAAATTTTACCATTTCTCCGAAAGATTTCGCTTTTAATAGAATGGTGTATAATATAACGTGCGCGTTTTAACTCAATAAAAATGTGACATTACGGAGAATAAGTGTACTGCATATGGAAAAACAGTAGCCTCGATCTGTCCACGAGATTCTAACCATTATGCTGGTGAGTTAATTTTTGCTTGCTATGAATTGATCAATAATCATATCATAACTAATTATCACTTAATTGTTGTGCAGTACTTATGTACAATTCCTTATATAAGATATATTGTCTACTTTATGTGTATTACACGTTGGAAAAATGCGCCCTAACCTTTACTTTAGTATTGAAGGAAATATTCTGAAATTCATGATTACGCGATCGTTTTTGATAATGAAATTTTTGTGCAAGACTACTAAATTTATATGTAGTTATCATTTTGTTTATATTCTGCTAATTGGTTTTGTTACAATGTATTTAAAATTGGTTGATTACCTGTTCATTTCTTGAAGGCAGATTTGCAAGATAATCCTTCATATAAGATTTTTGAGGATCTGCTATAGCTAAGACAGATACACAGCCATCAACAGTACCTAAAACAATAGCCTTACCATCATATGTACTGTCTATAGCACTCAGTTCTGCTTGAACTCTGTAGTTTGCTATCATTTTACAGTCTGATGCCCTATAATGGTAGCATTGATGCTTAATGGTTTTATGATAATGTTTATGTTTATAAATATCATTCGAAATCAGGCGGGTAGATTGATGCATTGTGGTCCATATAATAAGAAAATATTTTTCCATGTTTACTATAATGGATTTAACTATCAATAAACACGTCTGATATCGGATGATGACTAGTTGAAATATTTCCAGTACCGAAAAACTCTTATAGTCTTTCTGCCACTGTGATAATATAATACATATTCATCAGTACGGTTAAACATACAAATTACAGTGAATACACCCTCTGCTACTTTAGGAATATATGTTTTCACTGTAGTACCCTTTTTTAATTCAATAAGTTCAAGTCCACCCCTGTTAGAAAAATGCAATAGATCAGATTTGTTAAGGCAATGAATATTTATATTTAACTTTTCGTCTGCAGAGTTAATAGAATTTAAATTTTATGTACTTGCCTACTAGGAGCATACAATGTGTATTTTCCATCGTTACTGATATTTCCACTCCATTTTGGTAAAGACCGAACTATTTTCTTTTTACTTATATCCATAATACTGCCTTTATCAGAGCCTATTATGCCAATCCATTGAGCTCGGTTTGGCATAGGAACAATGCTAACAATATCCTGTGACATCAGATCAAATATAAAGTACATGTAATATCATTAACACAACACAACTTATTACACAATTTGCTTGTTCCTTACTTTAAATCCAGGTATTTTTATTGATAACTTGCTGATCAGCAAACCTGTTTTCGCACTGTAAATTATTACACAATCTCTATTACCCTTGTCAGCTGCTGGAACAGCTAAATGTGATCCATCAGATGTAACTACAACTTGTCTAAAGGGTGTTCCAGTATGACTTCTCACAGGGTATTCCAAAGAAAATATTGTTTTACCATCTATAAAATTGATACATTAGTATGTTGTGCATTTTTTGGTTTTAAAAACTGTGCAAACCTGGAATGTTCCTAACAACAAGACTTGCTGTTGTTCGAACACTCTCAACTCCTGGAGGATTACTTGATCTAGATATCGTCAAGAACTTAGAAGTGTTTTTTATTAAACTAAGTTGTCTGATACCTGGTTGTTCCTCTTTAAACAGAACTTGTTCTGTAATCCTATTCCATATAAGGACATTACCTGACTCCGCAGATATTATGCATCTAGGCAAAATTTGTATTATCTTTTAATCTGCAGTAAATCTAGTCAAACATAACTTATTTATGGAATTCACATACTTGCCATTATGCGTGATGCAAGCGTGAGTAACAATTGCACCTAATGGACTGTCTGCCAATTTTGAAATCAGTTTTCCCGACTGTAAATCCCATACACCGACACATCCCCTTGTAACTGTAGCTGCCAAATTGCAGTGCTCTGCTAAACTGTCATATACCGTAATAATATTACGATATTCCTATAAATCAACTTGTAAATATTACCTTATGGAATCTATTTGTAGTTCGTGCCTGTCAATAACGTGAACTTGTTCAAAAATATTGTTAATATTCCAAACTTTAACATTTCGGTCAATACTAGATGTTATGACGCTGTTCCAATTGCCAATTGTAAGTGCCTCTAGCTGTATAATTCTTGCAAAGTGTGCATCCAGAATTTTAACCAGTTCACAAGTTTTCAAACTCCAAACGTATAAATTTTTTCTACAAGTTTATTCAGATCACCTTAATACAATCTTCAGTCTCTTTGTTGATAATGGATTTAATACAATTCTTATTTTAAGTTCTTACCTTACACCAGCCACAGCATAATTTTTTGTACCACTAACCATAATGGAATTTGAGCAGAGCATTCTAGTATTAATGTTCCTGACGCCGTTGGGTAATATCAGTACCATAGCTTCACTTTTGGGTTCCAGAAACCACATAACAAAACCATTGCCAGAAGTAGCCATAAGAGTTTCCTCCTCCTTGTCAAGCTTTAGCTGAAGTAAATATTCGACTTCATCGTTATCAGCTCTAGGCATTTCCAAAGTATTTTCCCAATAAGACGAAGTTTCACCAATGGTGTATTTAATCACACGATAATCATGTTTCATAGTACAGGCGTACAAGGTTTTCTTATCGTTGGTCATCACCATTGCACTGCAATATTAATTTGAGAAAAACTTTCAGAATATTCTATGTATCCGCCAGTGAGCCTTTTTTCCAGTCATAAGAAATTTACATCTATTGGGTCTGTCAGGCGCACCACCACTGAAAGGTTAATTATTTTTCTCATTTTACCTGTGAAAATGGAAAGGGTCCTGTGCACCTTTTTTTTTGTATGTATGTAAAAGCATTGAAGAATCTTCTAAACTTCCTGACCAAAAAACAATCCTGTAGTCATCCAGAGTTGTATACTCCACATCTATTACAGAAATAATAACTTAATAATGTAACATCAAATCAGGGGTTTTAGAAATCGTACATAGAATTGGCCATTGATTGGAATCCTCAGGACTTGTGTAGTTTCCTAGGAGGTTACCCCGAAGATCAAATTTACACCAACCCATCCTTCCAAATATGAAAACATACTGGTTCATTAAATGTACTCCATATACAGGCTCTTCATTTGATATAGGGTTATTTATAATCACGAATTCACTCGTGAGTGTATTAAGAACCACAATCTGCAAGAAGAATAATAATTAATCAAATATCTATAATTATTTTTTTAATCGAAAATTACCTGATTATTCGTAGTAAATGCGGCTGCATATCTATTGTCTGGACTTAAAACCAATTGTTGCATGATTCCTTCTATGCCAGGATTGACATCTCTCGTCATATCACTCGTACTTAAATCCCACGTTATAAACCGATTGGAAATGGATACTATATATCTGTAGTCGGATGTCAAACAAAATCCAAAAACCGCGAATTGATGGCCTTCTAAAGAATACTGAAAAGCAATTATGCTAGTACCCAATTCCTTTTTTAGTTTAATTTTTATAGTTATACCTTTAAGGGTCCTCCTGGTGTATGAAGGCAATGATAAAGTGGCAACAGCGCGCAATCTTTGGCTCCGTCATTGTCACAGGCCTTGAGTAACATGCGAACATTAATATTGCAACCAATTTCTGGTAACAATCTTCCCACCAACTGAGGTGCTAACATATCTGGATGATTTCCTAGGATTGCACCCCCTAGACGCAGTGCATCTGCCACTAGCATCAGCTCTCTGTAAAGCAAAGTAAAAAGAATAACCTTACTATAGATGAGCTATATATAATTCATCATAAAACAATGCAATTACCTTACTAAATTCTGGTCGTCGATATTATTACAGGCATCCTCAAAGTCTGAGAGGACGGCCTGGAGCGGGCAGGAACTCAATTTTGCATGGAGCCATTGGTAATTAAATAATACGTTTTCAAACAAGTCCTTAAATCTGCGTGCCCTTACTAAATGATATGGCAATTCACCAAACTGTAATTAACCATAATTTACTTATTACTATTTTAGATTGGTTTATTGTAAAAGAAGAATACCTTTCTCAAATTGTATCTTGAAATCTTGCTCTCCTTTGAATAAAAAGCCAATGGCTGCTCCGGAACCTTTCTATCAGCCACACCCTCTTTATCAGTTAGATTGAATCTATGTCTTTGAATTTCTGTATATTTGAAAGGTTTAGGTCTTCCGCCACCCCAAATACCAAGATAATAATCCGCAATCATAGAATGAAAGTATATTGCCATATTCATATTTTTAAAGTATCTTTCCTTGGCGGTATCGCGAAATTGTCTGTGATACCAGTTAAGTACACTGACACCATCAGCTTCACGTTCGCTTAAGTAATTTGGCAAATCGTTTCTAATTCTGGTCCATAGCAAAGGAGGAATCCTCCTGACTGGTGGCAAGTGATACTGATAGACATCGTCTAGGACTTTGTCATCCAATGATATCAGATCTTCTAACTCCGATTCAGACAAGCCTGATTTTGCTGCTGTAATGTAAGCCAGAGCATGGAATACTAAAATTCTTCCGTGCTGTTTTTCAATTCTTTCAAACAGCATCATTATACTATCCATTACTGTACTGGCCAAATGAGTATCAGCCGGTTTGGTATAACTTCTCCATCTACAAATCTCAGCAAATACCAATTTTACGAAAATTGGTAGAGAACATTTCGCTATGGCGTTGGCTACTAGTCGCCATTGATAATTGTTCAAGTCCCTATGAGCTGTCTTCATCCACATTCGGGTTACGTCCATTGCTAAATCTTCACCAAGTGCGGTGACTTCTATGAAGCTTTCTTCAGTATCTATCATCCGTCTCAGTAAATAATAGTCTCTGGATATTACTGGATTGGATTCCTCAGCAGCACAGGACAGGATCATCTTAAATGTCAAGAGTGATGCATATCTTCCTAATGCTAAATAATTAATTTATTCTCACACCTTGCAATTTTGTGGTAATCTTGTTGGTAGCCATGACAGCTTGTTACCCTGGACTCCGGTTAATTGATCGACGCTATCCAGAAATAACAGTATAGGTTGTTCAGTCGTGGCCAAAGTTAGCAGGTGTTTAAAATGGGCTGTTAGTGGAACCAAATCATCAGGAATCTCTTCAAAGGGTAGCATAAAGTTATAAGAGATCTACAATCAAGGATAATTATTTAAAATTTGAATAAAGTAAATGAAAAGAGTATATGAAATTATTTTGATACCTGTTGACAAATAGAAATAAGAGTTGGAGTCAGGGCACTGCTATCTGGTGTTGTACCAAGAAACCTAATAACACTTATTGATTTCTTTGTAGCTAACCAAATGCTGCTTGTCAGTCCTGCACTTTTAGCGAGCAGAGAAGTTTTACCGCAACCTCCTTCACCGTAGAGAACTAAGGGCTTGTCATTATCATCTTGTAGCATATAATCTTTAATCCTCTCCAAAGTATCTTGTCGACCATAAAACACCTTAACAGAATTGTTACAGGCGTGCAGATGTTGTAAAATTTCTGTTATTATCTGCCCTTGAGCAGAGCTATCCTCTTTTCTCATCGCTCGGTCTACGAGCTTCACCATATTTCTATAAAAGTGTGTTATAAAATGCTGCAGATATTCGCCATGAGTATCCGGATCTAAACCTTCTCTTCCGATCCACTCTACTGTATATCTGAAATAGCGATAATAGTACGGTTTATAATTAAAGTGTCTATACATACAGATTTTTTTCTAATATTCTATAACCGACCTTTGTAAATTGGCACTCTCAATTTTATTTGGCAGTCTTTCATCTCTTAGATCTGCCAAGAGTCGGGATGCTTCGTTATCCAAACTTCTGTTAACGATATCCAGAAAAAGACTGGCTTTTCGTAGATTTTGGAGATTGATATTATTTATGTAACGTACATATGCCAAACAATGATTTTTTGTATTTTTTACGTTAAGTATACCATTAATGACCTCTCTCTCCGTTACTATATTAAAAATAATATATTAAATTTTATAAGAATTGATTTTTATCAATGTACAAATAATTTTATCATTATTACCAGACATGAAGTAATTATGCATCGTATCCTTATCGAATTTTCCAGAATTGTACAAACACTGTGCTCCTTTTCGAAAGAGCTTCTGCATCTTTGTCATTGTGTCCCACCATATACCTTGATCTTCTTGTTGTAGTTTTGGTATTCTCTAAAGCAATCGACAAAAATAGAAAAATTCTGTTTGAAATATCATTATTCTCGGTCAACTTACTTTGTTATTAAAGTTCTTGAGAATAGAGGAAATTGGCTGCAGGACGCTAGTTGGCGGAACAGCATTGCTGTCTTTTTTATACCAAGTGTCGAGAACACTTACATCCATACCCTGACTTTCTAATTCTGTTCTCAACATCTCTAACTCTGAGCTCAAAACATACGTTGGTATTGGACGATATCCATATTTTTGACCCAGAAAAACCTAAAAAATCGTGATAAATGACTTAAATTTGGAAGGATCAATTATCATGAGAAAAATATCAACATACAACAAAATTTGGACCCATGGAAAGTCTTTGACAATTTTCAATTTCTCTCATACATAGTTCAGTTGTCATATGATCATCAGTAGCTTCATCACGCACACCCCATCGCATGTCTACCACCTACGAACAATAAATTTAATGATTTTCTCGTCCTGTATAACATTTTGGAGCTTACGTATATACATGTGAACATATATGTTTAATGCGGTTTCGTACCTGGTACACGACAAAATCAATTTCTCAAGGTCGATATGCTAGTGTGAGTAAACGATCGAAAGTAAAGGTACTATCATGTAACTATGAAGCTTTTATGATAATGTGCAATCCAAAATTTTGCAGAAATTAGAAAGAAATGCCATACACAAATTTGAAGTTACCTGAAATTCTAATCCATGCTTTTCTCGACAATAATCCTTAAGCTTTGGATAGCACTGAGCCATCAGAGTGTTCCTCTCCATTGTCGTGTCTAACATAAAAATAGAACGAAAAAAAATAATCCTTATTTGCCGGTATAAATACACCTGATGTCTTACCAGTGAAAGTGGAGCTGGTAAATATTCTGACAATTTTCGAACTAACTGGCGGTAATGATTTTAATGATCCAGCGAAAATTGAGTCGATAGTCTTCTCATCCATTTTGAAAAACTTATCTTAATGTTGGGTTTTTAATAACAAATTTTTGGTTCTTCCGGCACTCGTCTTACTTGCATTTTATTAGCTACTTTTCACGACACTCTATGTGTTCCGCTGCCAGCCTGACGGTAGAGGTTTGGTATTTTATGTACCCAAAATACCTTTTATGTCTTATAGGATGAACGAATAGAACTTCTTGTAATTTTCACCCTTCATAACACTATGTTCAAAAAGCGGAAGAGTGAAAGGAGGAAAGCCGGAGAAAAAAGAATTGAGAATTTTTAAGTAAGATATATCATGTTGAACAGCACTATTTAAAAATGTATAGCTTTACTTGTTGACGCAATGCCCGTATTGTTTAATTCTCATGAAATGATAAATCATTTTCTAACTGTTTTTAATTACGTTTTCTTTTATATGTGAATTTTAATTTTTTCAATTATGAAGTGCAAGTATGAGTCTAGCCACAAAGTGCGACTGGAGAATGAGTAAAAACTCTGGGGTGAAAAATTAGGTATGACTATTCCCAGCGGTTGCTAAGGACTGTTTACTGTGCTTAGTAAGTCTGTCCTTGCTCCATTGATTCTATCCAACACCTATCGTGAATTTTCGGACGGTTTTTAATTAATCCCATCATTGATCACCGTGCCCTTTCTGATATGATGGCGACAGGTATCTAGTAATTATGGTAGTTTATTCAGGTGTCTTGTATGGCGTAGGATGTCTTAAATTTTTATTGAAATTATATTTAAAAAATTGTATTTATAGATAAATAGTTGTTAATCAGAAAAGAGTAGGAGATTAATTGAAACAACATGGCTCCACCGGATCCGCTAACCCAGATGAATACGTATCGGTCTTACGTGACCATGCTTGCTGATCCTGGGTCCAAGGATGAATTAAAATTAAAGGCAGCTCAGGAACTGTCAGAGAACTTTGAGGTACATTATTTATTCTATTTCGGTATATAGCATGTTATTTAGTGATTTTTTTTGAGAGAGAAATGTATTTGACTTTAAATTTTTCTTTAGGTTATTATGTGCTCCTCTCAATATCCAGCATTTTTGGATCACCTTATGAAGATTTTCTTGAAGATACTTCAGGATGGCGAACCTCACTTTATATCAGAATATAATATCCAGCAAGTCAGAAAACTCATCCTGGAGATGATACACAGATTACCTACAAATGAATACTTGAGACCTTACGTGAAGCAGATTTTAAGTTTGATGCTGAAACTTTTGGAAACTGAAAACGAAGAAAATATACTTGTCTGCTTAAGGATTATAATTGAATTACATAAGCAGTACAGACCAACATTCAATCCTGAGGTTAATATCTTATGTTTTTGTTTGCAATGTTAATTTCATATTACCGATAAACTTACAATTAGTACATTGTGGAAATAATATTTTTTTAATAGATTCAACATTTTTTACAATTCGTTAAATCAATATATAGCGAATTGCCTAAACATTTGCCAAAGATTTTTGAGCCCAGACCACCATTACGGGTGAAAGATTTATCAGAAATAAATATAGAGGCTCTGCTGAAAGAGACATTCACAATCACTGCTATTCAAAGTGAGAAGAAAGCAGCTGATGGAACTGTCGTCACGGTAAGATTTATCTTCTTGAGTGTAAGCATGGTTTGAATTAAGATAACAGTTACAAAATAGAGAGTATATAATTTTATTTTTTATTTCAGTATAATCTTATTCCAAAAGCAGTCTTATCCTTGAAAGTACTGCAGGAACTCCCAATAATAGTGGTCCTCATGTATCAAATTTATAAGCAGAACGTGCACCAGGATGTTTCTGATTTTATACCATTAATTATGACGACTATTACGTTACAACCAAGTCCTCAGCATAGGGCATCTCCTGGTTTCAACAAAGAAGTCTTTGTAGATTTTATGGGTGCTCAGATCAAGACGTTATCCTTCCTGGCTTATATTATTAGAATTTATCAGGACGTTGTGTCTCAACACAGTACTATGATGGTTAAAGGAATGTTGGGATTACTAACACTCTGCCCCATGGAAGTTGCTCATCTTCGTAAAGAATTATTGATAGCTGCCAGACATATTCTAGCAACCGATTTACGTAATAAGTTTGTTCCACATATGGAAAGGCTCTTTGATGAAGATGTACTTCTTGGACATGGTTGGACTACCCATGAATCACTTAGACCTTTGGCATATTCAACATTAGCCGATTTGGTTCACCATGTTAGACAGTTGTTACCACTTAGCGACTTGGCTAGAGCTGTTCATCTGTTTAGCAAAAATGTACATGATCAAAGTCTCCCCACTACTATACAGACAATGTCATGCAAGTTACTTTTAAATCTGGTCGAATGTATTAGACAGAGATCCGATGCAGAGAATAGTAATCAGGGAAGAGAATTGCTAATGAGGATGCTGGAAGTTTTTGTGCTTAAATTTAAAACGATAACGAAACTTCAAATGCCTGTTCTTTTGAATAAGGCAAAGCAGCCAACGCTGACAGGAGTGGAAGTTAAAACAGAAGATATTAAGCAAAGCATAACAGATTTGAACGATGATAAGGACTGTGGCAAGTCAAAATTTGGCTTTCCAGCTTCACAAGCCACGAATTATAACGTGGCAGATTATAGAAGTCTTGTCAAAACCTTGGTGTGCGGTGTGAAAACTATTACATGGGGTTGTGCTAATTGCAAATCAGGGGAAGTTGCGCAATCGAAACAATTTCAACCAAAAGAGACGCTTGTTTTTATTAGACTAGTAAAGTGGGCCCTTCAGGCACTTGATATTTATACAATAGGACCTCCAGCTGTGGGTGTCATCACTCAACCGGGAAGACCAACACAGCCACAAACAGTAAGGACGAAGGAAGAGAAAGAAGTTTTGGAGCATTTCAGTGGTGTATTTTCAATGATGAATCCTCAGACTTTTCAAGAAATATTCTCAACGACTATAGACTACATGGTGGAACGCATTTTCAAGAACTGTGCCCTTCAAATTGTAGGCAATTCTTTTCTGGCCAATCCAACGACTTCACCGATATTCGCCACAGTTCTCGTGGAGTACCTTCTGGAAAGAATGGACGACATGGGATCTAATGTCGAAAGGAGTAATTTATACTTAAGACTATTCAAATTAGTCTTTGGAAGCGTCTCACTTTTTCCAGCCGAAAATGAGCACATGCTGAGACCGCATCTTCATCAAATTGTAAATCGCTCTATGGAACTCGCCATGTCTGCTAAAGAACCATATAATTATTTTTTACTACTACGCGCTCTCTTTAGATCAATTGGAGGTGGCTCCCATGATCTTCTGTACCAAGAATTCTTACCATTACTCCCAAATCTACTGGAAGGTCTTAATAGACTTCAGTCAGGTTTACATAAGCAACATATGAAGGATTTATTTGTTGAGCTGTGCTTGACTGTACCAGTGCGTCTTAGTTCACTACTTCCTTATCTGCCAATGCTTATGGACCCCCTCGTATCTGCTCTCAACGGAAGTCATACTCTGGTCAGTCAAGGTTTACGTACTCTTGAACTTTGTGTAGATAATCTGCAACCGGACTTTCTTTATGAACATATTCAGCCAGTACGTGCTGATTTGATGCAAGCTCTATGGAGAACACTTAGAAATCCTACTGATCAAGTGGCACACGTAGCCTTCAGAGTGCTTGGTAAATTCGGGGGTGGAAATCGAAAAATGATGATCGAACCACAGAAACTTGAGTACAATGATCGAGAAACAAGTTCACCAGCTATTATTGCCTACTTTCAAGAACCTTCGAAACCTATTGATTTTTATGTGGAAAAGGTTGTTGAAACAGCATTTACAGCACTTAAATCTAATGCAACTGATCCATTCTACCGTCGGCAGTGCTGGGAAGTAATTAACTGTTACCTAGCCGCTTCACTTAAGCTGGATGATGATAGATTGACCCTTTATAAGCTCTTCATGCATCCGAGCTTCAAAGAAAGGAAAATACTACATCAACAAGGGGCACATTACAAGTGTCCTGATATCGTAGCCCGAAATGTACAACAAACCGCTTTAACTGGATTATTCGTAGCTGCAGCTATTAAGGAACTCAGGCATTCTGTCTTAGGCACCATGGTGTCACTCGTTAGACATTATACGATGGTGGCCATTGCCCAGCAAGCCGGACCATTTTACCTGACTGGCAGACCAATTAGAATTCAAGGACAGGATTCACTGGTTCTTATTGATGCGCTGGCCGTGATTATGGGTCATGAAGAAAAGGAGCTTTGTAAACCTGGACATCTTGCATTAGTTCTGATACTGGAAACTGCTACAAATATTCTTGGTACTAAGGAACGTGCATGTCAGTTACCATTGATGGAATATCTTGCAGAGAGAATGTGCTCTTTATGCTATGAGAGAGCGTGGTATGCAAAATTAGGTGGATGTATAGCAATAAAATTCCTATTCGAAAGAATGGCTACGAAGTGGGTTCTAAATCATTTGTTTGTATTTCTTAAAGCACTTATGTTCGTTATGATGGATCTTACAGGAGAAGTGTCAAACGGTGCCATAGACATGGCTAAAGCTAACCTCGAAAAGATGCTAAGGGTTTGTGTGAATCCAGGAATTCAAGATGGAAATACAGAATTATTAGAAGCACATAATAAGAGCCTCTATGAAGTAACGCATGAACTTGTGCGACAAGTGACTTCTCCCCACTCTATGGTTAGAGAACAAGCTATGGCGTCTTTAAAACTGCTGGGTGAAATACAGAATAAGACGGTTACAGAGGTCATGGAGCCGCATAAGGAAGTTCTCGCAGATATGATCCCTCCCAAGAAACATCTGCTCAGACATCAACCAGCCAATGCTCAGATTGGTCTTATGGATGGGAACACCTTCTGTACAACTCTTAACCCAAGATTATTTACTATCGATTTAACCATCATGGAACACAAAGTCTTTTTCCAAGAGCTTCTTGCCCTAAGCGAAGCAGAGGATGTTAATCTAAACAAGCTGCCTTGTTACAAATCGGTATCGAATCTTATACCTTTAAGAAAATCAGCCCTGAGAGCATTAGCTGCCTGCCACTACATTGTTGCATGCAGAGAAAAGATTTTTGGCGTTCTTTATAAAGCCTTAGAGAAACAGAATGCAGAACTACAGGAAGCTGCTTTCGAATGTATGCAGAAATTCATAGCTGGATTCCAAATTGACATGGAATCTGTACATGCTATAATGCGACCAATGCTGTTAACTCTAGGAGATCACAGGAATCTCAGTCTAAACTGTGTAAAACGCCTTTCCTATTTAACACAACTTTTTCCTAGTACCTTCAGCATAACTTTGTGTGAACAGTTATTACAACACTTAAAGAAACTCTTAGAGAATCTTATCCAGGCCCATAAAGGCGTTTCGAAATCAGGAGAAAATGAACAGAAGATTGCTACCATTATAGGGATATTTCATCAGATTCCAGCTGCCACGCCGAAGTTCATCGATGTATTATGCAGACTCGTCTTGCAGACAGAAAAATCATTATTGGTCGAAGCTTCTAGCCCTTTTCGTGTTCCACTAATGAGATTCCTGCTACGATATCCAATAGAAACTCTAAATCTTTTTCTTCACGATAACAACATAAAGGACCAACAATGGAGCAGATACTTAGAATTTTTAATAAAGCACAAAGACGGCAAACCATTTAGGGATGTTTTGCATAATAACACCAGCAGACTAATCACCATGCTCCTCGCTCATTCTCAAACAAATTCTAATTTGAGCCACGCCGAGAAGAGCGAATTACAACATCAAGCTATAAGAATCATTTCGGTCCTGATTAAATTCGACGAACAATGGCTGTCTACACAGAATCAATTAGTTGCGGCTTTGAAGCAGATTTGGTGTAACGATGAATATCAGAATTTACATAAGAAAGTCGATAGTGTGGATTTCTGTCATTGGAAGGAACCAAAACTTATTGTCAAAATTCTCCTGCATTATTTTGGTCATCATCCCAATGATATTGATCTGCTTTTCCAACTATTGAGAGCAACCTGTGACCGATTCATACCGGATTTCCAGTTTCTTCGTGATTTCCTGGAAAATACAGTGGCGCAGGAATATACAGTTGAATGGAAGCGAAGTGCATTCTTTAGATTTGTCGAACACTTTCCCACGAATAATATGTCACAGGAGTTGAAAGCTAAAGTGTTGCAGCTCATCATCATTCCTTGTTTTGCCACAAGTTTTGAACGCGGTGAGGGAGTAAAATTGGTCGGAGGCGCACCAATGCCTTATCAAGACAATCCAGAGAACGTGGTTTCGGTCTTCATCAGTAAAATCATCGATCCAGATAATCCCTTCGGATCTGCTGATTGCGTGAGAATTTCTTTGCTACAATTTTCATGTCTTCTGGTGGAGCAGGCTTCCCAGCATATCCATGATGTAACTAATAAAAGACAAGGAAACAAATTACGAAGATTGATGACATTTGCATGGCCATGTCTCCTCGGGAAGAACTGCGTTGACCCTGCAACACGATATCATGGTCATCTATTGCTAAGTCACATTATTGCTAAGTTTGCCATACACAAAAGGATCGTCCTTCAAGTATTCCATAGTCTACTGAAGGCTCATGCTGTTGAAGCCAGGAATGTTGTTAGGCAGGCTCTTGAAATTCTTACACCTGCTATGCCTGTTAGAATGGAGGACGGTAACACTATGCTTACACATTGGACTAAAAAAATCATTGTTGAGGAAGGACACTCTATGCAGCAGTTGTTTCATATACTGCAACTTGTAGTGAGGCACTATAAGGTTTACTATCCAGTGAGACATCACTTGGTTCAACATATGGTTAATTCCATTCAGAGATTAGGATTTAGCCCTACCGCTACTATAGAACATAGGAGATTAGCAGTTGAATTGGCTGAGGTTATTATCAAGTGGGAACTACACAGAATTAAGGATGAGGCGGAGAATGTTGAAACAGGTGGTACAGGTACTATGACAGGAACAGTGAAAAGACCAATCCAGGATGATCCTGCTGGGAATAAACGTCTAGCTACACAACCGGCTAGTGCCAATACCACAGTTCCTCTAATTACACCAAGAATGGAACCTGGTGCAACAAAACCGATAGAAAGGGCTCATGCAGATGCTATTCTGAACTTCTTGTTGCGTCTAGCTTGCCAAGTGAATGATGCGACTACAACTCAAGGTAACCCTGGAGAACAGCTTTCCAGAAGGTGTGTAACTTTATTAAAAATGGCTCTGAAGCCAGACGTATGGCCGCAGTCCTGTGATTTAAAGTTAGCCTGGCTGGATAAGGTTTTCGCGAGTGTTGACAATCCCCAACCGAACTATGGGAATATATGCACTGCGTTGGAACTCATGACATTTTTACTAGGGGTAATGAAACGAGAACAGATTTTAGCAAGTTGCAAACCACTTCAAAGAGGCTTGGGTGCATGTATTGCCAGTAGCAATACTAAAGTCATTAGACTGGTTCATGGTCTACTATCACGACTTATGACAATATTTCCAACTGAACCCACGTCCTCTAACGTGGCTTCCAAATATGAAGAACTTGATACTCTCTACACTACTGTTGGTAAGTTTATTTTTGATGGACTGGCAGCTTATGAGAAGAATACTACTGCAACACCCAGTACCCTATTTGGAACTCTGATGATGCTCAAAGCAGCGTGCACAAATAATCAAAGCTACATTGATCGTCTGATTACCCCTTTCATGAGAGTTCTTCACAGAATGGCAAAGGATCATTTGCATCCTACTCAAACTGAGGCCAATCCTGTGGGCAGTGAACTTCTGATACTCAGCTTGGATCTTGTAAAGAATAGAGTAGTAGTCATGGGTGTAGAGATGCGTAAATCCTTCATAGGAACTATTTTAGTTGGGCTTATAGAAAAAACTCAGGATATCAAAGTAATGAAGGCCATAACAAAGATGTTGGAGGAATGGATGAAGAACAAGCACCCCATAGCAATAAATCAAGCACCCAGCCTCAGGGAAAAGTCTATCCTACTCGTGAAGATGATGCAGTATGTCGAAAAACGGTTCCCCGATGATTTTGAGCTTAATGGGCAATTCCTTGAATTGGTCAATTATGTTTATAGGGATGATACATTGAAATCATCGGAACTCACATCAAAATTGGAACCTGCTTTCCTTTCAGGATTGAGATGTATACAGCCTCATATTAGGGCCAAGTTTTTTGAAGTATTTGATGGATCTATGAGAAGAAGATTACATGATAGACTGTTGTATATCATTTGTAGCCAGAGTTGGGACGCCATGGGACCGCATTACTGGATAAAACAATGTATCGAGCTTCTCTTGGTGACAGCTAATTCTACAACGCAAATACAAATGACTAATCAGGATACACTACTACCCAGTGTCACATCAGTTATAAATATGGCTGATAGCGAGGAGCATAAAAACTTTGTAATTTATACGACAGTGAAAGAAGAACCTCAAGATATTTCAGAATCAGGTGATGTTAAGGATGATATTTTAGATATGGATTTGTCGAATGTGGATCCAGCTATAGTTCCAGAAGAAATAACATCTGGGAGAAAAGCCACCCTCACGCAACTTATCGCCAAACAAGCAGAGTTCTTGCAGCATGCTAGAAAAATTAGGACTGAACAAATGCTAGTAGCCACCGCGCAGCTGTGTCACATGGATACTAACCTTGCTGAACGTGTTTGGTTGGACACTTTTCCAAGACTTTGGAGTATTCTGGATGAACACCAACATAATGCCCTTATAGTGGAAATGGTGCCCTTTATCTGCAGTGGAACTCATGTGATACAGAAGGATTGTCATCCGAGTGCTATAGCCACATTTGTTGAAGCCATGACACATTGCAACCCACCAGTACCCATGAGGCCTGCCTTGATGAAGTATCTAGGCAGATCACACAATTTGTGGCATAGAATGACTTTCAGTCTAGAGAAAATGGCCTTTGATACTGGAAATAATCAGTATAAGAACAAACGTGAATCTGATTGCTATGATTTCGAACCAGACAACAGTCCTCATGCGGAAGTGTTAGACAGTCTCTCCGATATGTATTCTCTACTTTGTGAAGAAGATATGTGGTCTGGTCTCTGGCAGAAACATGCTCATTACAAGGAGACACTGCAAGCTACAGCACTAGAGCAGCAAGGGTTTTTCGAACAGGCCCAAGGTGCTTATGATGTAGCAATGACCAAATTTAAGCAAGACTATGCTACAACACCAGCGCCTTTTAAAACTCAACGGGAAACTATTCTCTGGGAGGAACATTGGATTCGCTGTGCCAAGGAACTTAATCAGTGGGATTTGCTATTGGATTATGGAAGCAAAAAAGCTGAGAAGAACCCATTTCTTATCTTGGAGAGCTCTTGGCGCATCCCAAACTGGACAATGATGAAAGAGGCCTTAGCACAAGTTGAACATAATTGTCCTAAAGAAATGGCCTGGAAAGTTAACCTTTACCGTGGATTTCTCGCAATTTGTCATAGTGAGGACCAACATCTCACTGCTGTCGAACGATATGTCGAGCTGGCTTCCGGACTTTGCATGCGAGAATGGCGCAGACTGCCTCATATTGTCAGTCACATTCATCTACCATTGCTACAGGCAGCACAACAGATAATGGAATTGCAAGAGGCTATGCAAATTCACCAAGGTCTCCTTCATGGTAGGAGTTCCTCTCTCCATGATATGAAAGCTATTGTAAAAACTTGGCGTAATCGATTGCCAGTGATCGCTGATGATCTGAGTCACTGGTCCGATATCTTCACTTGGAGGCAACATCATTACACCTTTATTTCTAGCCATTACGATTCTCAACAGGATCAAACAACTAATCATTCTATGCTGGGTGTTCACGCGTCGGCGCAAGCAATCATCCATTTTGGGAAGATTGCTAGGAAACATAATCTATCTGGAGTCTGTTTAGATTCCTTATCAAGGATCTATACGATACCGAGTGTACCTATTGTGGACTGTTTTCAAAAGATAAGACAACAAGTCAAGTGCTATCTGCAAATGGCTTCAGTGACAGGAAAGAATGAACTACAGGAAGGCCTGGAAGTTATAGAATCAACGAATCTCAAATACTTCACTAAGGAGATGACTGCAGAGTTTTACGCCTTGAAGGGTATGCTTCTATCTCAGATAGGACGTTCCGATGATGCGAATAAGGCTTTTTCGGCGGCAGTACAGCTCCATGATACTCTGGTCAAAGCTTGGGCACTCTGGGGAGATTACCTAGAACATATATTCACACGAGATGCACGACAGATTTCTATTGGTGTTTCTGCTATGACTTGCTTCCTTCATGCTTGTAGGCATCAAAACGAATCGAAGTCCAGGAAGTATCTGGCTAAGGTGCTATGGCTATTAACTTATGACGATGACAAATTTTCTTTAATGGAAGCTGTTGATAAATATGCGGTTGGCGTTCCACCCATTCAATGGTTACCTTGGATACCGCAACTGTTGATGTGCCTTGTACGACACGAGGGTAATGTTATATTAAATCTGCTCAGCCAGGTAGGAAGAATGTTCCCACAGGCAGTTTACTTCTCAATAAGAACCCTTTATCTGACTTTAAAAATAGAACAAAGAGAACGGTACAAGAGTGCTGAATTGGCAGCAGGAAAGAGTCATGACGGCGCAGAGGGTCGTGTTGCTGGAAACGTGCAGCAACAGGGTGCTCCAGAAACGGGACCAATACGTGCTACTCCACCGATGTGGCGTTGTTCTAAGATAATGCACATGCAGCGTGACATACATCCCACCATTTTGTCTAGTCTAGAAGGTATTGTAGATCAAATGGTTTGGTTCCGTGAGACCTGGTATGAAGAAGTTTTACGACAACTTAGGCAAGGACTAGCTAAGTGTTATGCTATTGCATTTGAGAATCGTGGAGCTGTCAGTGAGGCCACCATAACACCACATACTCTGAATTTTGTGAAGAAGCTGGTTTCTACTTTTGGTATTGGAATTGAAAACATATCCTCATCTCAAAATGTGAATAATACTTTTGGATCTGCAGCGTCGGAATCTTTAGCACGTAGAGCACAGGCGACTGTACAGGATCCAGTGTTCCAGAAAATGAAAGGACAGTTTACTAGTGATTTCGATTTCACTGTTCCTGGTGCGCGGTTGTTACACAATTTGATTAGTAAACTTAAGAAATGGATTAAAATACTTGAAGGAAAAACAAAGCAGCTTCCTAAATCTTTTCTGATTGAAGAGAAATGTCGCTTCCTCAGTAACTTCAGCTTGAAGACAGCCGAGGTTGAACTACCTGGCGAATTCCTATTACCCAAACACTCGCATTATTATGTCAGGATAGCAAGGTTTATGCCAAGAGTTGAAGTCGTACAACGGCACAATACAGCAGCCCGAAGATTACGGATACGAGGACATAATGGACGCCTGTATCCCTATTTGGTAGTTAACGATGCTGGTCTGGGAGATGCGCGACGTGAGGAACGTGTGCTGCAGTTACTCAGAATGCTTAATCATTACCTGGCTAAACAGAAGGAAACTTCTCGAAGATTTCTGCACTTTACAGTTCCAAGAGTGGTTGCAGTTTCACCACAAATGCGACTTGTGGAGGATAATCCAGCTTCAGTGTCTCTTTTGGACATTTATAAGCAAGGGTGTGCTAAATTAGGAATAGAACATGACGCTCCTATCGCTAGGTACTATGATAGATTAGCTACGGTACAGGCACGTGGAACGCAAGCGAGTCACCAAGTTCTGCGGGATATATTGAAGGAAGTACAAACAACGATGGTGGCCAGGACAATGCTTAGAGATTGGGCAGTAAAGACATTCCCTGCAGCTACGGATTATTGGACATTTAGAAAGATGGTAGGAAACACGATGTATTTTTAAACTATATGTAGTTATATTTACAGCAGATGTTGCTAAGTAAGCTATTGTCTTTTAGTTCACTCTGCAACTTTCACTGGCCTGCTTTGCTGAGTATGTTCTACACCTGACTAGGCTGAATCCGGATATGATGTACGTCCATCAAGATTCTGGCTTAATAAACATAGCCTATTTCAAATTTGACGTAGATGATACTTCCGGAGAGCTGGATGCGAATAGACCTGTTCCATTTCGATTGACCCCAAATATTTTGGAATTCTTAACGAGTACAGGTAAGCAACTTTTTTAAAAATATTTCTAACTTACAGTTTGTGAAATATTTTATAGTTTTTACATAACTAATCGTTTCTAGTACATTGCTTGAATATGATACTGTAACTGAAGTACAATAAACCTAGTCTTCGTTGACTTATTTGGATTAAACCATCATATTATATCGTTTGCAAGTATAAAATCAGTTGATATAAAATACAATATATTGATAATTTTCAAAATGAGCTTAATATCAAATAGTATTAGTTTAAAAAATGTAAAATTCCATCGAGTCCGGAAGCAATTTGGAGAAGATTCCTATTGATCATGGGTCAGAATGCAAAAGGAGTTAGAATGCGAAGCAGTTACCTATGTACCTGATTCTCGCTATGTGTCTGTAACATCTTGACAATGAAGACGCTATTATCATCATCATCATCATCATCATCATCATCATCATCATCATCATCATCATCATCATCATCATCATCATCATTATTATTATTATTATTATTATTATTATTATTATTATTATTTAACACACGCAAATGCGGGCAGTAACGAGACACTTCGAATATATGTCGATTGCCGTATGTCGTTGCTGACTTATTAAGGACTGGTTAAAGTGAATAGAATAAGGCCCGGGAAAATAATAAGTTAGTCAAGTTTAACACAAAAACTTTATTGAAACTCAGTATTCACACTTTTCCATGGTATCAACAATTGTTCTTTACATTACACTTTTTTAAAGAGTAACCGAAGTATTAAGGAGTCTTCCATTTTGTAACTGTCCCAAGACTGTGTGCAATGATGTAACGAATTACTGTGTTTTTCTATTATTTTCTATAACACTATAATATGAAGAATTACTGAGAAAGTGGAAACGTATTCATGGTCTTCACCAGTCAGGCTAATTAGGGAAAAGTCACGACATTTTTTAATTGGTCAGGGAAAATGAGGGGCGGAACGAGAATAAACAAAACTTTCTCCAAGAAGAAGCAATATTTAAAGAATTATTTTTTCATATGCTAGGAATCGTAATAAATCAAAATAAAGTATTGGTATTTGGTTCTTGTATTACTCGCATTACTTTGGATTTCAGTCAGAGAAAAGTCAGGGAATTTTTCCACTGTTTTTAATGGCGGCTACGATATTATAATTTATAAAATAAATGTCAGTAGTAGTATATATATGGAGAAAAGTCACGAAAGCTAATATAACGTGGAAAACAATTACCTAAAAATGTACTGTTGTTAAAAAAATTGAAGTAATTATTCGAATTTGGTTTTCGAAGTCTCCTTTAAGGAGGTCCTGTCGAGACTCCCTACTTGAATTTTCACGTCTTAAACTTTTATAGGTTAGAAATTAAACAATTCTGAACTCAATTGCAAAATTTGAAGGTTGGTCACTGATGAAAATATTTAAAAAAGTAATATTAAAAACGAAATTTTATATATGGACTCAAAGATCACAGAGATTGAATTTCGACTTTGGATGAGAAACTAACATATTTAAAGTGAACTTTGAAGAAAAAAATGGTATACTACGGATTTGTGAATTCTTCAGGATTTGATAAATACCATAAAAAAGTGACCTTACCGGGTGTTACAAAGAGTAATTGCAAATCGAATAGCCGGATCTCCATCGATTCAGCGGGAGAGACCCGAAAAACAAATAAATAAAAGTCAAATGAGAGTATGATTTTTAAATATATTTGTCAAATAAGCTAATTTCACAAAGTTCTGTACTTAATGTGAATAATTTCGTAGAAAGTCCGGTTTGTTTTAATTGATTTATGGAATTGATTCAATAGTTGATTAGTTGACTAGCATGCATCGACAGGACCTCCTTAACAAATTGTTTTAGTCGTTGGGATAGTAGATCTTTTCTTATTGATATTGCATTTCCATTAGGTGTATCTGGACCATTAACAGCAAGTGCAATAGCAACGGCACGTTGCTTGGTACAACCATCCTTCAAAGTACACACGATATTGAGAGCCATCTTACGGGATGAGGTAATTGCCGACCACAACAAAAAGCAAGAAGATGCAGAGAACGTATTACAAGCACCAGCAGACATGAAAGGCGAACTCCTGATCACCATGGTGACTCGCGCAGTAACGGCAATAGTAACCAGGTTGAATTCATTGGCAAATTTCGACGGAACAGATAGTAAAGTTAGTACGCTGGTCGCTGCTGCTAATAGCCATGACAATTTGTGCCGAATGGATCCTTCTTGGCATCCATGGCTCTAAAGATGTAGCATTTTGGTACAGGATTCAAACTGTCACGTGACATATGCAGGGTGGAATAGATATAATTTTTTGTAACGTAGAGCTTGTAGTATTTGTAACTACTCTGTATATGGTTTAAATAAGTATAGTATTGGGACAATTCTGGATTTAATTTCAATTAGAATCACTTTACTGTATCATTTATGTATTCCGAGAATTTGAATAATTCTGATGTTTCCTTATGACTCGTCCTGTATTTTGTTCATGTGTGTATGCAGCTAAGAGTACAAAGAAATCGTAAGATAATCGACGATGTTTATCATAACATGCTTATAGAGAGATTCTCTGCGGATTTTGAAATTTATATTTAGCGGTAGGTGAAATATGTATGTATGTATGTATGTATATGACGCATCAGGAGTTTCTCCGTTGTGAATTGTTGCTTTAAAAATGGCACATATGTAATAAACAATTTTCTACCGAAGCTTCATCGAATATTCTCATATTGTAAATATCTATGGTAACAGTTATAAACAAATGCGAAATTATACGTCCTTTAGGAAATTTGTTATTAGTACGATGCCCGACGTTTGTTATTCCGATAAAATAAAATAATGTTTTATCGAGAAGTGCTCAGGAGAAGGGCTTCATCCTATATACTTTTTATAAGAAAAAGTCATAATTCTAATATAATGCAAAAACATGGCTCTGAGAAACAACCTCATCAGGTAAATTAAAAGTTATTAATCGTCTATGCTCCATGTATTTCATAATTAAAAAATTGTATTAATTCTTGACACACTGAAAGAATAATTTCTATTTTCTTTTTTTGTAGGTATTTCCCTTTGATATTAGAAAGGGTGATAGATTCACAATAGGATTTACGCTGGTAATTGCTACAGGATTAACATTGCCGTATTTAATGGTCATTCATCAAATGAACAAGTTTTATTAATGATTGCACTCTTATAATGTAGCTTTATATTTCAAACGAAACATAAATAACTTATTTCGCTAATCTTAACCAACGTTTTAATAATTTCTCTTGGTCCTTTTGTCTCTTTTATTACAATAGAATTTAGTAATGAATAAGCAATTAATTTATTTTCATGGATTTTGGGATTAATATTCAAGTTTGAATTTTCTTTCGTCGGGAGTCTTGAGCGATTTTTATAAATGGCTTTATCGTATTCGTTTCTGTTTCCCACTCCGGTACATTTGTGTTATTCGTATGCTCTTTATTCTCGATTTTTCCAATTTCTTCGTTTAATGTGTAATATTGCTCAGATTCTTCGCAAGGTATTGAATTTTCAGTGAGAGTACAGACGAACGTTGCCTAAAATTATCAAAAATATATAAACATATACAAAATTATTCTATATAAAATACATAAAAATAAAAAAATGTATAAAACATTCTTTCATATAAAACCATTTAATTTACCTGATTAAATATGGTTGCGGCGGGGCAAATAAAACTCCATCTGGTTGAGCTTTTTCCATGTGGTAGACACACGTGAAATATTTGACACTCGTTCTCTATATCCGCATAATAACCGTAAATTCGATCTTTACAGGAAAATGTATCGACAATATTTTCTCGAATAGTGGTAGCATTGTCCGGAAGCTCCAAATTGAACAATTTATTCTAGGAGAAATACAGTGTACAGGAATAATTGCATCTAATATCGTATAATGTTAAGGATTTAATACTTTTTAGATAATTACATTTTTTTAAATAGATTTAAATTCTGCAAATTCTTACTTTGAAAATTGGCGTTGGTCTCTTGGATTTTGATGTTTGTTGCGGAAGCGCTACGATACCGGCTGTTAATGCTATAAATACTACGACGAACTTGACACAATACATTTTTGATAATTTTTAGACCTATTTTGGTTTACGTGATGATTAAAAATTTGAAGGTTATAAGTAATCGAAATATTATTTTAACACGTCTAAGAAATTTCGTACGTTTGTAATATGATTTATTTCGTCCGAGATAGTGAAGAAGACTGATCACAAGATCCGCAAAAAGGGTGTTATATAGCCAAGCCTTCAGAGGATCTTGAATATTGTATGAATGGCTGATTCTCAGTAAGCGGAATCAGTATCTTCATCACGTTTAGTCTGTCAATGACCATCCAGACGTTCACATCATCCTCGAAGGCCCGATGCAAATAATTTTTACATGGGTTGGCCCATCTTCCGATGCGTAGAACAGTTTGCGGAAAAACTGAATCATTTATATAACGCATCTTATGGAATAAACTTATCTTAGTTTTTAGAAATCAATAATTTGTCATTAGTACTCCACGAATACAATACATCGTGCAATAAACCAATATTCTCATATTCCTTGAAATAAAAGGGAATTATTTTTTTTATAAAACAAAAACAATCGCATTAGCGTAGTATTTGCGTATGTTTCTCATTAATTTGGAGTTTATTTTATTTTATTGATAATATTTGAATGTATTTGGCAAATTGGCATCGCTCCAAAAATGGTGTCCTTCTTAAACGATAAACGTATGAAAATTCGAGGGCATCTCATGGAACCGAAAAACCATAGAGGTCGCACGATGAAGACCAAGTCTTTCGGATGAATACTTAGCAGTTTCAATGATATCTATGGTACAGTAGTACCCGTTGCGAAATCGAATACTCTTGTGGTCATTGACCATGAAAAACATGGACAGATGCTTCCCACGAATTGGCATTATTCGAGACTTGGATAACGATCTTTCGTAGTATTAAGTCTTGAGAGGATTCATTTGAATTCAATAAACTAAGAGCAAAATATAAGGTAAACGGCTCAGTTAGTAATATTGTTCCAGGTTGTGATCCCGATGGCATAATTTTGACTGAGATAAATAAAGTTTTTGTCGAATAGTAATTCAATTACCGGCTGATTAAAAAGCGTTTTTCACTTTATATTATTAAAGAAACACTGTTTTAAATCAAATATTTTAGAATAGAAATAGACCAGTGAATAGTGCGACACGTGTCTCAGTGGCTCCGCAGCGGCACTGCTAGAGGGTTGCAGTAGTGGCATCGAGCTACGTCGTTGTGAATTTTGTTCGTCATGTAAGTATAAAACGACATAAAAATGGTGTCAACATCTTCAGCAGGAACCAGACTATGGATGAGTTCAGAAAATATTTAACTTTTGGTTAGATATTTGTTCTAATTCGCGGGATCAATAAGTGCGTCACATAATTCAGGTTGTGTTGCTATGTTGTTGACGCTCGTTTGGATGGGGATATTCGGAACTGTCAGAAAGTGGGTACGCGCAGGCGTCATAAATTGCCCCAAGGGGGTCACAAATGGGGTACGCGCAGGAGTCAAAAACTACGGCATGAGTGTTTCTCGAGTGTTAGAAACCCCGGTAGCAGAGAAATGCTATTAAAATAATAATTTTATTAATAAATCTTAATTGTTTTACTTGTATAATAGGTGAAGATCATTCGGCAGGTTTTAACGCACGTGTTGAAACCTTTAGTTTTCAGTTTGACTATATCGCGCGTGAATAAAAGCAAAAATTCGACACGGCTGCTCTTAAAGTATCATTAACTGGGCCGTTTACCTTACCCAGATAACACAGAACTAAAAGATCTTTTACGAACTTCGTCAAAATCCTCCAGAAGAACTCTGAAACATATCTTTTATGACACATCTAAATAAAGATCACTTTTTTGTATCGTATTTGAATTAAAAAAAACTATTGACTAACGTAAATCACTGAAATGTATTCTAATTCAAGGAAGGACATATCACAAAATAGACATGCTCTCCACATTGACAGTACCTAAGATCATGTCAGAGTTCCGCGTGATGAAAGCCTACAAGCTGAATGCCAAATATGAGATATAATGAATCCACAACTAAATGCTCTACTTAATTGTATAAAATAATTATATTTTTATGTGGTATACTTTAATGAAAGTGTTATTAGTATAACACAAAAATTACCTAATATCTTTTAAAGACCTCAAATTTAATCTGGATGTCTTTTGATAATCACTGATTAAGCGTTGAATAGAAGTATACTGCCGCATTAATGATTCATTGTATCAATTATGTTGTATACATGCATATTTTTACTCACTATATCAAATAAGGATATTGATGCCAGAATACATCAAAATTTGATGGCAGTATTATGAATGCGTGTTGAAATGCAATTGTATCTATACCTGCTCCGGAGGACATTTTTTTTAAAACGGCATCAGCACTGTCATATTGTATATAATAATAGCATTCTTATTTGGGTCAATAACCTGTATATCGTTCATTACAAAAATAATTCCTACGCAAGCTATTCTTTTCGAGACAAGTGGAAGGGCAGATATTAATCAATTATTAATTTCCACATCACATTGATTAAATAACATAGTAAAAAATGAATTGAAAAATTTTTTAATCTTTGTTTGTAATCATCGTAGTTATATTCGGTATAAAAGGAGTATCATCACCTAAAAGCTAAGATATCTCGGAAAAGAATATAGTTGCTTTAACATATGAAGTATATTTATATAGTGAAATTTTCACTATTTTAATTCCACATAATATGTGAGATATTATACAGAGATTATTACAGAGATATTATCTCTGTAAGTAGATGGTCAATAATACTGAAACCTCATTCAAAGACATGTCATTGAAAGACATATTTTCATGGCAAATGTTAATCTTCAATTTTAAATAACACAGCAGCTACCTTATATCTCTTAAATTTGTCAAAAATGAATTTTTCCGATGTTCCTTATTATTCGACTTTCTTAAAGAAAGTCTTTGATATTCACTTATGTTAGATGTATATGACTACTCTGAACTGTCTGACAAAACTAAGTTTATTTGATAATTTATGAATTTCTTTATTACTAAAAATTGTTAGAGAAAAGAAAATTTCATGTATAAGGAAAATTCAGAATGAGTTTTTTTTAATGATTTTTAGAAAAGTTTCATTTCATTAAAAATCACTGATGAAACTTTCTTCACATATTACTAGTATCTTACACACATAAAATTCCATCCAAAAAAGTTCTTTAAAACTTTTATTTATTAAATGAAAATCGGAATATCTGCAACATTTCGAATATTTTTAAAAAAACTCATTATTTCCTACCGAATCAAGAAAAATGTAAATTATATGAAATTGATGCATTATCTTTATCGAACATTTGTATAAGTTACATAATTACTAAACTGGCATTTTCATAAGGAATTATTGCAAAATAAAACAAAATTATATTGTATATATGTATAACGACTATTCATCCTCATTTTCATCGTCATTATCATCGGTGTATAAATTTCAAGCATTTTTTCCTGCCACAACGTAAAGACAAGGTGAACAGCCTGTATCTTATTAGACGTCTTAATAATTCAAGACGCGTCATTGCATAAGCAATGTTCAAGAATACAAAGATTTTCTCGTAAGCAGACATTTGACATAAAAGGGCATATGTTATTTCCGATTGTGTACAAACTTTTCGTTTTTTTCTTATTATATGTTTCATGAAATCTCAATACTATCTATTTATTCTATTTTATTCTATTCTATAGATAATAATCTTCATTGGAGTTTATTCGGTAGCAGTTCGAACTTCTTTGATCCGCTCGCTCGCCCTCGGCAATTGTTTTTTTCAAACTGACAGCAGTAATTTCGTTTTTTTATGTAAAAAGCTTTTGTTTATGCTATTAATATTGCTTATGCGTAAAAGAAGAGAAACAAATTTTTGTTGTTGTGGTGGGTCATAGGATTAAATCTGGACTACGGTCTTACATACAGGTCTTGCAACTCCCATGAAGGAGGCAGTCTTTTTAAAGAAGCATCTTCATTTCGCCTCATGACCACAAGAGGCGTTGCGATCAAGCAATCCGTTTCTATTTCTCTCTTCCACAGCCGACTGTAGAGTGAGATACATAAGGGGTCACTCGATCACAGTGACGCTTGTGAATAAAAGTTAAAATGCATCCTGCTTCTTTAAGACGAGTACCCGCACCGCTGAAAATTGGGCGAGTTGCAAGACTTGTATGTAAAACTGCAATCTGAACTGCTGTTGGACCGATTTTGACATCTGTCAACATTTCGTAATCGTAAAATATTTCTGATAGTAATACGCATCGTTTATGAATAACGCTATTTTCTGGTAGTATCTCGTGATAAATTTCGCAGACAACAAATTTCTAATAAATTAAAAAATATCCCGACTCGCCGTTCCGATGTTCAAGTATTCCAGACTATCGTTCTCGGTATCTATAGTCAGGCTCGTTTTATTGTTCTCTACATCCAAATGTTGGTGAGATTACGGTTTCCGGAGCCCCAAGCTTTGAAGCTGGATTTAATATGTATGGATGAAGGTGAACGAAAGTGAAAGAGTGATAAATGTCAATATTTACATTATTTTGGGAGATATGAAACTTTTTTGGTAAATAAATCGTATATGTTGCTTGTACATAATTGTGACCGAAGCAAAAGTTTAACTATGTATTTAACATCTATGAATCGAGCTGGACCAAAATTCACATGTGATAAAAATTGATATTGTCATTATTTTTTTAGATATAAAATTGTTGGATAAAGGTCAGTCTTTTTATCGAGAACACCATCAGGTTCACTGCACGCCACAAGACTCTGTGTGGCTCATCACGCAAGGTGGTCCATTGTTAGGTCAGACGGGCAAACCCAAAATAATGCCAATATAAACTTTTACTACTCTTCAACATTTGTTTGCCTTAGTCCAGAGATGCTGAATCTGCCGTCAAAACTTTGCGCTCCGTAAACCGTAATCTCCCCAGATCAGATGTTCCTGAATATCCTGCCGGCTGCTATTCTTTATATCCACATTATCCTATTTTTTTTATTATGCTGGTACTCCAAATAATTATTCCGTGTGCCAGAATATCTTCCTTGTAGATGTCTGAATACTCTTGATCATTGGTCTTGATTAAAAAAATATTCCAATCATCGTTTTATAACTCTGATTACCATTTACTATGAGTAGGATTATGAACTGAAGTATCGTCGTATACTCTAGCAGCCCAGATAATCGCTTTTGATGCCTAAATATTCCTATGCAAAAACCATGGTTCAGAATTCTTTAATATTGCTGTCATCATTAAAAATTTTAAGGTAATCGAAACTATGGCTTGCGTGGGTAACATTGTTGTATGCGGTCTACCTGTTTTTTCGTCATCTCATGTGCGGTTTACTTCAAATTTCGTGGTTTCCTGTGTTTTATTGTGATCGCAATTTTAGGTGTTATTTTATTTTTAAAAAATTCTTGGAACATCTAACATTGGAGTTCTAACCTATCTTAACCAAGCGTAGCTATTATCCAGCTGATCACAGCTCTCCGTGGATCAGCGTCGAAAAAATTTCGAAAATTTTGTTGAAAAATCTTTTTCTTATTACAAATTTCATGGAATCCCCATATTATCTACTCAACTAATACATTCGAGTAGGTAATATAGTTTAGATCCGTTTTGTTGATAATCAAAAACCGCAATGCTAATTTCGAGATTATAACAGGTATTGAAAGAAAAATATAAAGATCTTCTTTAAAAATAATGTTTTAAAATAAATATGGCGAGAGGAAATAACTACAGTATATGTACAATATAATATTGAGCTTCTCTATTCTTTGGATAGGAAAGGAATTACGAAAAAGGTCTTATCTTTTATTAGAAAAAAAAAACAATATATTTTAATTAACGTAAAATACGGACAAATTCAATTTTGAAAAATCTCTATGATGAATTTTTATTCTGCACAAATTACATCATATTCAGATATTATTAAAGGGGAAAAAAGATTTGCAAAAATTACTTCTAATTCTTTTAATAATGAATGCATATGCAATAGGACGCTTCGTTTATTGCCAGTATAGTATCACGTGTAGAAATTGACCTAACGGGAATTCTAATTGATTCGATTTCGTCCACGGAATAATAATAAGAAATAATTATAAAGACAGAATTTTATCACGCAACTTTCTACCGTATTATGACAAGTTTAAGATAACGATATGAATTTTAATGCGTGTAATAGAATGACAATATCTGATTTTGCAAAGATAAATATATTAATGAATGAATAAATAAATAAATAATTTCGCGTGAGTAAAACAAAAATCAAATGAAGAGTCGTGTATCAGTTAATTTAAAAAAAAATAATTAATGCTCAGGTATATAAGCTTTGTAAGCTAAATCATCTGGCGACTCAATTGATGCTCTTCCCCAATAACCGCCGTGATCATCTTCATGATCATAGTGATGCTGATGTTGAGCATGTTCATAATAGATGACTTTATTGGGACTGTGTGTCTTCTTCAAATCAATCCAGAATCGTGCTAAGTTGAGAAGAAGGCTGATTACAGCCAAAACGAAAAACTTAACCTGAAGGTGGGTTGATATCAGCTGCAGAAGCAAACTCAATTTGCTTTTAATTAACATGGCGACCATTAGAACCTTTTGTAAACCTTTTTTAGCCTTCTTTTTGCCAAACTTCTTTTTGCGTGCCTCTTCTGAAACAAAGATCGTTTTTCATTAATAACTTTTATGTGACTTAAAAGTACGTTTTTTCAGAATGTGCGTTAATTCCTAATAATGTTCATAATAAACGTAACATACTTTTGTATAGAGTATCTTATATACGACTCACAGTTCACCGTTATAAAGTACACGTATGGGTTTGCGCGCTGGATTTTTCTCTGATGTATTTTTATGCTCAGTATGACACATAAAACGAATGAACTTTCATCGTGGGGCTAAAAGAGGTCTCTCTCTGTCTCTGTCTCTCTCTTTGGCTATCTAAGTTATTCTATATGCTAGAACGCAATTTATATCATTATTAGAAATACAAAATTAAAATGAAAAAGTATCATCTCGGACAATTTCATATTACGTTAATAAAAGTTTATTCACCTTGTAGATATAATCTAAATTTTTAGACTTGACGTTTGTCATAATTTTTTAATCATTATTAAAGCAGATTAAATAAAATGTATGTAAATACTAACTTTTTTTAGCAAATTGCGCTTCGAGTGTTAACTCTACCGAAAGTAAAAAAAATATACTTGCATAAAGGAACCTACTAAAGGTAGGAAAATTTTTAATGGAGTGAATTACATCCTATTATTGGTTTAATTATCAGTAACTCCCGAGGAACATATTACGGTATTACTTAACACGTTAGTGTTTTTTCCGATCTTTAATACTGTAAAAGGAAATTGATTTAAGTTCATCTTCTGAATTAAGCGAACATGCGAGCAGGTGAGTCCGATCTAAGGATTATCATGTGAACCGGCAAACTTTGGGGCCTGCTAACCCAGAAACCTTGAACCGTCACCCTAACCTCTCCCTGGTTTCATGTCTGGAATATGGACCAGGCGAATTTTTACTGTACCTACCTGGAGAAGGAGATATAATTTACTTATCGATGTAACGAAGATATCTACAACGTGGGTACAATCAATTTATGATCAACGCTTTTAATAATATTTTTTAATTATTTAAGCGGTTAATATCAATAATTTTCTTTTTTTACTGACATAAAAGCAGTAAATATGCTTAGTATAAGTAATGATTAGCTGAGAAGAAGTTGTGCCGACAAAATATTCGAATGTTAAAAAATAATTAAAAAATTATTATAATTAATTAATTATAATTATAATTAAATATATGTATATAAATAAAAATGTAATTAAATAATTATAATTAAAATACTCTAGAGTAGCGTATGCCTGTTACATATCTATTATTATTCTATGCCTTTCCTGTTATAATTAGGATATTCTTATGCCTCAAGAGTCTAACAAAGAAAGAGTACAATAAAGATAAAAATAAAGATAAAGATAAAGATTATGTGAATAAAACAAATAGAAATTGCATAATGTTTTGTCCAAAAGATTATGCGTCCATAGTTATAAGTCCTACGAATGATTCTTACCAAAACCACGAGTTTTCTCTTGCTGTTCCTCACTGTCCTCAATGAAGTCATCAGTGGCATCTTCAACCCCAAGAGCAATCTGAACTCCATCACTCACAAGACTTCCAGCTTCTTCGATAACCTTACTGATAGGAATCTCGTTCTTTCTGCCTGACACTTTTGTTTCAATTTTATCAAGTTCTGTGGATACTTTTTCTCTGAGACAAAAAAGGCTGTTTTCCTGAAGGAGACAGTCAGCAGTACTGCCGACTTCATCTGCATGCACAATGCAAAAAACAAGCAAAACTCCAAGAAAGACACACCAGATATTCGTGGATATTTTCATGATAATAACTTTTGTTGTATTAAAATATTCGTTGTACTTTGTAAGAGATTGTTTTATACTTATTGTGACACACCGCTTTAACCGCACAGAAAACTATTTTTCCCGGTACTTTTTTTTACTCTTGACGCTATCTACCACGGACTAACGAGGAAGTGGTTGTAGACCGTGCGTGGCCAGATGCAGCATATATGAGGTGAGCCCCCTCCTTTTATTACCTCTTTGCTTCTGCCAAATGGGGCTTATTCTACCGGATAGTGGGACTCTGCAAGTTTCGTATTTTACGATTGGCTTTCTTTCCGTATCTGGGTATCAAATATCCACGTCGTTCTATAGATTTCTTATATACTATATCCTATGTTCTTCAACTGTACACATTGTTGTTTTCATTATTCTACCATGATTAGTGGACACTTTTCACTCTATAATAGCGTTTCTACGATTATTAGATGATTGCTACTCTAAGCGTACAAAGGTTTTGGCTGGGTAAGTAAATATCACATAATAACAGGTTACCGAATAAATAGAGTGTGGTTCGTTTGCTAGAATAGGTGTATCATTGTTGCAGTATTTTTGACCGAGATTATATTTCATATTGATATAACATCTAATTCTCGTATATTTTCAGTAGAAGTAAATTTTCTATATATGAGCGATTCCATCAGATTTCAGCCACCCATATTTTATTTGCTGTGTTACGTGGATTCGATTGTTTTTATTTTGAACACAGATATCCCGGAAATGGTGCATCGTATCAAAATATTATAAAAAATGAAAGTTTTGTTTTTTTAGTATCTGCAATAAAAAAATATTAATGAATTTATTTTCAAATATGCGAATATCAAATATGCAAATATTTATGAATTTATGAAAATGTCCGGTGTGTGTATGTGTAATGGCCTCCCAAAATTCAAACGTATATAACTCGAGAATGGTTTTAGCTACTGCCTCCAAATTTTATAGGCATGTGTAGCTCTATAATCCCTTCATTGACTATAATTTTCGTCATGATTCATACTGCGGCTCGGATTTTATGTCGTTTTTAAATTCCCCAAAAAAGGACGTTATCATTCTCGCGATCGAAAATTTTGTGATACTCGTCTAAATAGTTCTTGACGAAGAGATTTGCATCCAAGGTTAGTTGGTATTGTATTTGGGCCGAATCCATCGAAAAGTTTTGATTTTATATTATGAATTTTTCGAAAAATCAACTTTATCCCTGTAACTAGCGCTAACTTCAACGAATCCAACCGCAATTCTCTGCAAGTATGAAATATCATCTAGCCGTAATACATATGAAATTTGGCGAAGCTCGGCGAAGCGGATTTAATTTTATAGCAATTCGAAATTTCGCGGTTCGGTAGTAAATGAAGATTCATCTATGAGGAAGCCAAAAATTAAAAAAAAATGAAAATGCTTTCTCATAAGTATAATAATATGAACTGGCGATTTGATAATATGGCTAAATTGAAGCTACAGGATAATAATCCTGCGAATTAAGGCAACATCAATTAACGACCCAGCTAATACACAGTGGGATAGAAGCTAAAAAGACTGTCCAAAAGTCAAGATTTCGTCTGATTTGTATGAAACTTGATATAAGACGGTTGTTGAAGTCTTTTATTTTGAATTTGAAGTAAAAAATTCAAAATTCAGAATGGCGAATTCAATACGGCGGCCAAAACTTTTAAACTTTACATAATTTATATGAAACCTGGTATAAGGGGGTTGTTGAGATCGCTGGTTTCGAACCTGACGTCAGAGATTACAATTTCAGGTTGATTGTTTTTTGTGAGTCCCCGTGCCTCTCACAATTCTAAGATATTTGTTTTTCCACTTTTTCTCCCTAATTGCATAATATGTATGCTTTTCATAAATCTTTGTATGATAAGAGATTGGTGGAAAACAAAAAAATATATTTATGAGACACATAATTCGTGCGTTATTGAGCTCAAGACGCGCCAGGTTCTCATTTTTTAAAATGATTTTAATATGAATTTAAAAATTGTTTAATAAATTTTGAGCCTCATTGAGCACAAAATAGTCGTGAGACCCAACATTAATTCAGTCTATCAAATTGCCAGTCCATATTACTATTATCAATAACAAAAAACCGGAATTTGTAACGTATTTCAAAATTCAACTTCGAGGGCTTTTAGTTTCCTTTGCAGAGGGTTTATCGAAAAATGATCAAGAACAAAACTTGTTTTTTTTTTCATACAACACAAATCTGCAATAAAAAATAGAAGTCCTTGTTTAAAAAAATGGACTTGGGTCTCACAGGGCCCAACACAGGCCTCAAGCCAAAAATACAGGTACCTCACTAGATGGTCCCCTATAAATCCGACAACTTTTGTCTCAAACATTTTTTCCAAAAACTCCTTGTTTCCAAGATATTGCAGTGTCTAAGTTAAAATGGAACACCCTGTATATATAAAATATTTTAAAGAAGTTCTCACCAGCAGTGATCATTGTGTAGGTGGTGGTCGCAATGTAAATCGTTCGGTTAACTGCCTTTATGCTGGAATTTCATTTTTTCATGTCTACTTTGGTAATACCGTGTGTTCATTTGAAAACTTCCGAGGTGAATATCTCTAAAATAATGCACTGTCGAAAAAAACGTTTAGAGCAAAAGTTGTTTTATTTGGGGGGGATCTAAGATGATGTGATTGATGTGACTTTGGATGACGATGCCATCGTCATGATAAAATCACTTTAGTTTTTTTTATATCAACCCTTCTAATTTTTATTACATATTCTTGTAGCTCGTGTCGTGGCATTTTCAAAATGGTAGTGTTAAACTTTTCCAAATAAAACTTATCATGGAATATGAGCCTCACAAGTACTTCCACCTTTCCATGGTGTTTTTATTTGCACTGGGAAAGTTTAACACTACCATTTTGAAAATTTCACGACATGTGCTATAAGAATATACAATAAAACTTAGGGGGTTTGATTTACAAAAAAACGAGTCATCTTATTGTGACCTTAGCGTCGCCGTCATACCAATCGCATCACCTTACTCCCTGTATATGTTTCATATAACAATTGAGTATTTGTGTCAGTCAATTATTTCAATATCAGCTTTTACTGCATGCACACGTTTGACTAACGTTAAAAATTTGTAAAAGCTTTGGTGCTGTCAAGTATTTAATTAGACATATCTTCTCAACGTTAGATATGTCATAAGATCTCTGTTCCACTTCAAGTTACGGTTTTATAGACGGCCGTCGATTTGGGTTAAAGAAATTGCACATGACCTTTGGCAAATTTTCTCAAGACTGTCCAAAATTCCTTCCTAATTTCGTACTATTATACATAACATGCTTCCTTTTTATATTTCCCTTTTCCAAATTTTACTCAGCAATGAAGAAACCCGTTTTGCTGACAGGTTTAACAAGATTTTTTGGTAAACACGTTTTTAAATTTTTTAGCCTTGCTTCCCTTTTGGGACTAACATATGAATTTTGTAATAGAATTTTGGAAGAGCATGATCTCGTCTGACAACTAGAAATAAAAATAAGTACAAATTTTTATTGTTTTTCTCTCCTGAAATATCTGGAAATATAATATGCAACAGTTATAGAACTGTTAAAACGTGAAGAGATGCATAGAAAATGTGGATTGAAGAAAAAAAATTATTTTTATATGAGCTACATGGAAGTCTGAATATTAAGAGAATTTCGTCCGGAAAAAGTGATTATATATAGCCAAATATAGATATATGTATGTTAAAAGTACACTTTGGAGATCGTCCTCAAACAATTTCCAGCGTAATGCCTGCTTTGAGGACTATAAAGCAGACTGTCACACGAAATTTATTAACATTTTTTCATTGCTAGGCATTCAGTATTTGTGATGAGCTTAGAAATGTTTCGTTAAGTTAAATTAGCTCAGAATTTCAATGCTGTGATGTCCCAAAGTAGTAGTTTAAAAAAAAACAAGCTGCAAGTTGACACTTGCAATTTGCTTCCTCCGAATCGAAGGTAGTGTACCAAGTCCCTATATGAGGAAGCATTTTCATTTTGTTTAATCTTTGGCTTCTTCATAGATAAATCTTCATCTACTACCGAACCCCGAAATTTCATATGTATGATAATTTCATATATATATTAAAATTCAAAAAATTATTTGGTCACCGGCCCAAACTCAACCTGTCGACACGGTAACCTCTAAATTCATAAGTCATAACGTCAAACGTGTAATGTTTTAAGATTCACGATAACTCGTATCTCTGTATACGGTTTCTTCAATCTAAAAGTGATTTTTCTTTTTCTTTTTAGAAGACGCGTAAAAAATAACGCTCTCGCTGACATCAAAATTTTATTCAGGCACTTTTGCGAAGGCTTTTCAGCTTTCGTATCAATCGAGCAATGAATGTGTTTGTCATATATATAAAATGACATCTCTTTACCATTGAAGTAAATCTGTGACATTATCGTAATATTCTTAGTATACTTATATATGATTGATATCGATGTTACATATCACTTATTACTTTATTCTTCGATAATATTGAACAAGCTAAACAATAAGGAATCGTCTTGAATGATTACACTAAGAAAAATGAAGCTTTACTGTATATCATGGATTACCATAGTCTATCATAATGACCCAGAAATATAATTTATGCATTAAGTATGATTATTAATGTTCGTTGGTATGTGAATTATTGCCATAATCTTCATGTGTCTTCACATTGCTGTATAAAATGGGGATTCAATACTCAGATTTCGAGCTTTTGTGCCAGAAACTGAAATCTCATTTTTCTTCGTGTGTTCAAGAAAAAAACATAAGTGACAAGTGTCTGTCATTTAGTGTTAATACCAGATAAATGAATATCTTTGAAATGACTTATTTGGACTGCGAGCAGACATAGGTCGCAAGATAAAAGTAATATTTCGCTAATGATTGAATTCATTCGACCAATATTTAACTTGACTGTTAATTCTCCTATGTTCCGTAGTATTATATATGTATAGTATACATTGTATACATATCCCCACCATTTGAATGAATTTCATTTCTTTTGTTTTTCTACTGATTTTGCATCTTCTCGAGTATTTTAGAATAGTCACAAGAATTTAAAAGAACCTTAGAAAGAAAGATTGTAACGTCTGGTTTACCTTCGAAAAACAGTGTGCCTTTTACTGAAAAAAAAGGCTACGATAAATGGCCCAATTTCTGGTTTCTTAATGATATCAGTTAAAGTTTTTTTAATAAAATTAAAATTAATTATTTAATTTTTAATTTTATATCAATTTAATTTTTTAGAATAATTTAATTTTAAAAATTTTTTAATAAATTTAAAAGTTAATTTTTAATAAAAACTAAAATCAAATTCAATGTGGTGAATTGGATTGCGTAAATTGATATTGTTTGAGAAAGGAACAAGCATTTTTTCAACGTATATTATTGTTCAAGTTAAGAATCAGTTAAGAAGCTGCGAATGTTTCCTATATATAGTAGCTTTTTTCTTTTTAAGTACAAATCATATACTGCCATTCTTAAAAATATTTACTATACAACATATGGTAACCCATTGACCCAAGCCAAAGAGCAGAGATGCATACATTTTTTAATTTTCAATATTATTATATTGCACAATTATTTTTGTAACAAGTTAATCAAATATTTCCACCTGTATCAATTATAAAACGGTAATAATTAATTTAAATGTAAAATGAATGTATAGAAAATTTCATGAACTCTCACCGTTCATTAGCCGAAATATATGACATCAAATTAACACAAGTATATCTGTATTATGCAATTTAAGGTTATGTTCATTGGGTATATCTCAGAAATGGGGTAGTCAATCTTTTAGAAACTTTGCACGCATCAAGGTTATGAAGCTGTTAAGAAGACATTCAAATTTCAAATTGGTTAGTTGGATTTGTTGTAATAGTCATACCTCCGTAATAATCTTTAATTAAACTTTTATAAGAGACTAATCAGAGATCTAGGTTTTGACTCTCTGCCCTTCTATAGGCTTAATGTTTTGGAGTAGCGTAATTTGAATAATTATGATGTCAAGATATATTTCAATAAATAGCATAAATATTTATGTTAAACAAATCGAAAGATTCTGTTTTTAACGAAATAGATATTTTAACAATCCAAAACTATTGAGGTATACGATTCAAAAATCCAGGCAAGCAATAATTGAATTTTAATACACGATCTACTCAAGTACACTGCGCCAACAATGTCTCTACGTATAAAAGGAGTCACAACGTGCATGTCACACGTGGCAATCCCTTTTCTTTATGCAATAACCCGTTCGTAGCAAGAAAATATATCAAACATATAGCAACAAACCGAATGTATCCATATAGGTTTGGTATATACCAAGTATATACTATTATTTATAGACAGATGATGTAAACAGCATACTAGCTTTAATAGTACTCAGGATATACGTGCCTATAGATTTTGTACAGCTTGTACTTAGGATTAGTATTATACCTACGTACGAGTGACTATGAATAACAGGTTACCATTTGTGCATAGATTAGCAATTAATTTAATCTATTTTGAATTCATTTTCAAATGTCAAATTCCAATTTAATTTTTTAAATCAATCTATTTAAAAACGAACAATTAGTATAGGTTATAATTGAGTTACAATGACCATAAGTTTCAATAGCATCTGTATTAAAATATTTTGGATTCTCAAAACAATATTATTTACTATAGAATCGTTTATTTAGGTTAGAACAATTGAGGATTCAAGGAAATCCCTGGAAATTTTAGAAATCGTACCGTATGTGAATCTCTCTATCTCTCTCTATCTCTCTCTATCTCCCTCTATCTCCCTCTATCCCTCTCTATCTCCCTCTATCTCCCTCTATCTCCCTCTATCTCCCTCTATCTCCCTCTATCTCCCTCTATCTCCCTCTATCTCTCTCTATCTCTCTCTGTCTCTCTCTATCTCTCTCTATCTCTCTATCTCTCTATCGCTCTATCGCTCTATCTCTCTATCTCTCTATCTCTCTATCGCTCTATCTCTCTATCTCTCTATCTCTCTTTCTGTCTTTCTCTCTTTCTTCGTTGTATTGGTTCGTTTGGTTACCGTTTTTTCATCAAATTGGATGATAACTACTACAATAGGAAAGGTGCTTTTATGATGTACACGTATGCTTCGCGAAGAATCCGCCAAGTTTGAAACCACATACGCATACCGAAATATCTGGGGAACTCTAGATGGGTTTCTAGTACGAACGCATAGTGCATTTTGAAAAAATGTTAGCATAATTATTTTCTCTTTTATATTTTTTAGATTAGATATTTTATCATGTTCTATTTATAGTGAATTTTAGTATTTAATCCATCAATTTACTTTTGATACAACTTACAAATTAATTTTGGTTATAACAAAAGAAACATATTCATTAGTATAATTATTTTATTCTAAATGTTTGTTTAAATTAAATAATATAAATTTGTAATATAAATTTTTTATTTTCGTCTAGTCAATTCTGAAATTGTGATAACAATATTTAATTTCGATTTCATCCTCGAAATTAACGAAGGAGAAATTAATTTTGGGCGCACCTTTTTTTTATTACGAACTCTTGTCCTTCACTCTGTATCTGGACCAGAATGCCGTTAGCCGCTATCTGAAAAGTAGCACAGCGTCGCCGTATTGGTTATCGTAGACTATTCGAACGGCTCATTCACTGACCTACAGCGTGTTTCCTTACGAAAATTTAAATTTGGCGCGAACCAAATCGCTGGGGAGAAAGTAAGAAAGAACGGTATTGTCCAACAGTTAGGTGCGAAACTAGATAATTGTATTCAAATGTGTATTGTCTCAAGAAAATTAAGAAAAAACAATTTTCACAGTTCACAGTCTCTCACAGTTTTGCACTTATTAGTTTCCGTTATTCTTGTCGGACGCAGAATATTATCGACGTCTTTTACGCCCGAACAAATCATTGTCATGATCGTCATGGTCAGAATCGAGATACTGATGATGATAATGATTGTGCTGTTGATGATGCGTCTCATGCACTACGACTACTTCTGTCTTTTGGGCGTTTATGAGTGCATTGAAGATTATCAAAGCCAGTGCGAGTTTTCCCACCAGAAGACTCTTCAACAGAGACATCTTAATGGATGCCAAGTCTCCCGGAAGTGAGATTATCTGAAAAACCAATGACTGCAAAGATTTCTTGTAATAACCGCATGTCTATAAAGCATATGTATATAACTTACTCGTAAGAGTAAAGGAACTACGGCGATCATCGAACCAAATTTCATGAGTCCATTCTTATTTTCGCCGTCGTCAGAATTGTCTTTCACTCTGGCTTCTGATGTTTCATTCAAAACTGACTTGCCAGAAAGTCTCTTTAGTGCAGAAATGTTTGTATTGTGCAATATAAAACTCTTCACGTCGAAATTTATTCGAATCTCGTCGTTAATAAATATTAAATATATCCCCGGAAATAGATTGCAGGTGTCAGTCAGTTGTGCAGAGTTTATAAACTTTTTCATGTCATCTTCGGCACATGTAAAAGTATTAGTTAAATTAATAAAGCAGAATATGTTCCACAGAATAAAGTTTCTATGATTCATAATGTGCGCTCTGTGCATAACACTTTTTAAATACTATGATATTTTTAGGCGTTCTAGCGTGTATTCGGTCTAATGTAACACCTGCGAATATTGACCGGTAATCAAAGTGCTGAGGTTCTATTGCAAATATTTATAATGACTGAAAAATCTATTATATATTTTCGAGGGAAACTGCTTTAGAACGCACGTGTCATGTACTCGCGCCTATCTTAACTAACGGCCAAGACTGCCACAAGATCTTTCGAGCGAAGAGGAGGTTTTTCCTTTTCTGCTCTCTTAATGCTTCACCCCACTCAAGAAGCCAGTGTTCTAGTACTACTACAAGTGTAATTTCATTCCATGTAATTCTACATACTAAGTCTGCGGTAGTGTATGCACATTTACCTACGAGTATCTTATATTTTATTAAGTTAATGGCTTGAATCTTCTTACCAAAGGTGTAACTTACACGGTATAGATATACTTTAAGAACTGATCCTAACGCAATTTTTTATAAATATTTGATAATTATATTGTTATGTATAGTATCGGTCATTATTTTCGAAACAGAACAACATAGCCAACAGTCAGTAGAATTGCAGGCTCAGCACGTTACCCAGTGCACTGTCCGTGTCAGCTACCCAGCTGCTTAGTTGAGTACATTCCTAAGGTCCTAACCTAACCTCATTCTTCAAAAACCGACTAAGGAAGTTGTACTTCGGGATACCTTCCCCATTGTTATTCTTGAGCACCTTAACCGCCTTCAGAAATCAATTAAGGAAGTTGGACTTTGGGTCAACTTCCCCATTGTTATTTTTGAAGTGACCCATCCTTACTAAGCTTGATTAAGAAAGTTGGACTTCGGGTCAACTTCCTCATTGTCATCTTGGAAATCCTATTAATTCCAACCACCCTAATCAAGTTGGTACCACGAACGAGTTCAGTCACATATATATATTTGACGTTCGTTAAATAACCATTTC
>JAYRCB010000727.1:0-14127 GCA_036026315.1 Trachelus stipa | reverse complement strand
ACAACACAAAGTAGTTGTAATCTACCAAATTATTGTAACAATATATCACAAATTTACATTCACTCGCGTATCAAATATCTATCACCCATTCAGTAACATTTTAGGGAATATTTCTCCACGTTGGAATAGCAAGGCGTGTTTCAACACCTTAAACGAGCAGCGAGCCCACCATTGAGTGTATTCTTACCGCTCGAAATTCACTCAAATATTATTCACGTTACCTCCGGTCGCTCCTTTTCTTTTGGTTACTTCTAAATTCTTGTTATCAAATTTAAAGGCCTCGCGAGCCACTACGGCCTACGTAACAATATAATATTATTTTTCAAATTTATTCAAAATTCAATTATATCGCGCATATTAGGGGTCGAGATTAATATATTTGATTTTGCGATTTCCACGATTAAATGTATTGGATTGGCCTGAAAGTAATTACGTTTTTTCTTAATGGATGGATATACATGTTAGAAAAAAAACGCAACTACTTTTTGGCCAATCCAATAATATAGGTAGTTCGCAACTATGCGTTACTAATGACGGAAATATAACATAGAATAGATTCAAGTTTGTGGGGCTTGGTATACCGATTGATCAGCATAAGAACAAAGAGTTAATAGATTTTCAATATTCGATATCACGTCTCCATTAGCTTTTTACGGGAGGAAATTGGCCCTGCCCGCTTTTAAATTGTTTTATTATATAATATATAATAGCATTTTTTTCTCAAAAATGTTCTTATTAAATTACACAGCATGCATATTAATGTATGTATATTCTACAAGTGCTATAGCACGTTGAAACATTTATAATTATTTAGATCCATTTCGTAATGCAGAAACGATCAATCATGTTCTAATACATGTCACATAAGTTTTTTATGGTTGTAAAGATTGTTATGTAATGAAATGATTTGAAAGTAACACCAGGACATTTTTAAATAATTTAAAGTATTTTCGAGGTAAAGAATAAGCAAATAAGGTAATTTTGTTATAATATATAATTATCTTATTTATGTTTTATGAGTTTCTGCAATTAAATAAATAATTCAATTAACTATTTAACGATTAGTTAAATAAGAAAACAGTTATGTAATTATGAGGTACTTATGTATCTAAACCCTTAAATATAATCACTTGTTTTGGCTCTTGAATTTGGTTCATTGCGATTGTTTCATACGAGAAACAGGAAAGATTAATTTTCTAAGTAGGTTTAATAAATAAATTATTTCAATATTGCTTCTGTAAAATATAAATTTATAATTAATATAATAAAATAATATGACGGACCATAGTGATAAAATTTCTATCCAACGCACCATGAATTTTTCTACCTTTAACTATTTACTATATAATACTAAATATTATATGTAAAGTGTATGGTCCAGTCCTTGGCCATGTATCAGTAATCGTCAGTTGCCTTACAATACTGTAGATTTTGCTATAGTAGCACACACTAAAGATTGCTGGTACATTGCGGATGGTTGGGCAATCCGCCCTATAAATTCAGATTTACTCACGATTGTTGCACCACTTGAAAATGATTCTATAATACTTAGGAATTGATAGAAATCAACTCGACGTGCTAACTTCAGGTGATGCAAGAATCTTATGAAAGCTGAACTAATAAATAATTAAGTTACTTAAACCCTTTCATAATGAGGTAAGATTGAAACAATCTGTGCTAACAATGTGTTGTATGAAAAATTAATTGAATTTTCATAATGGTTTTATGGTAGAAATAATTTTTTTGAAAAGGAATAAAACATTTTAAGTGACGCATCAAACATACGTAAGGGGTAAAGTATTCCCAAATTCTTTGGCTAACGCGTGATATATTCCTATTTATATGGATAAATATTCGATTAAATTTTGGCACTTTTTCTACGTTTCCGAAGAATGGCATTGCGAAATGATGAGTCCTGAATACTTAAATAAGTTGTTAAAGAATTTTGTTAGACAAATCTGTCATTTTATCCTTTATAATAGTAGTTTTCATCATCTCCTGGTCCACTAACAGTATCCCAACCACTGTATGCTTGGCTATGGCCCGAATGAATACCGCCTCCATTGTGTACGTGCACATGAACAGGTTGAGGTGGCGACCAGGATTGTCCATGATCGGCGTGTGCATACCAACCGGAGTGGAACTTTGCCAAGAAGGCGCTCAACTTCAATACCAGAAGAATAACACCTATGATAAAAAAATTTATATACGATCATAATATTATAGGTACTTAATCTTCCTAACAGTAGACTAGCACGTGGTAAGTATTTTTTAGTATATTTTATTTGTGACGTGTGTAGTGCTTGACATCATTCTATCGGTAATATATGGGTACTAAACGTACTGCTCAATTTGGGATGAAATTTTCTCTTCAGCAGATATTTCGTATTTTTTCATTGTTAGAATATAGGATTTCTGTTTGTACTACAAAGCTTTTGTCAACAGAATAAGCGTTAGGGACAAGAGTTTTTTATTTTACTTTTAAGTGCTAAAAATCATTCATTTGATACTTAATGAGATAAAAGTAATATCATAATTGTGACGATTTCCACATCATATAACTTGTATGTTCCTGCGAACCGTGTATTATAATTTGTATACAGTTATTATGTTTGGAATGTATGTACTTTCTGGGAATATATTGTCATTGTCAGTGTAATGACTGAAAGTAATAATTATTTGAAAAGAAAACGGCCACCTGAATTGAACTACTGGATTGGATTTCACGGACGTTCCTAAATTGATTAATTATTCAAAGTATTTTAGATCGATGCTAATGTATACAATGTAGCACTATATATGTATGAATGGGTCAGTGTGTCGAATCATTAGTATGTATGTAGCAGAGAATACCATGAGAATTCGTTGCGTGGCACTGTTATAGAGTTTTTGAGGCAATCAAGAGCCATTTTCGTAATTTTCACCTACCGATCATAAGTCCTTTAAGGGAAATAACGGTAAGCACAGTAAGCATTGTCATCATTATTCCCATTTTATACATCATTGGTAATAGCATAAATTGTATTCGTTTAACTCCAAAAGTTCTTCCTTCCTCAATGGTTGTACCTGACAAAAAATAAGCTTTAAAATCATCAATATAGTCGTTTAAAATGAAGATATTATTATTTTGAGAACGACCTAAGTAAACATAACACTTTCATCTACGTGAAAGTGTACACTATGAGTAGTGACAAAGTGTGTCAAATACTGAATCTAGTATAAACTAGTGAAAAGTAACTCACCTTGACCATTAGTGTCATTGAACAAGTCATTAAAAAATTGTCTAAAAGCTGCAATATCTGGATCCTCGGAAGCATTCAATTTTGTATGCTCCATTGTACTAATCGGTATTAGTTTCGTGACTGTGTGCCCAACTCGCGTTTCTATATTATTTCCATGTAGCGCATCGTTTGGAAATGCGCGAACCACTACAAGAACGCACAGGAGGTTCCACCCAATCCGATACATTTTTATACGATTTTCTCAGCAAGTTAACACACACGTATACGCGCTAAAGTTCAACGACCATTGGTTGGTAATGCTAGTATATATTGTGAAGGTTAAAGTGAATCAAAAGCACCATGGAGATTATTCGCCGTACTCGTGTTCTGGCAGGAGGAACCATGAGAACTATCGTTACTATCGTGCCCGTACCATTCCTTTGAACTGTCAAGAGTTCCTACTAATACGAAAGGTGGACTTCACTGCGCGTGCTCCGCGGCGCAGTACGTCACTCGAATGCTGGAAGAATCTTTTTCATGGGGTCCGTTATGCAGGTTATATATGCGAGAAAGAGCGAATGAAGGCCCCTGATGAACCCCACCGCAAACTCACCAACCAATTACGCCCCTGACATGTACTTGACCGTAAATGACTTGGAGTAACATTGACCCTGGATTCTCAGGATAGTCTGAATCTTTGGATTGCTCTTACATAGATCTTGTTCTAATGATTTGTCTTTAAGAATAAATTAATTTTTTCATAAAACATTAGAATAGATTATACATTATCGACGTTGCGTAAAATGTTGGAATAGATTATACATTATTTTAATTTAACAGATTATTATTTTCTAGAGTTTTGTTCGGAATAATGAATTATTTTTATACATTGATACATTGAGCCATATATCTTTGATTACTGGCCTCTTTTTACTCTTAAGTGTCAATGGCCGTTAAATATCATAAAACGGTTTTTGACCGTCACCTTGAATCGTTAGTAGTAGTTGACGATGGCGCAAGACTTACAAAAAGAGGAATAGCTATCACGCTATGAATGGACCATAAACGCATACAGTGGATACCAGATAACTAAAAGAAAGAGAATCAATACTGGTTTATTGGTATCTTCTTCTTTGGCTGATTCTGGATAAGGACGAGTAGAGCTCGGTAAAAGACATACAGTGAAGATCGCACACCGTATCAGTATAAAAATGCATCCCCACCATAGAGAAGCTTCCCTCTGGTAGTTACTAGCTATTTTCAAGGTTAAAAAACGTATACATTCTTTCACCGCATGCATAACGAACCTGCATATATGCCTATACGTATACAAAATAGGAGATCCTCAAGGTACAAGCAAGATCATTTAGTATTCGTAGAGGAGAGAAATTTCCATATTCTTCATTTATAACAACCGGTTTCGCTATGTTCCTTTTAATACATGTGAAATTTATGAAAAATGTAAAGTCTATTCACTTCTAGGCCGTTTATTGATATATATATATATGCAAAATACGAGTTGATAATTAAAGACTACTTATTGCTGATCTGATAACTTCTTCACTTGGTCTTACGCACAAAAGAATTGGATGTTGTACCGCAAACCTGATCTGTAATTCTTTGCCAGTATTATAACTTATATATATATAAAACTTCAAGTAGTGTACACTTTATAAAAATAGAAATACCTGTGGTTGTCCTGTAGACCATCCGATCTATACTACACATTGAAAATATAGTAAAGTGCAAGAAACCAGTATGGACAGTTAAATATGGCCGGCGATAGAGCAGTTCGTACGATTCTACCGGTCGGTTTACCGAGACATTCGCTTCGTGACCGCGATCATGAGAGCACTCAGTTCGAAACGCACTCCTTCGCAGCATCTCTGCTTTTTACTTTTAACCTTATTTCTGACGCTGTCTTATTGTCATTTATCGAATTCGCGTAGCGTTACATTAAACGAGAATGCCAGTGCCGGGAAAGTGTTGAGATCTGAACCAAATGGGGTTAAGATCTTAATGGAAGATGAGAAAGAAAAACATTTCGAAGAACTGCCAATTACCAAGGTAGTAACGATTGAAGATATCGGTCAGAATGAAGGAATCCGCAGATTCGATGCTCATCTGAAAGATCCTGAGAGAGTGGATATAAGAGAAGAAAGATACTTTAACAAGAAAGGGAAGAATAGCGCTGGTTATCTTAATGCTGAAGAAGAAAAGACTCTGGTAGGTGCTCAGGAATCCATTGTCGATGACCAGATAAAACGACTTATTTCTATACGAGACGATGCACTTGATAACGTTCAGGAAGATAATAAGAAGGTAACTGAGATAATGGAAGAGGCTGAATTACTTCAGGGTGGAAAGAATGTTCTTGGGAACTATGAGAGTGATTCTAAACGCGGGCGTAGTAATGCTGATAAACTTGAGAATAATTTTCCTAATGATTTTCGACCGCACAACTATCGGGACCACCTAACATCTAACATCACTACTGGGGCTGTCAGCTTAGTTGAGAACAATGCATTTCTTCAAAGATGGAAGGAACAGGCTATGTTGCTTCAAGAACAAATTCGGAATAGGACCATTTTGCAAAAATTGCGCGAACAAACTGGTGAGGTGTTACCGGAAATACCAAAATTTACGGAATTACAGTTATTGAAAGTATTGAGAAACATGACGCCTTCTAAAGACGACATAAGCTCAAATAATTCTTATGTCAATGGGATGAATAGTAGTTTATTAACAGATCGTCAATTGGAAATCATCAGGTGCGCAGAAAATTTGGTAGATCAGAAGCAAAGACAATCTTTTGTTGGAAATATATTTGACTGTATACGAAGTTTAAGTGTTCTCAATTGTATGAGGATTTTTGTATGGCCTGCAGTAGCTGATAATATACCGCAGTCGATATCACAAAATTTTCCGACATTACCAATCGAGATTAACGTAGCAGATTGGATCCAAGGTAATCGGAATCGATCTAAGTCTGCAAGAAATCTGGACGATCATCAGAAGAGATCATTGATTCCAGAATCAACTTTATTAAATATACTAAACGAAGGACTTAAATTCAATCACAATGACATAGATGCACCGACTTTTATTGATCCAAAAAATGGTACTTTATTGAGCCTTTTAACACCGGGACAAGTGAAAATTCTACAAGTGGCCGAAAAGATTCTACCCGGAGCCGTGCGACGGGAATACTCAGACCGGATGTTCTCTTGTGTAAGAAGATTCGAGTATTACAGCTGTGTTAAGTATTTTGCGTGGCCTATGGTAAAGCAATATTATACAGGATTACCATTGTTTCCGGAATATCAAAGTTGGTATCAGACTGTGACGTTATATCCGGAATATCCCATAGTGCCTTTCCCGAGTTCTTCCGAGGAAGAAGGACGTCTGCCGGAAATAGTCGAAGCCGACGCGACTCGCATGAGAAAACCTGAGACTGTTATAGTTCATATACTTCGAAATAATTTACCGGATGTTTCTAAAATACCTACTATTAATACGATTAATCCGAATAATCAGTTTCTCACTCTTATTCCACCTGACCAAATTCGAACTGTTCATATGGCTGAACAATTTGTACCAAGTCCTATCAGACCGGAGTTCACAACAAAGACGTTCAAATGTATTCAACAATACACTTACTTAAGTTGCGTGAAATATTCTATGTGGCCGACCATTAGACAGTTTTTCCCAGGACTTCCAGAATTGCCTGATTTTCAAGGATGGATACCTGAACTTCCGGAATTTCCAGACTTTTCTGAATATTTACCACAATTTCCGAGTTTTCCGGATTTTTCAGGAATCATTGAACAAACTACGGAAAGTGGAGTTCCAACAGATTCAGTAAAGTTAATTGATTCTTCGCAGATTGAAATGAAGATACAAGATATATTGAGAAATCTTTACGATTCCAGGAAACCAGTTGGGGATTCATTACCACTGAATCAGACTCTTTTGTCGTTAACTGTATTAAATGAGAGACAGTTGGATATTTTAAGACTGACACAAGAATTGGTGGAGCCTTTTGAGAATTCTGTTGTGATAACAAATGTACTTTTGTGCATAAAACAATGTAATGATTTTGTTGAATGTACACGACAAATAATCTGGCCAACTGTGGGAAAGTATGTCAGATTGCCACAATTTCCTGAGAATCAAATTCTACAAAATGCGGCAGAACAATCAGAACAAACAATTCAGTCAAGTACTATAATATCCAAGTTTCCAACAGAATCTACAAAAACTTCCGCAATTCCCGGTGACAAGGATACAAGAATCTCCAAAGATGAGATTACTGAAATTACATCTGGAATTCATTCAAATATGGACGCTATATCTAACACAAAATTCGGACACCATGGACCAGTAATTAGCGTAACCGGAACACGATTCGTACCCATTTTTACTGAACAGCCGGAAGATGTTATACTTAGTATTCTTCAGTCGATTCATTCTTCGTCTTCAGAATCTTATGCTGCTTCATCGTTTCCTTTGACAAGACATTCTGCTCTCCGCAACTGGCTAACGGAACAGCAAGGAAATATTCTCCAGATCGCCGAAGATTTACTACCGGAATTAGCACGGCAAGGATTCATCGAGAGACTAGTTGAGTGTGCAGAAAAGAAGAATTTCTTAAGCTGTTCAAGAAACGTGATGTGGCCGATATTAGCGGAACACGTACCACGATTGCCGAGCTTTCCAAATTTTAGAATTTTACAGGCTGAATCAAATCAAGGAAAACCTTTGGAATCAGAAAATTTCACAAAACTGGAATCGCACAAGAATCCATCCACGTTATCGGAAATTAATGTAAAAACGGGGCAATTGGGTAAAACTACTGTTACAATTACTGATACTAGATTTGTGCCAATTTTTACAGAATTACCTGAAGCTATTATATTAAATATTTTAAGAACTATACAAAAATCTACACCAGGACAATTAAGTGATATGACTTTTCTAAGTACCAAAACGCCAGAATTCTCCAATATTTTTACTGAGCAACAGGCTAATATTATCCAACTTGCTGGAAGTTTATTGCCGGAAATGGTAAGAACAGATCTTGCTAATCGAATGATAGATTGTGTTCGTGAAAATAATTTTTTGGAGTGTACACGTGACGTTGCATGGCCGGCGATATCGCAGCTTTTTCCAAGACTACCAAACTTTCCGAATTTCAGAAATTTTCAGAATTATTCAAGAGCAAGTACATTAGCGATGTCTAGCAAATTACCGGCAATTTCTTTAAAATCTACTATCCATCAATCAGAGGGTGAGATATTCAAAATCCTGAAGAAGGTTGCATCTTCGATAGGAATTTTACCTATAGAACGGTCGTACTTAGATTCCATTGTTTTGCCAATAGATATAATAATGACTGATTGTCAAAAAAATATTTTGAAAGTAGCTGAAAACATTGTGCCCAAATCGGAACGACCTGCGTTCGTAGTAAAAATGCTTCAATGTATGCGTGAAAATAATTTTTTGACTTGTATGCAATATGTCAGCTGGCCTACAATCAGACAATTCTTACCAACACTTCCGGAATTGCCAGACTTTGGAGGACTTATTTCAGATCTGCCTCCATTTCCGCAAATCCCGGAATTGCCCAGTACATCAGAATTATCGGGATTGCCTGAAGAAATTCCCAAACCAATAAAAATTATCGAAGACAAAAGTTCTGTTACCAAAGTCGCTTGGTCGATACATCCAATACTTACTACGCCAGAAGAAGTTGCACCAATTCACGATGAAATTGCAAAAAATGGAGAACAACCGGTATATCTTGAAACTCCAGGAATAATACAAAGCACTGGTACAGTTCGAGGTTATGCTGGACAACCTAACAACGTTTTCATCAACATCCGAGAAGAAGATTTAAAATTTCAAAACGCAATGTCAGAAAGTAATGCTACGGATTCTGTAACTGGAACTGCAAAATCTCGAAAACGGCGAAGCGTCATAGATCTTCTTAACTTTTATCCAAAACTAAACGTTACTGAATCTACCAAAAAAGCGGAGAATACAGGCCCCAATATAACCGAATCGGAGCTGCTACAAATTCTAATTAACATATCAAAAAAAAATGATCATCCTGAGGATGTCCAATCAGATGTCACTAAGGAATATTTCATCGATACTCTCAATTCTACTATACGCGATTCCCTAACTGCAGATCAATATGAAATTCTAAAATTTGTGGAGAGTTTAAATCCAGAAATTAGCAGGACGGGTTTCATGTCACGCGTTATTCGCTGCTTAAGAAGTCTCAGTTTTATAAGATGTATGGGAATTTTCGTGTGGCCTATGATTTCTAATAATTTACCCCCAATAGGATTTCCCTCATTCCCAAGTGTTACTCCATTTGGACGAAGCCAAGAGGAAACTGTGATTAAAAATTTCTTTGGTATGACCAGTTCAGAATTTGAGAAAGAACTTGTAACACATAGAGATTCTGTAGAAAGTACTTTATTAGATTGGTATAAGTCTCTATTGGAAGATAAATTTGAAGCCAATTTAGGATACTTAAAGGTGAAGGGTTACGGTAACGGAGACCTCAGAATAAGCATTTCGGAATACCGAGAGAGTCGCGCAAAAAATGTGAAGGATACGAAAAATATGCCAAGTATATTGATTATGATTAGTGATTTCATGGAGGATATGTTTGATCAGAATGATAAAGGCAAACACGTGAAGAAAACGCGAAGTATAAAAAATGATCTGCTTCGTAGCACAGAATATCAAATCCTCAATAATTCATTAAAGAATCAAGATCTTGATCAGAATGGTGATTCGCGTTCAATTAACGATGATCAATTAATCGTTATGTTTCTTGATAAGATTCGTTCAAATAATTCTGTTCAGAGTGAATCAAATACAGGACAGTACCTCAGTGCACAGCATGCTTATAATGCATTTGAACTTTTATTTGGAACGAAGATCAGAGGTAGAATAGCAAATAAAATAAAATCTAATACAAATAATAACGACTCTGTAATCGATAAAAAATCGATAAGCTTCATGAATCAATTGAAGATTGTAAAGATAGACACGCAAGAAGATTCTCTAGATAATAATTTGAAAGTAATTCCTCTAGAGTCTCCGATCAGTGACGACATGGATAAAGATTCGATTGTCAGCAGAGCATTCCTTGAAGAAAATGATATAGCTCAGGATAAGGATCAGGCTAAAAATACATTTAAAGAATTGTTGGAATATGTGCAAAAATATTCTAATACTGAGCATAAAAGTGCCTATCCTGAGATACCTTTATCTTTACCACAGCTACATGAGGACGTCATTTCCAGAAAAACAACTAGTACACTGATACACATGGGACGAGATTTGAAATCCAAAATGCCACAAATGCTACCAGGAATTGGATTTCTCGTTACGTTTGTTCTTCAAATGGCTTTAGCGCATGCGCGGACAGCAGCTTCTATGGCAAGTATGATAAGCAACATGGCTCTTGGCTCGGCAATGTTCGGTATGCTTCGTCAGGCCATTTTTGGATCTTCAACTCACCCACAGATCAAATATGTTTACGATAAAAATAAAACAGGACCCGGTATATCCTGGCCATATGGCTATAATGAACATTATAATGGAAAGTAAGAATTATACCTTATCGGCAAATTCTAACATAAGACTGTAATCACGCATAGAACATATTAAAAACATAAGGATAGTCAGCCTACCAGTTCGATGTAATTTATTGACAGATTGAAAACAATGAAGTCTCTAGCAACCTACACGTGGCTCTTCATAGAATTTTTCTTACAAAGTAGGCATGTGTCTGGTTTTGCAATGAACTATATTTTATGTTCTGTTTTAAAATATATTTATACATTTTTATAAATACCTACGTGCCATTTGTTAAGAATTGTATTTTTCGTGAACTGACAAAAGGCACATTGAACTCGTGGAACGACTATACCAAATATTTTAAATGAATCATGGTGTAACCTGACTTTAGACGAAATAAAATTTATTTCAATGTGGTTAACATTGGTGGTGGGTCATAATATATTGTTTTTTTATACCATTTTTGCATTGCTAAATTCTTCGTATCAACTTATAGATTTAGAAATCTCTTTAAAAAAATTATCTAACTTGTAGTTATCGATAATTGTCTAAGCATAGTACATTAATCGTCGTATTCAAGTTTATCTGATATTATGGATCATGTAATTTTTATACAGATAATGAATAAATATAACACATAAATCTATATTATTACCTATCCTTCTTATCTTAATTAACCGATAGACCTTAATGTTTCTACTCTACTACAACCATACAGTTACGGTTTTTGCACATTACCACAATACCCAGATAAATAGTATATCATGCTTGTGCCTTAATATTAATATACTGTATTTCATGGTTTATTAGAAAACAGACAAATAACAAAATTATATGAAATATGAGTAAATATATTAATTACATTTCTTTATATATTTGGAAAATTATATCGGATATATTCATGCGCTTCATTTGGAATTAAAAATTTTACGGTGTCAAAAGTGATAATACTGAATCAACTTCTTCGTCCTGCAAAATGGTGGCTACTGTTAACGGAAGATCTTCTTCGATTGCCTGTACTCCGAATTCTTCAGATATTTCTCTTCTGTAAGGTAACTCGTTGAGATAATACCTAAAATGGAAATTATTTGACTTCTTTTGGTAAATATTCAATATACAGGTTATATTCCTTACCATTCATGCGCTCTGTCACATTCCGTTTCCTGTCCCCAAACGCAAATACGTTGTTCCTGATCAAAGAAGGTGCCGTTGGCACAAATTATTGGGATATCATCTTCATTTTCATCGCACACGTGAAACATGCGACATGCATATTCTTGGTCTGCATATAGACCAACTGATTTTCCTTCGCAGGAGAAAGTAAAAGTTAAATTTGCAAAAAAATCAAAATCACTCGGTATGTCTGACAGATCCTCATAAGTTTCTAGCTGATGTTGATCCTGTTGATTAAATTGTTAATTATTAATAATGATCGAAAAATTAATAAATTATTATTTCTTACATGGAATCCAATCGTTGGCATACTAAATACGAACGAAGATATGCCTAAAAATAAGGGATAATCAAAATAATTTTTTCTCGAAATTTTATAGTACTTTCAACTGCTTAGGTAGACTTACTCCAAAGGAAGAAAGAGACAAATAATTTCAGCGACATCACTGGCTTAATAAAATCGTCAAGACAAGAATGTTTTTTTTAATGATGTTGACACTATGCACCAGTTTGTACTGAACCACAAGGAAGAAAAATCATCTGTGAAATAGATCAGTATAATAAGAATGTAATTGCTCAAAAGGTGTATCATTATTTCGTATTAATGTTAAGTGATTACATCCTCAAAAATATGCAAGTAATGGTGGGAATACAATTGCTTTTTCTACGGTAGTAAACGTTCAACAAACATTGTCTAGAGTGTGCCGGTAAACATGGTTTTTATTAGGCTTTAAGGTCGATAAGTTGTTATTCATTCTAAATAAAAACTATCAGCTATAAAATATACTACTGTCTTCCAGATAACGTTACTTTTCAGAAATTCAATCTTATCATGTGGCAGATATATTTGTATACATATTGCCTAAATCAGTATCATAATCTTCAGTAGATTGGCGGCCTTTTATAGCTCTTGACTTAGAACTTGTAAGTGATATTATATATTTTTATATTGTAGCGGTACAAATTGACCAGCCTCTTAGTACTCCTGTACTGAGAGCGCACCATTAGAGACAAATAACAAGGACAGTCTAATAGTGTCAACACCAGTTGATAGATGAAAAATTTCTCCCGAAAACCAATCCGCGGAAAATAACAAATAAATTTCAATAGAGGATTAGTGCTTCTCGCTTATCAATCTATCATGTCAATTAGTTAAATAGTACATTTCAAATCAGTTTAATAGAGTCAGTGAAAAAAAAGTACAGAAAACAGGAGTAAGTGCGGATTTATGTCCGAAAGGATAACGCACAGCATTAGAAAATATTCAAAAGTATTTACGCTCGATTTATGCCCTCTAGGATAGAGCTAGAGCATGTTAGTTGCATACATTTATTGAGACTTGTGTCGACAGCTCCGGCCTTCTAGCACGTGCTATTGAGTCGAGAATCCTACATAGAGAAAATTTGTTGAAGTTTTGAGAGGAACACAGCGATCTTCCTCAGAAACTTTAGTTGACGCCATTTTTGTTTCGATCTATTATCCTCACCATGATTAGCTAATTCGCAAGTAATGCCCATAGCCAATAGTTAGGCAGAAAGCCATTAGGACCACCTTACAAACACAGGCGCATTCTCTGTCCCCTAAAGATCGGGCAAAGCGATATAGGAATAGATAACAACAATTATAGGACGTTCTCCTAACAAATCCTTTCCTACAATACCGACACTACACTTGACAATTATAATTGACAACCGTTGGGAAGTTAGCGCGGGAAAATCAAAATTTATATGTTTATAATGTCTAAAAAATTGCTCCTTAAATGCTCCATATGTTTCCGTAATTGCTCCACTGCTACTATACAGTGATTAATAAATATTCATTAAAACAGAAAATATTTATTTTTATTGAAATTACAAATAACCAAGCAGATTTTCATATGAGTTTCTCGATGAATTAATTGCTCCTAATTTTCTCCCAATTGCTCCACTATTAATTTTTTATTTAATTAAAGCATCTTTAAATAATAAGTAAAATTTGATTTTCACTTAGCTCGATTGCAAACATGAACAATAGGATTGGTTTGCGAACACGCCTACGACAGCTGCGTTCGAAGGTCAGCCGAGAGTGCGCGAGCATCTTGCCTCAGTTCATTTTCGAACACACTTGGTCAATTCAGTATTGGTCAATTCCT
>JAYRCB010000726.1:1222648-1277034 GCA_036026315.1 Trachelus stipa | reverse complement strand
GGTGGCGCGCCGCAACCAGAGAAAAATTGCGACCACCAAAAATAGGCTCATTGGCAATCTCCCTACTCATCTCTGGTTTCAAAGTTGAGTCTTTCACGTTGACTCTCTCAACCAGGATTGTTTCCTTTATGATAATACGAAGATTATTGAGTATTTCTTTGACTGTTAATAAAATATTGCTAGTAAGGTCACAGATAATAGTAGTGAATATATGTCAAAATTATTGTACATTGTTTAAACGCCAAGTACCTACAACTTGTAAATTTTCTTCGCATTTATTAGACAGCATTATGCCGCCTAAAAAGAAGTCATCTATGAAGGTTACAAAAGCTACAAGGGTTAGTTACTTATATTAGAATACGTATTTTAATATTTTAAGTATTTTTAAGATTATATTGTTAGGTGATTATTTTAGGGCTCTTGAATAGTTAATGGCTTCGTATTTCAGGCTAGTACTTCTGCAAGTAAGGATAATAAAGATAAGAAACCTTTAGCTAAGATATTTATAAAGAAAACGAAAAGGGAAGAAGAGGATGCCGAGGAACCCCCAGCTAAGAAGGCAAAAACCGATGCAAAAAAGCCAATGAATAAAACTAATTCCAATTTAGATGAGATTAGTTTTGATTGTGATAAGCTCAATGCAAAGGGAGAGAAATACAACTTAAAAATTTGCAGTTGGAATGTTTCAGGGATAAGAGCTTGTATAAAGGTAATTTGTATTTTTAAATAGTAAAGTAGCTTAAGTAATGTTTCAATCCAAATGTCTAATAAAAAACATTATGGAATTACAATATGTGATTATAATGTAATACTAATATAATATAAGGTACATTTTGCAATTCACTGCCATTACTGCAAGTATGGTTGTAGTTTATTTAATTGCAGACAGATAAAAAGAGACGACCATAATCGTAGTACTACCAGTGAATTTTGAAATACACTTGTAATAATAATACATTAAATATGGTTTTATATTAATGTTGTTCATATTTTTTTTTAGAAAAATGCATTAGATTATATTAAAAGAGAAGACGCAGACATTGTAGTATTGCAGGAAACAAAATGCGACACAAATAAACTACCACCAGAAGTTAAATTGAAAGGATATCATCATTATTTCCTTGATAGTAAGAATTCAATATAATTACTGCTACATTATGTGACTATATTGCCTATTTCTTGGTTAAATAGGTAAAAAACCCGGTTACTGTGGAGTAGCATTATATTCCAAAGAAAAACCACTGAAGGTTACATATGGATTAGCAGATTCGGAATGTAATGACGAAGGTAGACTTATCACTGCGGAGTATACAAATTTTTTTATAGTAAATGTTTGTGAGTATTTCAGCAATCTAATCAATTATGAAAAACGTATATTAATTGAATACTAATTTATATTTCTGCCAAGATGTGCCAAATGCTGGACAAAAATTGGTCACAATGCCTAAAAGATTACGCTGGAATGAAGATTTCAAAAAATATATTAAGGAATTAGACAAGCAGAAGTCAGTAATTGTTTGTGGTGACATGAATGTGGCACATCAAGAAATTGGTATGCATTGACAAGAAACGGGAACTAATATAAATATCTATTTTAATTTACCTATTCTAATTTGTTGATTGATTACTATTTTATTTTTTTAAACGATAGATTTGAAGAATCCAAAGACGAATACAAAGAATGCTGGTTTTACTAAAGAAGAAAGGGATGGGATGACAGATTTTCTTGAACAAGGATTCGTTGATACTTTTAGAGCACTGTACCCTGATAGGACAGATGCTTACACATTTTGGTCATACCTTGGAAATGCTAGAAGTAAAAATATTGGATGGTATGTATTAAAAAGAAAACTGCAAGCGTGCCTTTTTTTTCTTTGAGTAATTCTAGTAATGCATTTTTTTTAACAGGAGATTGGATTATTTTTTAGTCTCTGAACGAATAAAAAATTGCATTTGCGATTGTGTCATAAGGGACAAGATATATGGAAGCGATCATTGCCCTATTATTCTTTATGCTAATTTGTAAAAAAATTTCAGTTCTTCAGTCTGCAATTGTTAATAATACAATTACATAATCAATGTCATTATAAACGCAGCTACGTATATCTCGAATTTACAAATTCATCTAAATATAATAGAGTGATCGTAAAATTATTTCGATTTTTAACACCGAGAGTCTCTAAAAGTACGTCAATTGGAAACAATTATCGCATGGTCACAGAACAGAACTTTATATTTTGCAACGACTTTGTAAATAATGTTTTATGTAATCGGTATCAAAATTAAAACATTCGAATTATTTAACCAACAAAAATAAATTTTATAGACAAAAATAAGTTCTGGATGTAAAATTTAAGACATGCAGCAATTATGATTTTAAAATGATCACATGTAGTGGTTGTTTTGTGAAGGTAAATACATAAAATATGACTATTTGATAATACAGATATGCTACATGACAAACCTGTTGTTCCTATATTTCATTTTTCAATTAATACATTTTATGCGCATCTGAAGACACTCAATTGAGAAAAGTTCCAAGACTTATTAATTATCCACTAAAGGCATTGATATTTGTAATTGACACTATTTTCTTAATATGTAGTAATTTTTTAAATAAATTAATAAAACTGGAATGTCCAGAGCATAGTACTTTATTTTGGAATAAATATACGTATTTATATATTTACGAAGCATGTAGTTATAGAAATAATACTTATATACAGCATTACTTATGTCTCAATGAACACATTTATTGAAGTTCTTAATCTTCTCCCGCTGGAATGGCATCTTCTAATCTCTTAATAAATTTGACACGCAGCTCAGTGACACTGTCATTCTTCAACTGATCCTGAACGAACCAAGAGGCAACTTCCATTTGTACCATTTCACACGCACCTCTTAGTACACCAGTTAATATATTGCAATATTTCAAATTCAGACAATGATCTGGTAATTCCACAAACTCAGTTAGCGGATTTGATTCAAAACAAAGAGAAAATTCATCTCCAGCTGTACTCCAATTAGTGATAGTTGGTGTGATACCAAGGAATATTTTGAAGCCAGTCTGGATTTTCTCTGCTGTATCTCGAAAGTCATAGCAACGTCCAGAACCAGTGCGTGCCAAAAAGTCCTCAATCAAACGTATTCCCATATTATATCCCATCCTTTCCAATTGTTTATTGACATCCTCAACGTTCTCATAATCCTTGAGTAACTGAGCTACCAATGCGCCATAAGTTAAAGTGAACAGTTCTGAATTCTGTAACAATGACGCTTAATCATATAACCTCAAACATCTAAATAGGTAATATGATAGAATATAGATAGCATAGAATTCCGAAATAAGATTTTTATTAAACGTGACAGTTCAATCTATAAACTTACCACCTTCTTAGCATCAAGTCTGGACCCTGCCCTAGACATTTCTTGAGAAACCTTAAATAAATGACGTTTACTATCGCGCCAAGTTGAAGAAAGTACGATCATGACCTCTCTCGATGTTTTTTACAACTAAATCAAACTAAATATTAAATACAATATGATAAAAATATCTTAAACCAATCAAATAAAAAATAATAATATTAGTAATAATGAATCTAAAATAAAAATAATAATTAGAAGTTTCTGAATATCACAAAATAATTAAAAATATCTTTGAGGATTGTCACTACCGATAATATTAAACAAACATATTTATCGTTCGATAGTAAAACATGATTTTGACTTTCTTTTAGTAATTCCGCATACACATACAAGATGGAGATACAATGCGTTTCACCCAATAAAGTAACGTACAATTGTTTTTCAAAACCTAAGTAAATTACTGCAGAATTAAATATTTACTCAACAATTTAATTCTGATGAAGTGTATAATAATGAACAGTGCAATAAGCAAATATTACTGATATATTTTTCTCCTAAGCTTTCCTCATAGTACATAAATGGTAAATTGTGTGCGTCGAATTTTTTATTGAAGATTAATCCTAAATGTAATTGCCGTTATTACTTAATATACTTGTGGAACGTAATGGCACACCGTGTACGGGTTTTGCAATGAAATAGCAGAAACGGTATACGTTCATAACGAGACGTAACATTATACTCGGATATCGAATAAAGTTGTTTGGTTAGACTGGTCATACATTTTTTTCTTCATTTAACTAGAAAAAGATCATAGTGAAATCTCGAAGACGTTTTTAATATTAGACAAGTTATTAAAAGTGTGCTCTATTCTTTCCACTAACATTTTTTTCCGTTCCTTCATATTTCGCAGTAAGGAGTATGTAGCTTCATGGTCAAAGCAAAATGGAGGTCTTCAAGTTTTTACTTACGGTCCGATAAACTTTTTATTTGCTGAACAATATATTTAATACATTCATCATAGCCAGGCGTGCCATTTTATCCGATATAAAAATCTAATCGACACTCCTAAATATACCGAGTGTTCCATAGTGATATATAATTAAAAAATATTTACGAAAAAAATATCTAAATTGATTGAGAACCGTAAATCAAGTCAGTGAATTAAAAGTCCGTAATACAAATCTCAAATATTGAATCATACATTGAATATATATACTGAGTGAATTAGTATGTTTTAACAATATGAATATAATATACCCTGCATTTATTTAAGTAGGGCAAAAAGTAATATGGAAGGAATGCAAAAAGAAGAAAATATATATATTATTGACTTTGCGTTTATCTTTCGAGATGTCGATCTTCTACTGCAATTCATTGATTTACGTTTCCGCGTAATTGAACACTGGTTCAGAATAGGTACTTTTCCCTGAGCGAATGCTTGCTCACAAGCTTATTCAGTATCATTCAGGAATGTTTGGTCTTCATTGCTATATTTATATACGGTAATAAATAAATCCAAGAAAGACAGTAACACGTTTTTTTTTCTGTCACGGCTGTTGCTCATTTCATTTTCAATCTCGTTACTCCAACCGTTTCTCTACGGTTTATTAAAGGTGCACAGGGCATCAATGTGCATTTAATCTGCGCGGTTTGCACAGGCTCACAGCATCCGCGTAACTGATTCTTGTTCCGGGTCAGTGCCTAATCTCCGACATCTTGAAGCCGTTCCATCTGATCCTCCTTGGCTTTGTTTTCGCCATTTCTCCATGGCAGGTTGATGCCCTTTGGGAGAAGGCATTTTCTGACGATTTAACGTAGGAACCAAAAAGTTGGATAAATTGCAAATGATAAAGGATACAATAAAACAATTAAATTAGAAATGAATAAAAAAATATTTTTCGCTAAAATAAAAATTGGGCCAGACTATTTTTAATTTATTATCCAGTTTCTCTTATCGAGTGGGTATATTTATAGTTATTAAGAGGGTTTCATAATGATTATGAAATATCTGAACTATTTATCAACACGATCCACATCCTCCCTATCCGTATAAGCTTTAAGATCCTCGATAGTCGTTTTTATGGAACTAAAAAGAAAATACAAAATTAAAAAAATGACTTTCACAAGTAGGTGTCGCCGTTGCATGAGAAACTATATACTTGATGAATTAAATTAACTATAAGAGCAGGTAATAGATGCACGTAGATCTGTCATTTGATTCATAATGATTATCGCCAGCGAATCATTGTGACAAGTTCTCGTTATCGCTTGGACCAAGTGTTAATTGCGCCCGGCGACATTCGATCGAAGTCATCGATAATATCGATATCGACCAAATAAAAATTCAGATTGGCCGCCAAATCACGATACATGTGACTGTGAGGCTGGACCGTAAAAGTGTAAAGAAAAAAAGACAGGTAATTTTTTCGTAAAACTTTAATCCCAAAATTATACGTACAAGGCCATACTTTAATAGAACGTCTATTTTATTTATAAGATCAATTGAATCTAATAACTATTGTCCCGGACAATTTATTTATACCGTTCACTCAATGGCTTTGTCTGTATTTTTATTACAGATGCTGTTAGCAGGCCGATTGTGCAAGCATACGGATTTACAAGCTAAACTCCATGAGCAAGATATTCCAATTGACAGGATTAAGGTCAGTGTGTAATACAGCTGATGAATTTTGACAGGTAATTTCGAACTAGTGCTCGGGCGATTATGCCAAAATCGAAAAAGCCACAATGTCCCTCCCATGGGATTATGACATTAAAACAATAAAGATCGGTCGGTATTAGATTGGTATTAGGTACGATTATTGAGTCTCTCGCATCGTCAAACCGATTAGCAGCCGCGCTTATTACACGTCGTATTTATATACACCATACATACAATTCTAATTCCAATACCAGCATCACTATATCGAACATGAAATTGATTTCACGCGGAACCACCCTATACAAAATAAGCCACAATTTGTTATTCTCAAAAATATCGTCTAAGAGTTCAAAAAACCGTCTGTCTGACATTTCATAATTTCTCCTATTGCCTCGTTCGGCCATGTTGAATCTTTAATGAAATGTACCCACATCCAATTCTTAATTTATCGATAACGGACGTTTTATGACCAACGGAAATGTTAATATGCTACTAAAGACCATTGGACGCCCATACGACTCCTTGGAAAGCAGTTCCTGTTTTCGTATATTTGTCGCGAAATTTTTTGTCGCCTAATAAAAAAGTTTACCAATAAATATCGCATGTTAATTATTTGAGTTTTTTTTCGTACTTCTATCAGCTTCTTATACGTCGCTGCCTTCTTCCTCCAGATTCCATAGAGCATCAGGGCGAGTCTGTGTGCTTGGCTACAACATTAAAAGACAATCTACGATTAAATGGTAGTCCTATGGTAATTAAATCGAGCCATGTGTTACGCGAGGAGTTTGCAAAAAAAATTTAAAAAAGGAAGCAACATGTATATAAGTACATTTGCATAAACAAGACAGAACCGCAAGCGACGGCGACTTTCGGTTTCGATTTCAATATCAACCGATGCGGCAAGGACGAGTATAAAAGGAAACGTATCGAACCAGCGTATCGTTATCATATTTAAATTTTTTTTTTGGTGCCCGAATTACCTCACACATGTGGCACAGTCGGGATAGCAAATACGTTTGGGCACCCATACCAACCGCTAATCAGGTCAAATCTTTTTCGTAACGAACGAAAATTTGAATTTGCATTTGCGCTATTTATGCATGTATGCGTGGCGGAGAAATAATGGCTGGTTTAATATATCGACATTTTTAACCCTATCCAAAATGAATAACGAGCCACGTATCAAGCTGCGTTCCAGTTCCGTCTCCGCTTTCGGTATGCATATGTATACCTACTTACATATATCTGTCCACTATATGAGTTGCGTGTCATTTATGCAAATATACGTGCGGTTGCAATTTGAATTTGGCCACGACATCGAATTATGCAAGTCGATCCAGTTAGGGGACAGAAGGTGGACAAAAAAAAAGAGAATCAGTGGCATATAAATCACCTATATACGTGTGTTGGTAAGTGTGTGTATGTATATATATACTAATAAAATAAATAAATTTACTCTTGTTTTCTTACGTCCTACGAATATAGATCTTCGTACGGATGAGATACATTAGAGAGTAGCAGTTCCCATTGAGACTCGTAATAGCGTAGAGATCGGCTTAAGGAATCGTCCGTTACTTAATACTCTTTCGAAAGAGTCTCTCGGTAAGGTGTCTTGGTAGCTTGATGTGCATATAGGTATATATGTACATACACGTATCTATCAGTACACTCTTCTGAAGACGAAAGCTAGGTAGATGCGCGTTGCAGAAATCGAGAACCGGATAAGCGAATACATGGGTGGATGGACATTCACCTAATGGTGTATACACGATGCTTTTAGAATACGGTACGATCTTTATTGAACATTTTATATGGACGTAAGAACATTTGTAAGTCTAACGGTCGTGTAAAAATTATTTACGGGCTCTCTGTTTATAATCGATTAGACTCAGAACGATATTAAATACGATTTACGTATTCTTCACGGTTTACTTGCAACTTGCATTTTTTAACTCGACTATATGTACCGAAGCGAGTTATAGTAGTTGTTGTATTTTTTGTAAATTATTTTTAACAATTTTAATACCTTTAAGTTATGTTTATGTATGAGTTTATTAACCTGTCGGTAGGATAGTTTGAGGACAGGAAGCATGAAGAGGCGTTCACAGTAACGAGCTGATGCGTTTAAAAAAAACTACTAGCATGGAACGTCACAGAATTGGAATCCTATCCTATTCTAACCTAAGGAAACTTTTTGTAATTACAACTTCGGGTGCCTAGCATTGAGAAAATTTGAAAAAAATTTGGTGCTTTATGGCCCTCGAAATAGCCGTTACGCTGAAAATTCTTTGAGGACAAACCTCGGAACAGCCACATTTCCTTAAAAGAGCCAATACGTTAATGAAATCGTCTCCAAAATATCCCAACGTCAAAATTATCTGCGTATATCTATATTTGATGATTTTAAATACGTGCTAATTGCGTAATGTAGTTCGAGTATGTATAATTGAGAAGTAGAGGTAGCTGTTTATTATTATTACCTAATTGCTCGTTGGAGGACAGCGAGTGACGAATTAATTTTACTTTTATTATTAAGTCGGGTCCAAACTGTCTCGTGATAAACAAGTCTTAGGTCAAAAGTCAACTGACCACGTATGTCTGATATGTGCAAAGAAATTGCGAATAGCTGATAGCCGAATGTCTTGGGAAGGGAGGGGGAGGGCATGATTTCTGGTTAAGTGGTTAATTATACTTACGGACGATTCGAATTCTGTCTGATGACAAAGTTGTGCGGGATAACGCGTTATGCAATAATTATATGTATGTATGTACATGATACGAGCGTGTCCACGCGTAGACGGCGCGTATACATGGGATTAGGACACGTTACTGTTTTCGTGTAAAACGGACGAGTTAATCCTGCGTAGTCCCACGCGGTATAGAGCTAAGATTACCTAATCGTATAAGAGCGTATTAATGAATGTATCGACCAGTGCCAGTTGAGTGTGTGTATTTGTAATTCCGTGTGGCAATCTCTGCGTCGGGCACGAGTTCTCTGCCAACTTCGTTAAATTACATTCCGGATGATCCAGTTCAGGAATTACACACTCGGTCTTGGGATCTCACTTTCATCGTCCATCGAAGACTGGATGATCTAGCAGCTGCTGCTTCGCTCGCCAGAGCCAATTCCACGTGGAATTTATGTACCCTGGATTCGCCATTTGAACTGTTTATCCGGAGATCTAGCTTTGCTTTTCGTTGGACATTTTTTAAGATCTTTCTGGTTCTGTTGGTTGATTGATCGAAAAAAAAAATTGGAGCTAGGCATATATATACGCAAATATATATATTTGTGGAACCTTACTAAGACATTTATTTACTTGTAATTTTTTACTGTAATTGCATCAGCTTCACGTTCTCGATCTACAAGAAAAAGAAGGCAATGAATTCGAATGCAAATTCTTTCAAGCACCCAAGTGTTTTCGGCTACAAATGATAATTTAACATGGCGCATGCGCGCGGTACCACGCCTTGGAATATTTTTCGAGCAGCCTCGCGTGTATCTGGTGGCAGGCCTGTTAAGGGGGAGGGGGGGCGGGGGTCTTTGGTGACTCTACGAGGTCTCGAAAGAGAAGAACAAAATATCAATAAGAAAGAGCAATTTCCATTTGGCTTAGAAGACAACGGCTGATTTGAATTTTTCATTAGTCTTGTCACAGCCACTCTTCCTCTCTCTCTTATCCACTTTGTCAAGGCAATTCGTCTCATTCTTATATCCATTCGTCTTCGTACCGACGACGGTCTGTCCTTTGTACTGTTTAATGCACCATTCTGATTCACGTAATTCGAATGACAGGTATCGTTCACCTTTACGAATGATATCGCGATTCATCGATGCCGGATGGATTTCTTTTGGAACGTTCAAAATGGCGCTAATGGCGATAATGACCGGTGAGCCGATTATATCAAGCGGGTAAGGATATGCGAATGAGGTCGTCCATATTGTTCTCTCTTCGTGATTCAAATGCACGTGGATATAGGTATGTGCTCGCAATATATATGTATATGTACATGCATGTATATACATGTTTAAAGGGTAGTTTGGGGACAATTTCAGATATACAACGTACACATTGAGGACAATTGTATAGTTTAGGGTCGGGTCTCAATTTAATTTCAACATAACGCATGCTTTCAGGACCATAAAGCGGACTGTCACACCGAATCTGTTTTACATTTTTTCAATGTTACACACCCAGTGTCTGTGATGGGCTTAGAAGTTTCGCCAGATTATATTAGGTTAGAATTTCAATGCTGTGATGTCCCAAGGTTTAGTTTTTTTTTTTAAACATAAGTTCGCTATTGCGAATGCCCCAAATTCGCCTGGGTCCTCAAACTATACGAACTACATGATTATATACATGTATAAAAGCATGTACCAATGGGCTATAAGACACCGTGTATTAAATATACGTTGAAAAACCGGCATTGGAGGAATGCCGAGGATACGAAAGGAGGCGCAAAAAAAGCCCGCGAAATTGAAAAATATTGAATTTTCTCGTGAGGAGAGAGTGATCGATTGTATTTAAATATGTATATTTGTATTATTCTCTTTCCTTCTCCTCCCGTATAACGTATATTTATGCTTTTAATAGCAGGCCAAGGCAAGACCGTTAATTTCAGCCGAGATCACAGGGTGTGATCGTTAATTCATGTTTACTCGCAAAACTCTGTGAAATTATTCGTAAATTGCAGTGTATCGCGTAGCGTCGATTAAATTGCATGCGGTTCGCGTGCATCCTTTCGTGATATGCACTTCTTCTCCCGGCGCTACCCTCCGTGTCTCTTACGTCTTTCTGGTATACCCTCTTTTTCATCTCGTTTCCCCGCATACTCCCTCGTCCTCTCCCATCTCACCTTTCTCCTTCGCCATTCGTTTACGTAACAACGACGAAATCGTAAGTGAACGAGTCCATCGATCTCGACTTCTGGGTGAGCGTCTAACGTTTATTACGTTATTCGTTAAATGACGAATGTTTCACCGTGGGCATCGCGTTAAGCGAGAGGAGAGCGGCTCGAGATTATTTTAACGACTTCCAGTGAACGGATGATTTTTTGAGAGGAGGGGAAACGGAGATATTTAAAATAAACCCAAGATCTTCCGAGGCGTCGATACTCGGATTATAAATTGATTGGGAAATACGCGATTTATTATGATTAGGTTAAAGATGAAAGAGACGTTTTGTTTATTGTCTCGGGGGCAATGAAATTTTGGTGTCTGTTTTTTATATAGGTTTCTTGGTTTTTTTTTGCATTTAAATTACACGTTATGCGAGATGTGGGTATTGGGTGGATCTGAGGTCTTCAGGTATTTTTTATTCACTGTCCTGTAGGTGTAATTTATATCTAGAGAGTACTTGAAGTAGGCACGATGAGTGGTTCGAAAATAATTTTTGAGCACTTTTTTGAGAGAAATGAGCTATCATTGGATCGTTCCTGTCAGAGCGTCACCCGTATGGTTCGTACTGAATATGGATGGTGGAATGGACCACTTTAAATTGAGGGGATCTACGATTTTTAAATAATTGATGATGGCAAATTTATGTATGATATGCTTATCGTTTAGGCTATACAAAACTTTGAATTCATTTGTACGAAATTTGGAACTCTTGATACAGTTTCAAGGCAAAATGTACACAGGTAGGCTTGGATTTTTCGCAAATTGCGATTGTCAATCATAATCTCAATCATGCGATTTGAAATTTTGTCAATGGATATTGTACTCTTAATTTGTATACGATCTGCAGTAATGACTTCTTGAGAATCTAGTATCCTATTGATATAGCCACTTTACATCATTATCATGAAAATATCATACGGCAAAATGGCTGGTTGTGCAATCATACTGATCTTCGAGTGTTCGTAAAGACATTTTTTTTTTCCTTTCTCTTATACTTAAAATTTGCTACCAAGTTACTCATATGTCAAACTGAACAGGGACCGTGGGAATTATCTTTGATGTTTTGTAACACCTTTTTTTTTTATATGGGATTGAAATGGATACCCCGTAGAACTCCAGGATGGCAGCAGATCCTGCTGAGTCTCGACCTTGTCGACTTGTCAAACATTATACAATTTGATTGCATTTATAAATATCCGTATTTGATTTCTCGTGGCGTTCTCTTTTTAACTATCCATGGCTGGTATATACAGGGTGTCTTGTTTTGACATTTATGAAACGAATTTGTTTAGATTTTATTTATGATTTATCAAACTCACAAAAACATTAGAGAAATAGTCGTTTCTTGTGATCTTTCGTATTTTGGTCCATTTGGATGATGATAGTGGAGAACAGTATGGAAATTATTACGTATATAGGTATATTATATAAGCACTGTATTCCTTGAGAAATCCGGTTGGCTATATGTTTGCAATACTTAAACATAATAAATTATGTACTTAACGTAACCCTTAATACAGTCGATGAACTTTCAAGGATTAAATGTATTAATACCAATCTTCCTTCCAGGTTTCTTGGTTCGATGCAAAAACGCAATAAACTTGCGCAAGATTCCATACGGTGTATTCGCAGTATTCGCTATGTGTATCCACGAGGGCATTTATCGTGCGCTGATGCAGTTTACGTCGGAAGAACTCCACAGCTACTGCATTCATAATCTCTAATGGGCGATTTAGATTGCGTCTGGACTGGGATGCTAAGCTGCATTAACTGCGTGGGAATCGCGTCTAGGAAATATTTGCAGTAACTTGTTGACTCTCGATTTTATTATTATTTTCGACAGGATATGAATTATTGTTAAAAATACTTTTTTCCTTTCATTCAGAAAACATAATTATCTCCGGCAGTGTTGTCTGTTTTTTTTATTTATTCATCTACCAGCCTATTTAATCCAATTTACGTTTGGCTTTCAGGATAGAAAAACTTTGCTCTTATTTCGTAGACACGGCATTGGAACACATCCATGGCCACTTTGTGAACAGGTTGGCCGTTTCACGGGAAACAAGTTTTATCGGACCTCGAATTTAACTTGGCAACTATCGACCGACTACTCGTTATTGCAAATCAGTATGGATCGACATATTGGGTGAATCGAATAAATTATCATATAACCACCATTAGGATTGTCCGCTGCAGATGTGACAGTAACTGCCAGTGATTGTTACAAGTCGTAAGTCGGACGACGAAAAAAAAAGCAACGTCCGGTAACGTTAACACTTGTGCAGTGTCTGACACGATCCGACTGTATCCACTTGCGAATCGGTCAGCTTCATTTGCGTACTGCGTCTCTCTTGCTCTTGCACGCCTTACGAAGACAGAAAATATATCTTCGATTTCGACATACATGCGTTGAAGCGGCGTAGCTCTAAGAAATTTATTTTCAATTGTATTTTTTTATTAAACAGATTTATAAGGGTAATTAAGAGCACTATTTATATTTTCAAATGTAATTATACTTTTGATAAAACTGCAAATTTATATGGTCAACTCCACATACCGTATTTTTGAGGTGAATTTAAAGGTTATCTCGAAATAACAAATGACTCAGGGAAGTAAGGATAAACGTGAGCACGGGATCATCTTGCCTGTCGGCCCGTGTGGAAGTACCTTTTTACAGGCGGCCGTGCTTATCTCACATCGGTGAAAATTATTTCGCTTGCGTTTCTGCTTCGCGTGATGTATTGTTCGCGCTTCATTCGTTTACCTTTTTTTCCTTTGCAATCGTGTATATAAATAAATTTTGCGCGTTCGTTGTTCACGAGAAAAAAAATGATATCTCGGCCGATCGTGCGGATGACTTTTGGGGAAAGCGAAATTATCAAATACTTTAATATACATAAGTATTTGGCAGTTCCTTCTCGCAAAGGACAATAAACGATTAGCTCTCGATAGAATGTTGTCATGGTTCCCAATTGGTCGAGTAGTAAAGGTCAATTGTCAGTCGGCCAGTTAATTTAAGATGACTCGAAACTTTGGCGAAACACGTGAAACAAGATTGTATTTAATGTACGGCCTTGGGATTTTGTTAAGAGTGTAATTCGCAGGTGACAGGATTCTAGTAATACGAAGAACTTGTAGTTATTCTATGTAGAATATACCAATTTTGTATGCACAGCATTTCCGAAATACGAACGAAGAAATCAGTATCTTCGCGTATGTCTACAATGGAGGCAGCGCTGTGCGGAATACGATTGTAGTTTTTTGTCATTAAAGATAAAATGACCAAATGACAAAATGAAAATTTCACACAAAGTTAGGGTTGCGTCGTCGGGTGACGTTACTTCGCTTGCTCATCAATAATTAAACGATGATTGGTAAAAGTTGGCTTCGAGAGTTTCGATGATCTCAATACATAAGGAATGTCGCAGAGAAATGTCCAGGGAAGCTGTCCGAGCGAAAAATAGAAATGCTAGATTCGATGGAAAGTAGTAGTACCACTGTTACGAATTAATTTATTACATGACACTAACCTGATAACATTTTATAAGCGAAACGGAGTCGAATCGAGTATTACGGTTTCTTGATTGAAGAAAAAAGAGCATTTGATAATTTCAAGGTTCATGATTACATGAACAATGACATATCGAGGGTCGTGTTTGATTAATAATTTTGTTCGATGGTCGTAACCGCTGCAAATGAACATTTATACGCGTTATATAATATTCATTGATTCCAATGAATTTTCCATGCGGCAATTATTATTGGTACGTCTGAGGTAATGCGAGCGTGAGACGATGGTCGTCGGAAATTAATAATTCTGTTGCTATAATATAATTTCATCACGTGGCATAGTGTAAAAAAATATCAGACTCGGTTTTAATTTTTTTAAATAATTAATTGTTACATAAAAAATACAATGTTAATACAGAGGCGTACGGAAGAAGTTTCCTTCCAGTGTTTCAATTGCGCGCTTCTCGTGTTGATCATCTTGAGATCTGAAACATAAAATGTACAATGGACACGGTGAATTTCAGGGTCTAAGTCTCGTGCTTAAAACTATAAATTCTGTATATTTTTCGCAGAGTTTATTGAAAACCTTCCAAAATCGTATCGCGGCAATACAGCTTTATGTGCACGCGAATATTAGGGCCCCTGTTTAGACACCCACAAAAAACGTCCCTAAGCGCTTCGAATTCCTTAACGAAAAAAAAAAGAAAAAACGACCTGCGAAATATTTCAATGAAATCTTTACGATTCATAAAACGACAGAGAAAAATGTCAGACCACAACTTAAATTATTTAACATACAATCATTATGCGGATAAGAGGACTTGTCGATGACACTTCCCAATGCCTGGCATTATTGAAATCCGTCCAATTGAGAATGGCTTTAAAAAAAACCGGTGGCGACATTCCAAAATGATTTGCCAGAAGCACCATCGCTTCGTTATACATATGTATTTAGCTTGCGGATACCTATGTGCATAGATACATGTAAAGTAGCATCCAACGTGAACCAAGCCACACCTTAAGAGTCAAACGAATTTAAATAGCGATGCCGAACACCCCTAAGTAGTTCCTAGTACATTCCCAGTAGATAAATACGTTATTATTAGACGCTACTCACAGTATAGCATGTGAATACCTGCGTACAATAATAACAATACGTCTAATGGTAACAACAGGTATTGAAAAAAAAAAAATGATTCATCCACGTCATCTTTGTTCTAGCCAGATCCATCGTTCGATGCACTCAATCGTATCCACTGATTGTTCGAGTCACGATGGGGCACCATAAACACCAAGTAATGTGCGTGTCCGTGGCAAGAAGGTGCACTCGAAATGTCAAGGCGCCTCTGAAGTGAAAGGACGCCTTACGCACATTTCGCGACGCCATATGTGTACGTATGAGCGCGTACGGCTTTATTTGTACAGGTACGCGAACGTAAGTACCCAACGTATGTGGCATAATTAATTAATCGACAAGAACGTACCATCCGCTCGAATGGATCATAAACTGATCATAAAAGTATAATACCGTTGACTCTTGATATTTAGGTAACGAATTCGACTGCTCGGACTCGTTTCGCTAATAAGGTGCCCTGCAATTAAGAGATAAAGGAAGTACGATTGAGAATAATAGTGAAAAGAGAGATTTTATGTTGACATTTGAGAATGTTGGCGCCATTGAAAAACATTTTATTGATTTGACACATTTATACGTTTTCGTCTGTGCGTCTTTGTTGACAGCAAGATGTTTTGAGTTTATGCTTCTTTTTCTTGCAGAGGATTGGATCACTTTCGTCAGTATGCACGAGGGCATTTTTCTTATGTAAAAACTGGACGCTATTTCCCTTGCTGTATTTTACGTGGTAAGGACACATTCCATCGTAGGTATAGATATTATATAAAAATACTGAGTACGTCAGTATGTACGCTTTTATAATTTCCGCGCAAAAAGAAGACGACGTTTAGTGCATTTGCTGTACGACGGTTGCATTCCTGTCTGGCGAACGTGGCATTAAAGTTTGACGGAACATACGTAACCTGAAAAATAAAAATTCCGGCACTTGGCCCCTGGGGGGAATAAAGCCAAATAACGAACGAGGAGAGGTAAAGGGAAATTTAATGTTGATTATATACATACATATATGTACGTCATTTGGATATAAATCTTATTTTCGAGGGACGATGCTTACAGAAATGTTACAAAATCATCCATTTTGTCAGATATTCAAGATTTTCACGTAACCTTTCCGAAAAGGTCTGCTTTTCCTTTTTATTTCTTTTTTTTCGTGTTACGTACGTCCACTCAGCTTTACGCAGGCATATGTACCTATGTCGACGATCTTTAGATGACGCTCTGGAATTCTCACTCGCGTCCCAGCGTCTCGACGTCTCGAGGGGCGTCTTAGTCCCATTAGATATACCCCAGCCTCCCTTGAGAAAGAGCGGGACATTATCTTCACTGGGTTTAATTGTCCTGGTACAATTAAGCCGTGTTTTATTAACGCTGAGGGAGCCTGGGAAAGAAAGAGTATAAGTACCACCGAGCGCCGCGAGATGGACAGACGGGACTGACACACGAGACACTCTGTACTCGAAATAATCTTGAGAAACGCGTAAATCAGTCCTTTTTAATTAAAACGCAGTCTACCATTACCGCGAACGTCACGACGTATCCTTCCTTACTCTCTACATGATTCTTCTTGTTTACTTGGTCACTTGTAGTTACGTGCGGACATAACCTCACTTCTCGCGGACGCACAATTATTTCGTTCAATTTCTCTCACTGCCTTTCTCAGCGTCTCTAACTATCCTTTGGTACTTGTGATTACCAACTTTAATGATCTACAACTGTATGTACGTGCCCATTGCACTGTTTACGGTAGCTGTTATTTTGCCAGACGAATACGAGTCCTTTGACAGGTAAGGGATCGAATGAAATTTATTTAGTTAGTTTATACGGGGACGAGACTTTTGGTAAAGTTTTTGACTGTTCGATTAATTATTTATTAATCAGCGCCTCTAACGGCTGTTCTTGTAATTTCAATCTTCGTTCTCCGCTTCTCCGTGAGAAGTTTCGTGGTTTCTTTTAGAACTCGTCGATTTCGCTCGGGAGTCGTGCGATTATTGCAAATTAGGTGACGTGGTTCTTTGATTGCGTAAAAGTGTCCAAATAAAGAAAAAAAAAAAAAAAATGTTGCTGTCTCGTTAAAACTAGTCCAGTGACTTGGAGCGTGATACACGATAATAACAACAATCAGGGTGTACGGCTTCTAAAGTGAAATTATGTAAAATTCTTCGAAATTAACAATCGCCCGTGATTTATCGTCATCGTTATTGTTTTAAGCCCTTTTGTATACGGTGACCATTAAAATGAGATTACTCCTGGCGATGCTGCGCGATCCTGAATCTTTTTTTTCCCCTTTTCTTTTCTATCCTCTTCCTTTTGGCTTCCGTGACCTTCGGAGTCGACTATAAGCACAAGCGTAGCACGTTTCTCAGATTAATATCTAAAAAGGTCGTGTAACCTGTAACACCTTCTTCTTGGCTATCCCAGGATCCCTGGTGAACCTGTTCCTCTCTCACATGGATGGGACACTAAGAGATAGAGTATATACATTTCAGGAATGCCAACTGCCGAGTAAAAGCCAAGGAGAACTCGGCTCAGTTAGGATATAATGAGTCTAGTAATGTTGTCGGTAATTCATCTTTTTTCTTTTTTTTTCTTTTTCCTTATTCACCAGAGACAAAATTCCAGCGAGACATTTTTACCTAGAAAAAAAAGTGACATAAATCCTTCAAATCGTGGGGTCTCGGTTCCAAAGCATCCGCGGAATGTTCCTCAAGCGCTGTAAAGTTTCGATCACGATCTACGTGTACACTTTCGATCTCTCGAAACGGGATCTTGACGATGTTTAAGGTTAAAAGGCCAGTGAGAGACATATTTTTAAAAAAATATTGATCGATTCGCTTTTGAAAATTACACTACGGCTTCCTCCACTGCTTCGCCGTAACAAATTGATATACGCCGAATTGTGTTTCGCGCGGGACCAAAATTTATTCGTTCGATCGTCCGGTTCTATGATTGATTTTGTTTTAATTCGTTTTGCAATGCGTTGATATACATATAGGTGTATGTATATCCTCGCCTTGGTACGAGTCAACCAGGGCAATCGAGATCTCTCGCGACTTGTGCATTCTTGTCGCATTTAAATATTGATTAATGTACCTGACAAACAGGCCCACTTTTCAAGTCGCTGCACTTTTCGGCTACGCCCACGTTCAACGTGACTCTGTCTTGTCTAGGCTTTTTACGGGCTTTTACGGTTCGAGCATAAATCAACCTGGGACACGTTTCAAGTGTGTATACATGTATCTGCCAGTGGTGGGTTACACGACATTGTTACGCATTTACCATAATGGTTGGACACATCGCGAAAGTAGATCTTTTTCGCTTTAATAATTCGGGTCTGAATTGTAAGCTATCGAATTTTAGGGTGCGTAGGAATTAGAATATTTAGATCACCTGAATTAATTGATTGAATTAAAGGAGGAGAATAGAGGAAACTTTTGGGTGAGTGGGTGGGGACTGACGTAATGAAAAAAAATTATTTTTAGAACGGTAATTTTATTCATTATTTAGATAAGAATTTTTGAAAATATATAGACTGTTTATAGTTTTACTCTATAGTGTATAGTATAAACATATAAGTGGTGTGTAATATATTGAAATTTTTTTTAATTTATTTTTTATACAGTCTTCGTCATATAATAATCCTGATAATAGTATTTGCTAGTTCTCAATAGGCTTGTTAATTTCTTTTATTACTTTACCAGGGCAGTTTCTAAATTATCCTTACGACCGGTTTATGCTTTATTGCTGCGGTAAACACCCGTAGTAAATCTCATTATTGTATACAGTTTTGCTTTGTTCAGTAAACATTCAATATGGACGTGCTATTTAAAAGGCCACGGAAATTTTCAAAGAGTGCGTATCGGCATGCAGTCGCAAAATGAGTGGTGAACAAGAAAAGCAGCCACTTAAAGGAGAATCGATGTTTTATATATATATGTGTATATATACACTCCATGCGATACAACAAAGTAAAAATCAACAGTCCGAGTACACAATAAAGATTTCTTGGAAGAGGCTCTATAATACATTTTGTCTCTTAATGGCGAAACAGGATCCATTAACCATTACACAATTATACTCTCGCGCCTCCGCCATCTCTGATCCACAAACATTGAGACACAGGAAGCGTATCGATTTAACCAACAAAAATACATTGTCCTATTAGAAATATATACATTTTCCGAAATCGTCATCGTTTCAGTCTCCACATGGGTAAGTAAAAAAAAAAAATGTCGAAATATCTTTTATAGCTATTTGTCAGGTGCTGCCAATATATCAAACGTACACTTCATAAAGTACGCGCGTAGATAATTCACGTGAAATCCATTATCAAATGACACGATGATTGTTACTCCATTTTGCTATTAGCACCCTGACTATTTCGACAAGATCTTCTATAGAAATGCTTTCAATGATTCTCGGAAGGCAGCGCTGATGTGCGCATGCGCGCAGATGCTATTGTCCGATCTGACGGACTTCGCTATTGGGTAATCTAATAGAGCTAAAAAGATCGTTACGTCTCTTGTGCAAATGAAGTAGCGCGATTCTCTTTTTTTCTTGTTAATCTGCGGATAATAATAGAACAGACTGTTAAGTGGAATCCGGGAATTTCTTGGTTATCTTATTCTGCCGGATCAACGTAACAATGGCGGCCTATGTGCGGGTGGGTGTTCGAGGACTCGACCCAACCTAATCGGCCATAGATTAAATATTCCCAAGCAAGGAAAACTGGTTCGCTCCGGTGAGGCCTAGAAAGTGATACATAACGCGTCATTAGCATACTTTACGATCTATAAAGTTAATGGCTCTGGGTGTCCTTTCTCGCGACAGGAAGAAGAAACAGCTTCGTTGGATCGAAATTGCAATGTGACTGTGCAACCCATGGGGACACACCGTGTAAGTGCTCCAGTCTCATACGGCTTTATGGATAAAGATAACCGTCTACATGGATACGGTAATAGTATTGATATTGATATAAAAGAAAGATATTAAAAAAAAGAACCTACCTCGACTCTTTCGATACTTTTATACTTATGCATTTGTTTCCCAAGTCTGCCACGTAGAGGTAACTGTCTTATTAATTATCTGACAGTCTTGCATGTCTTCACCGACTAGCCTTTCACGTACATAATATTTTGCGTATTTCCTTTTCGTTCTCTCTTACTCTTACTGTCTACTTTTAATTTTTGAAATTCATCATTACCAATACCTTTACATCGATCTCTCGATCCCTTATCACCACTGTCATGTAATTCGTCGAAAGTGACACGTCTGGCCCATTTCCGGCGATGATCAATAGCCAATAGGAAATCGCAGACTTCGAGATATTCCATATCGATTGTCAGTGTGATTGATTTTAGTGCGTTTTGCCATACGACGACGATACGATTTGTCAAGAAGTTCGTAATATTGACATAACGTGGTTACAGATAAATGCGGCTTAAGTATACATTGCTAATGCAATAAGTATCGTTTGCTCCTACGTACTTAAGGATATGAGTTTTTTGTCCCTTCCAAACATACTCAGAAACATTTTGAGGTTATGACAGATAAGTGTTGCCTTTCATATTCAAATTATAGGTTAATCCGCTACTACAATATCCTCCATCCAAATAATTATACTTTGCTATCTAATGAAATTGTCTTTGATTGACAGTTCCCCCCCTTCTTCCGTTTACATACTTTTTCTTGTAATCTCTATTGGCTGATTCATTAACAGCCTCCACTATACATATATTACTAGTCGGCTAATCTATATATCCCGTGTTACGCGACTCCACGTCGTGGTCAATGTCAATGACTAATATTACTGACAATAAAAGAAATAGAAATGAGCGTCAGTCACGCGCGACACGCCTGTCTCGTGTATCTGTATGCACGTTTACGAACTCAAATTTAAAACCTAAAACGAGTTTAGTACTATTTTCTAGATTAGATTTGTACAATTTCACATCACTGTCGAACTCGTTGCACAAGAACCAGGATACCATAACCTGTTCTAACGGGTATTATCTAATATTTTGGTCCGGTTGGATGACGAGAATTCCGGTTGTGCTTGTAGTACACATGGCCTTGATAAAGAAAAAATCAGGCATAAAGTGTTGGGTAGGTTATGGATAGCTTTGTAATCTCTCAACTGGACCTCTGCGCTAATGCCTTAGGCATATATACATATATGTGCTTAGACTGCATGCGCAACGAGATCAATAAGAGTAAATTGAACACAATGCACTTTCATTTTCTCTATAGAAATTAGCATATTAATCTGCAATCCGATCGAAATAGTCTACCGATAATTAATGTAAATCTTTTTTGTTCTGTTTTTAGACAACTTTTTTGTCTACGAGAGACGGGACAAAAATGCATAAATGGAGCGGCAGGATCCTTTCAAAAATTATAATCAACTTTACTTTTCAACTGGAATGTGCAATTTACGTGAATGGTATATAGGTATATATAGTTACGCATGATTAATCGACGTTATTGTAACGAACAGCCGTGTAATTGCCGTCTCTACTTACTTGCTTGCAGAATGGTCGCATGCCACGAGAGGTGGAAAAAGAGGGCACGAAAAGGTAAAGACACGAATTACGTTCCAGAGTGTTTCTTTGCGATTGCATAAAGGCTGACGAAGGATGGAACGGTGCAAAAGAAAGAAACGGCAGAAACAAGAATGAAAATGACAGGGACTACTTACGAGGCGCAGTGTAGCGTAGTGATATAAGGGGTGAGATAGGGATAGACAGAGAGAAAAAAATAAGAATGCGTCAATTTTTCTGCTGTGATGGAGACGTCCCACTGCGTTTTAATCGGATCGCCACGCACTGATAACGATGCCTTCAATGATAATGTTAACGCGTGTCCATTTTGTTTGGTCTACGGTCACGTCGCTCTGCCGAATTATTAATAACGCACTGTAATTGCTCGCACCAACCACTTTCCCTTGACACGAATTTTATTCGGCCAATGCGTAACGGTCGAAACGCGATTCTTACACGGATGGTTAGGTGCTTACTTACACTTACACACGTGCCAATTGTCATGGATGATTATCGATAATTCAATGGGCCTGTTACCAATCATTTTATATGGTTACAAAATGCTTTTTAATGGCGGCAAATTCAAAAGAGGATACTTTGCATAAGTAGTCAGTCCCATGTTATGTATTGGGTGTAGAAGACGGTGACGTACGAACATCCATTAATTAGAGATACGTGTGTCGTATCTCGTATGAAAGCATGTGTAATGCGTATCTATAATATATGTATGCGCTAACAGGAGCAAATATATGAATATATGTGATACGAGGTTATGGATATACGACTCCCGAAGATTGACGGCATTGGACTGCGGTTTTTTTATTTTTGCAGTTTTCGCTTCTTATTTTTACCTTCGATCATCAGATCTGCTCTGGTAATTTGTATAAAATTGACGCTAGTAAAAAAATTTTATCGATCGGATCTCTGCATGCATGTAGTTTGTGTGCGTTAGGTTAGGTGTGGGGTGTAAAAAATATCTTCGCCGGGTTTTTTGGTCCGACGCCTGTACTACAGTATCGGTAGAGTCGTGCGAAATATGTGGAAAATATTTGACGACTCTAGAGATTTGATTTTTATTTTGGAAGCTATAGGTAATTATTTATATACGCATGTGTTGCACGTATGAACGAGACTGACGTAAATTGTTCGACTATAACATAAGACTAATTTATTATAACATGCGTGTCTGGCAATTTTTTTCCGTTTTAATAAGGAGGCAAATATAGATCCATCAATGTCAAAAGAAATTCAGATGCGATTTGAATGTACGATGTGTAACAAGAACTTCAAAAAAAAAGAATTATCAACTTGTGGGTACAGCCAGGAAATGTGAATACAAAATAACTCATGCAGATTTCAATGGCAATGGCATTAACATTTTTTCATAGTTCCTCATACGTATTTGCTTCGTGCATACAAAACAGCTATACCTAAGTGAACACGTGTGAAAATATGTGTGCATACTATTTTCGCCGTTTCTATTAAACGTCATAAGTGCTCGATATAAATTTGTTCTATATATAGGGTGTTCCGAAATTACCTGACCAACGGGGTATGGCAGTGTTCGGGAGACACTACTGATAACGAAAATGACTTTCCTTTTCTCCGGAAGGTCATAGTTTTTAAATGGGAGCAGGTCAAAGTTGACCAATCAGAGCGGGGTAACAAGAGAAACGTAGGCACCTACGAACTCTGAATTTTCTTCCCTCGCTTTTGTTTCTCGGTGGCTTCGGGCAGGATGACGTCAACCGAAGACATGCCTATTGGATGTTATTCACTGAGAACAGAAGTTCTTAGTTGAACAGTCAGGCGCTAACTGAAAACTGCAATGTCCTATGATAATGCTATTTGACTTACACAGATATCTCTATAACGTCTTACGTAGGTTATCCTGATCTCGCTTTTCTTCCATTGATCTCCAGCGATTTGTGCTACATCCCGTTGACGAATCGAAATAAAATTCTAATGCAATTAACGACTTTTCATAATTTATAAAGCATATTCCTTAAAGGCCATTCTACAATGCAACGGAACATGTTACACGGAACATATAAGCGGCGCGATGTTCAATTGTATATTTACCTTATTCTATTGGATTATCCAATTAAGAAGGAGAAAATCGTTTTTAAAACGCTTCCGCATCGTTGCTATGTCCGAGACGTAGCCAAAATCGTAGAGACTTAGTAAACGCTCGGTTTTAAAAACGATTTTTTACCAATGGAATTAGGTAAATATACAATTGAATAGCGCGCCGCTTATATGCTCCGTGTTACGTGTTCCGTTGCATCGTAGAATGGCCTTAAGAGTTTATATTCCCTGTAAAATATAATACAAATCATTTGTAGTAGGTAAATCCGAAATCTATCACCTACAAGTATTACGCAATTTGGCGTGGGCTATAAAAGCGTTACACGTATTTATTCTCTCTCAGGCCCCATACTCTGTCAATATCAAATACCTTCTACGCTTCTCTAGCTTGATTTTACAATTAATGTTATTATTGCAAAACTAAAGATATTTGCAATAAAGTTTCAAGAAATATTATTTACCCAGATTTATTTCCAATATAAATAATATAATAAGATATTTTATTTTCAATGGGTGCAGCGTATTATGAATGCGCCGATGGAATACCCATTTATTGAGAAAGAAGTGTTCAAGATAAGAAGAGTGCTGCTAGTATGATGGCAGCGTACCCTGATAGTCAGGAAAAGGAATGGACCTCGACGAGGAATCTGAGAATTGAAATAATAATTTTAACATTACCACTGAATGCCTACAGTAAAAATTGTTAGATGTGGTAGAACTATTCAGTTTTTAATTACGCGTTTCACCGCAGATTACGCTCAGGTTTACGAAGGATAAATTCAGTCTGCTGGATGGATTAAAAACTGATCTACATTGGTCTTTTGCTTACAGTAATTATGATTTGAATCGATGACCTATGAATGATCTGCAATGCTCTATTTCCTTAATGCACAAATAACATCATACTCAGATCAATTTTGAGCCCAAGCCGTATGAATTATACGGAAAAGATCCTTTTCAGATAAATTTTCGATCCATCCTGCACATCGATGTTCATCCTTCGTTATAAGAGTAGTCCCAATAAAAAAAGGATCTTACATGGATCGTGTAAAGTGATACACCAGTAATTCATGTCATATCTAACAATTTTTACCATACACTCCGGCATATGATCGGGATACTGGAATATCAGTATTAATTCAACTTTCAATTTGAATTAATCAGAAGGAGAAGTCCATGAAAATTGGCTGGAACAAGTACACGAGCATCCAGGAAAGGGAATGGACATTAAAAAGGAATCTGAAAATAGATTTGCTATTACCTGTGAGAATCGTACGGTCAAGACGATGGAGGATTATACATGCTTCACCTTGAGATAGACAAAAATTGATTCGGTCACAGCAGCAGAAATTTTAATTGTTTTTTTCAGCTGCGAGGAGTTATTCTACTTCCACGTGTAATTCAATTGGAGATAGATTTCAGATTTACCTACGACGAAAGATCTGTATTATATTTTACAGGGAATATACACTCTTAAGGAATATGCTTTATAAATTATGAAAAGTCGTCAATTGCATTAGAATTTTATTTCGATTCGTCAACAGGATGTACCACGAATCGCTGGAGATCAATGGAAGAAAAGCGAGATCAGGATAATCTACGTAAGACGTTACAGAGATATCTGTGTAAGTCAAATAGCATTATCATAGGACATTGCAGTTTTCAGTTAGCGCCTGACTGTTCAACTAAGAACTTCTGTTCTCAGTGAATAACATCCAATAGGCATGTCTTCGGTTGACGTCATCCTGCCCGAAGCCACCGAGAAACAAAAGCGAGGGAAGAAAACACAGAGTCCGTAGATGCCTACGTTTCTCTTGTTGCCTCGCTCTGATTGGTCAAGTTTGACCTGCTCCCATTTAAAAACTATGACCTTCCGGAGAAAAGAAAGGTCATTTTCATGATCAGTGGTGTCTCCCGAACACCGCCGCTGATCAGGTAATATCGGGACACCCTGTATACACATCTACACATGCTCACTAACACTTTACTGCATTACTACGCACATAGTGAATTTCCTATATGTATACTGATACAGTCACATGTCACTAAGAAGTGTATATATAGAATAAATATGTATACATATAACGAAAACTTATGGCGAGTAATATAGAGATGACGCAAATGGAGTGTATGTATGGTACGTCCACGAGTAAAAGAGCTTTTGGAGGGGTCATCTTCCAATGCCTTTTAAGGTAAACGAGTCCCCCAGACTTGATCCTTTTACTCATGGAACAACAGTGCAAACAATTAATTAAAACAAAGGGTAAATGACTGTTGGAAAGAACAAGAGGGATATCAAATCACGAGGAACAGATAACATAAATATTTTTTATTTGACATATCTTCTTTCTAATATAGTTTTACTCCTTCTTCGCCTGCGCGCAACATATTATTTTCACTTGATTACCTAAACATCAAAATAGAGGAATTCGTCGTCGCAAATAAGAATAAATAATAAGGAATCGTCATTATGTGCCGGTCACCCATACCGAGCAAGTATGATACACAACTATACAGAGCAGTTAAAAACTAACAATCATATGCAGTATATACCTAAGATTGCCTAATTTCCGTAACGATTCTCCCTACGGGCGTATATATACCGGATTCCTGATCCGAATTAGGTGGCGTAAGTGCAGCGCTACGAGTTCTACCAGTCGCATGGACCAGTGAGGCTGTGTCGGTATCCTTATCGTTGGCTCTCTGTTCCGCGCTCGCCTGTATCCCATTAGGATTATTGACAGTACACTTTTTGTAATGCGTACGCATGTTGCTGCTCTGTGAGAATCTCAAGGAACAATTAGGACACGAGTACGGTTTAGTTCCCGTATGATAATTGAGATGAGTCTTGAGATGATGTTTCTTCGTGAACGCCTTGGTGCACAATGTGCATTGATAAGGCTTAAGGCCCGAGTGCAGCCTCGTGTGCAAGGTCATATTCGATCGATCAGCGAATGCCTTGTGACAGACCTGGCACTGATAAGGACGCTCGCCGGAGTGCGTCCTGAGATGTTGCTTCAGCAGCATCTTCCGTGAGAACGCCTTGCCGCACTGATCGCACTGGTGCGGCTTCACCCCAGTGTGTATCCGCACGTGCATGTTGTACGCCACTCGCTGATTGAAACTCTTACCGCACTCGCCGCATGCGTACTCCTTACGATTACGGTGGATCTTCATGTGTGAACTCAGGTAGCCACGATCGTTGAAGTATTTACCGCACTCGGGACACGTCGCTGCGAACTCACGCGTACCTTCGTGCACGCTGCGGTGATACTTGTAGTTTCGCAATTGCGAAAATTCCTTGCCGCAATCAGCGCACCTGAACGGTTTTTCGCCCGAATGCGTGCGACTGTGTACCTGGAATGTTCATGAGATCAAAATTGTCTGGTTTAATTATTTTTATGAAATCGAGGACTATACTGAATTTTGGAAAATTTTAGATTTTTCATTGGGTCAATGGAAACTGTTTGAGTGATTTCTTTTTATTAGACTCGTTATCTCAAGTTTGCTTCATTCGAATGGGGACTATGGGCTTTTGTATCGTTTGAAAGTATTTTGAGTATTGCATGGAATAAAAATAACTTTTCAATGGTTAACTCGCTTGGGGTATACTGGTTTACGTTTTGTGAATTTTAGTGTACCGCCAGTTTGTTTCAATCGAACATTATTACCGTTGGTTATGTCATTGAAACCTATTTTCTGTATGGCATATAGGACTTAAATCACATTAATTGTTAACACGGTTCGTATCTATTGGTTTGTGTTTTATGAATTTTAATGTCGATGTATAGTGATTTATCATTTTTTTTCTATTTGGATACCTTACTTACCTTTAACGAGGCTCGGGTCACGAAAGTCTTTCCACACTGATCGCATCTGTGATCGTCAGTGTTTACTGTGGGAATTCGATGATCGCCTGATGACGCCTCGTTGTTATTACTGTCACTGTGCTTCCGGTGAGTTTTGTCAATTGAATTTGGTCTTTCGTTATCCACGGTAGGAACAGTGATCGTACTAGTTGCATTGTTGGTCGTATCGGGCGTGGAGTCGCAGAGTCTACTGACAGGTAACGACAGTTCTGGTTTTAAAGTTGGTGTAGGACTCTTGTTCAAAATTCCTGCGTTTCCTATGCCGTCGGTGCACTTTGCATGATTGTCGACAGCAGACAATAGAATCTGCGAGGATGTCGCGACTTGGGTGGAATTTTGAAAATAGGTAGAAACTTCACCGATATTTTGAGAATTACATTCCGGATTCGTTACGTTCACAAGGATCGTCTGGCCTGAGCTAAAGTCTTGACGTGAAATAGCTTCGTCTTTTCTCATGTAAATTTCGAATTCGCCGGAAATTCGTTTTTCGCATTCGAAAATTTCGTGTGCGCACGGTTTTTTGGTAATCGTGCAGCAAGAGTCCTTCGAACTAATACCGGAAGACACTGGGAATCGATCAGCTCCAAAATCGCGGGTTATTCCCGATTCGATCTGAAACAAAAATGTGAAAAAAATGTTAAAAAATTTTATTAAAACGAAGTATCACAAACTACGCATTTATATGATCTCTGCGAGTTCTTCGCCAACGCTCGGGGTAAAAAATGACGTTTCCGTTTCGGGTACAAAAAGTCAAAACCTGAGCAACAAATCTATCAGTTTTTATGGTGCCGTGAAGAAACTCGAAAAACATAGAACTTATTAACATGTCGACGAATATTTAACAGTCATGCATACTAATGCGTAAATTAATATATTTCCACGTCAATATGAACGATTATGGTATTCGATGATATACAGTGAGATTTGTTTTTGCCCAGTACTCTTACAATAAATTATATTTAATATTAGAGATATATTATAAGAATTAAAATGGATGCCCTTACACCTTCTTTCTCAGTTTTACTATGTCTTTTCCCTGTATTTCGAATTGGTGACTAATTGTAAGCATGGGCGTCAGTCTTACGTATGTAAGCAGTTAATGACACTTGTTTCCCACGAACCTAGAGTTGAGAGAATGAATCTAGAGTCTTAAAAATGAAATTTGACAATCCTTCCGGTCGAAATGAACTCTGACGTTGTCTCTACTAATGGCAATTTTTCAAAACACATTTTAAACGTTCCAACAATTTATATGGCAGAAGCATAGGTCTTATCTAATATATTATTGAAGCATCGATGAACATGCGATGACGTTGACCCCTGCTGTAATAACTGACGTATCTATATGCTTATAAAGTAAAAAATTGTCAAACGTCCAGGGCAAAATGTTAAATCAAAGATCAGCCAAGTTACGAACAAGACGAATGGTCTGGGCAAAAAAAGAATTGTATAAGTTTAAGAGAAAAACTAGGCGGTGAATTCGGTTAACCTAACTGTTAGTCCGTGACCCCGAAGAGATCATGTTCGGATGCCTCTACGAGTGGAAGTCGAGTCTCGTAGAAAACCGTAAACCGTTCTTTTCTACAAAACATGAAGATTCTTCGCTAACTCGTTCTCAATGTCCAGCCAGCAAAGGTCCGACTGGTCTTGCACGCAGGTAGACGAAAACATTGACAGCCATACTCACCGCTTAGGAGCAAATGAGAATTTTCATTTTGACCAAAAAAATTAGCTACGATCCATATTCTAGGCGATAAAGTGCCTAAGCACCATGTCAAATTTCACTGTGATGAAATTTCTATAATTGTATTTAATTTGTCTCCTTTCTCTTTTAACATGTTTTTTTTTTTATAAATTTAAATGTTAATATCCTTCCGTAAGTTTACAGCCTTGACATTTTTTCATTATATACATGTTACTCTCAACCTTGGTTGACCGAGTTCCCGTATCCCAGGTTCCCTGTAAATTTACATACTGATTGGCCGATAACGTAACGTCGGGACGATTTATCGATATGGCTGCGTTAAGCCCGTTTGAAAATAAACGTCAATGGATATTATCGTGTCGCACAAAAAAAAATACCTCGGGATACGATACTTGCAAGAAAACAATAAAATGGTCGTACATAGGTGTGGATACAAAAAGCGAAAGAAAATCAGCAAAAACAACAAAAAGAAAGAAATATATTATATATACACTAGTCGTCATATAGCGAATTCTACGTGATTCATAATATCCCGCGTGAACGTTAGCAACTATGTGAATCGTAACCTACGTGATATTCGATGTAACTATCAATTACTATAATTTACTGACCTCTCTATCGGCAATAATTGGAATCCGGTACTATAATTCTTCCCCTTTTCGATGACGAATACGTTATTCTTGTCACGTGTGCCTACAACGACGCCATGTTTTTAATCATAAAGTTAAATTCTTCGAAAATGAATGTTACGCTTATTTTTTGTTGAGTCTTACTATTTTTTATCTTCCTGGGTCCTATATGTAGGTGTTTATTTTATCACTTACGTCGCATGTGTACCTGCTTAGTATAATGAATGCGTGTTTCGTGTATATTCCTGAATTAGGTGGAAAATAAATGACTTGGACTGTGAGTGACCAAGTATTCCCGCGATACTTGAACCTTGAACCTGACGGAGAAATCATAGATGATCGTGCAAACATTCATCTCGATGAATAATTCTACGTTAAGTACGGATATAATGAGGACTGGGTGTATTTAGGTCTACATTGAATTCTTCGATTGATCGATCGAGGCGACAGCATTGGTACGAGTAATCATTTGTTTAAAATGAAATTAATGGAAATTTAGTGGGGAATTTGAAAAAAAACCTTTACACGCGGGGACTTACGTACATTATTATAAATCTTTTCTTGCTATTTTGTCCCTTTCACTCGTTCGACGATCTCCCACGCTGTGATCGTTGACCGCTCGGGTTGGTTAGTTATCCGGAAAAATGTTTGAGTAAAAATTGAAAATGAAAAATGTAAAATAAAAAATGTGGAAAGCCTCAATACTTTGGAAGCAGGTAAACACGCTTTCGAGAATTCCGTGTCGAGTTTGCTGCGTTACAAAATCTCGGTAAACACAGGGTTTCTGGAAGCAATGTGCATAGTTTATGCGTAACGGACTTAAGCATCGACTGTGGACACAACACAGACTTGTCGATAATGAAAAAAGAAAAAGAAAAAAAAATGAAATAAGAAAACAAAACAGGAAGACAATTTTGAGTAAAATAAAATTCTTTGTTCATGTTTAATAGTAATTGCAGTAGCGGTACTTATGTACGGTTTAATATACAAATTATAGCTCTGACAGTAATATTGATGGTATATAGCGTTACATTAAAGTATCTGCTACCAGCGATATTAGTAAACTACTACTATTACTTAGAGTAGACAGTGAGAATAGTAGCCGGCAGCAAAGACTGCGTTATATTAGTAACAGGGTCTTGTAATAAGAAAAAGACCGTGTGCTACTGCACGGTGCATGTTGGATATTACTGTATACGGTATACCTATAGATATAAGACATATAGAAATACTGTCTAATGATAAGCACGTGACATTGACTTTATACTGATTTTAAGGTAAAGGGGGTACGAGTAATACCCAAGTATTAAATTGTATAATTAAATTAAAATTGGTATAATTAAATTGTTAAATAATAAATTTAATATGAAGTCAATTAAAACTATGATCGTTTATCAGTTATAAAAATTTGTGTGGGATCACTGTGTTCTTTTGCTTGATTCGTAATTGTAAGCAAATTCGATGAAACGTCCAGGAGTGATTGGATAACATGAGGAGTATCCGATGACATTTTATGTTCGTATTACGGATGTGTAGAATTTGAATGTACGAGTGATTTTTATGGATGAATTTATTCTTGTCGGAATAAGAGTGGGTCATGATTTTTGTTAAATTTGAAAATTTTATTGAAAACTTTACTCACCCTTTCGGGATAATTTCGAAGTACTATCGGTTGCATTTTTGGAGAATGATGTGGTCTAGCTAGTTGTCTCCATGGGGATGCTGTGACTCTGTTGGCTACGTGTCTCTTTTGATATTTCCACCTGCAGCATCTTTCGCGACAGGTTAAATCTTCGCCCATTTGTAGCGGAGAGACTTGTCGATCCTTAAAATCGACCTTGGATCGGATCGTAGGAACACGTAACTCGAGTAAATTTTCTAAGATGCGATCAGGCTCTCGCGATGATTCATAGATCCTTGATGGATTTTGAATGTTTCCGGGTAGTTCGTCAATTTCCATCATTTTTCCGGAAGCTCCTAACAATCCCATTGAAAAGTCCTTGGCCTCGGGGATCTTTACGAAGGAATGAGTTTCGTTGATTTTTTCCGAATTTTCCAAAATGCTCTCACTCATCGGTTCCTTCGGGTAATCCAGTCGGTTCAAATTCTTTTCCAAAATTATCCTGCCGTTTTTACTTCTGGTTGCGTAAGTAGCCTCGGTCATTCCGACAGGAAACGCATCGAGCGATTCATCCTTGGATGAGTTACAAATTTTTTTATTTAACGATCCTTCACACAACATCGGTAACGCGCGATGACACTTGTCCGTGTAATTTGGAGAACAGTAATTCCTGTCGAAGGTCCTCGCGTGACACCAACCGTCATGACAAGGATATTGCTCGCATCTAAGATAACGTGCGTTCACTTTGACATCCTTAAAGTCCTCCACTTTTAAATCGTCCATACAAGACGTTATCATTTCCGGTAGCGGTGGCAATCTAATGCTCAGAGCCTTGGCGGCTCTTAGGAAGGCATCCAATCGTCCCTTTGGTACCGCGGCGCTTCCGGTATACACGAAACCAAGTATGGCTGCCAATTCGGGGCCCTCGACCTCCGCCAGAATAATTGTAATGGGCTCGCAGTGTCCGGTGGCACGACTGTGCGCAAGTAGGACCTCCTGAAAAAAAAAATTGAACAAAAAATCTTAAATACGAATATTACCATACCTTTTGGCTTATTTACGGTGCTCGCAAAATTCGCATGGAAGACGTACGGAAATGGAGTCTGTGAGCATAAATGGTCGGTGAATTCTAGTTATTTTTTTTCTTTCTTTCTTTCTCATGGAAGCACGCAAAAGACGTGCCTTGCTTAGTTAAAAAGGAAATGGGATTCATGGTACAGGTGCTTCCACGAGTTCTAGGATCGGCCGGTGAACATTGCTTAAAAGGCTCCCGTTCACCTTACACGTAACATCTGTATGCAATGTAGGGGAGACAGGTAGACGCGACTATCTAGCGTAGAAAGATATTCCAACATAGCACTACTGACTAAAGTCATGCTACTCACAGATACCAATCTGAGGTAATAAATTTTGCGTTAAACGTTGCGCATGGGATTTTTTTTTTTTTTCGTTAGCGTTCGAAATAGTAACGAGACCAAATGAACTTTTTGGAAAGGTCAAGTGAAAAGTATCGTACTGTTCAGAAATTTGGAAATTCTCACAACCGTACAGTCAGGGCTGTTACCAGGAACCGGTGGTACGTTCAACGAACGATAATTAATTTCTCAAATTTCTTTTATCCCATTATCAACCCGAGATAGTTTTTTTCGCAAAATTTAATAAATCAAATTCGCAGCGTGATGTCATTCACGTCTCGTAAATACGAAAAGTGAAAATTAATTTTTTCCACCATCCTACGTCGAACCGACTGTCAGCATCGTTAAGAGGTTAAGCCACTCTAGGATTTTCAAAAAATCGATCTTTTTTGTTAAAGAGCTACCTTAGTATCTATAAAATTACGTTACAAAAGATTATGTGCGTGAAAAATCCCTAAATGCTCGATTTTCGTATTCTAGGTATTGAAACATTGTTCATGTTCTAACTTTCTACAAACTTTAAACCCGTTTATCTCAAAACTATATTTTTCAAGTCGGCTGAAATCATAACTCAAACAAATTTCGACCGATTCACTTCAAATTTCAACTTTATATTTAAAATTGCATTCTTTAAGGCAGTACGCAGGTCTTTTTCAGTATTTGCATAGTTCATTTGTTATAAATAATTTTCTGAGAGTTTTTCATGGCATTTTATACTTTTTTTTCAGAAATGCGCCATTTTGGCAAAAATTAATATATCGAGAAAAAAATCGTAAATAATCGAAAAAACTTTGGTTTTTCATCGTAACTTAAAAATTGCAGGACTTGCTGGTTCGGCCGTTTACCCTCCAGAAATAAAAGCGTCATCGGAAAAATGCTGTACAGCCTCCATTTTAACATGTATCGCTTTGAAAAAGTTATTTTTTATAGTTTATTACTTGTATAATAAAGATCATATTTTGTAATTCCAATTTATTTTGAAGTTCCGCTGAAAAAAATTTACAAAATATGCCTATTTTTTCCGCCTCTAGAGTGGCCTAACCCCTTAAGTTAAATGCCAACGCCATTCTACTTTCGAATGCACGTGCTGATGTACACCTATCAATTTCACGTTACACAGTATCCGTGAGCACTCGCGTTAATAGTCCGCGTTGCATAATAACGTCAGAAATCAATGTGGAAGACGCGTTGTCACGACCTTAATCCTATTTCCAATTCAGCTGCGTTTTATTTTATTTTATTTTATTCTGACGACGATGATGATTCTCTGGATTGCTGTATTACAATACAGTAATATTAACAATAATATTAATATTGATATTAATATTAATGGATGAATATAAAATATATAATTATATATTTTATACCCATCTAATGCTATTATATTTCTCAACTACAATGTCATTACGGAAGCTGCGAGAAGTCCATAGAAAACGAACACGTCTTCCACTATTTGTAAAATAGATAGCTTCGCTTTATACGCCGCTATTTTCTTAGCGTATCATTACGTTTCACTTGTTACCGTATCCGCTTTGGAATTTATCGCCGAGAAATCTCTTCCAGAATATCTCTTCTTGCAACTTATTTTCAAAACCTATTTGTTATTCGGTTTAATGTGCCACGTTTAAAACACGATTTTTGATTTTTTCTTTTTTTTTTCACTACCGCCGAGAACAATCGTTTCGTTCGCGCTTTTTTACATAAACACACTTTCAGTACAAGAGCATATATACATAATATGGAAGATATATATAATGGCTAGGCGTTATATTTGTTCACCTTGATAAAAATCGTGCGAATAATAGATGCACTTTTTGGCGAAAAAATTCGCAATGTAACACGTGATACTCGTTGAAGTAATGGATTCACACGAAAAACGACACTTGCTCGGGAATAACGACACGCTATATATAGCGATCGGCACTCGTGTTGTTTCTCCGTTTTTCTAATTACTCTTGTATTTTCTTTCTGTTTTATTTCACGATTTCGATAATCTGACTTTTTATCATCTGCTGTGGTCACTCTTCTGGTGACACGAGTCTTGTATGCTAATTTTTTTAATAATACAGAATTGCAGAATATAGTCAAGAATTTATCAAACGTTTGGTCGATGCGATTTCTGTTAGTAAGATACGATATCGGGGATAACGGATTTTTGGGGAGTTTTAGTTATTTGAACGTTTTTTATAAGATTGTATAGTCTGATTGAGCAATTGGCCTGGTGGATCAGATGCGGCGGTTGGTAATTTTGTTTTGACAAGAGTAAACGATGAAAGAAAAAATGAAAGAAATAAAATAATAGCATGAGACATAATTAATTTTCTTATTAAAATTTCGAGTTCAGAGGTTAAACGTACTTGTTTACAGAATAACGTTAAACATGATTTCATACGGTTTTCTACGCTTTATTAGCATTCGGTAATTAAATATTTTCAGAGAATCCTGAATACAAATTTAATACGGTATTGCAGTTTTTTTTAAATTTTTATAGTGTTTGTTAAGTTAAAATCACATTAGACGATATCATAAGGAGCCACAACGTCGCGTGTCGTGTTGCGCAAAAATTTCGTCACTCCGCAAAATCACCGTGTTCGTAAATAACCTAATTACTTTAAAGACAGAACTTATCAGTGCTTTCTTTTTTTCCATTTTTTTTTCTCTCCATATTTGACAGCAGCCACATTCACTACTAATCCGCATATGTAAAAGTTTCGGTATAAACAGTCTCCTTCTGGACTCGGCCCAGTCTATACGTTGAATTAATTACACTAATTCGATTTCCATTTTACATTTCTTGTGCGACATTTAAAATGATAAATACGAAAATGCACGATGAAAAGAAAAGGGTCTCGAAGTGATGCAAGAATATAATATAACAAATAAAAATAGATTTTCATAACTGAACGCGCAAATTAATTTATTAAAAATTCTCTTATTTTTATATACGGAGCTAACGAGTAGATCACTAACCGAAGTTGGTTTTCCCGTATACGTCCAATTGACCGACCAACTTTGAATAGTAGAATTGAACTGGTCAACGTCTATGCTTAGATATGTATATGCATAATCTGTATGTAGTCTAATGTCATTAGCCGTCAATCATCCATGCACGATACCTCATTTGAGTACCTTTAATGCCAGGTTCAGAAGATCGTGACTAGTTTACAACTAGTTGAACCGGTTTCAGAAACTTTGAAGTAACCTCGAGTTTCTCATTGGGGCTGAAAAGTTTTTTTTTTCATCCGAATCGACTATTTTAACGTATCATATCAGGGCACCGGTTAAACGTAAACTATGGACACTTTAGTAGTACACCTCCTGTCATACGCCGTCGACCGTATCGCAGTAATGGCCTAAAAGTACCGAACATTGTTTTTGTAATTTACGTAAAACACAAAAAACACTTCCCCCTAAAAAAAAAAAGAAATTTTTCTAAAAGACTCATTCCGTTCACTCTCACGGTGCCTCATCGTTCTTCCAGCACCTTTCATCGTGGAAAATATTTTCCTTTTTGTCCGACTCCTTCGCCATTTCTTCCCTTCCTTCTTTCTCGGGTTATTCTCTCTTTTTTCATTTTTTTCTTCGCGCACAAGAATTTCCCGTTGTTAAGACGCGGTTGTCGAGGCCCCCCCCCACCCCTCTTCCTCCTCCCACCAAGTACCTTTCATGCCTGAGAGGCCGTCATCATCCTCACTCTACCGGGTAAGTGTTACGCTATTGTGATTGTACAGTATAAGGCCCATTGGGCCCCTTGTATTATTCACAATGACTCCAGGCCCGACACGGATCCTTAGGATTTAATGTACTCCCTAAGTATATATATGTTTATATATATGATACAAGAATGCATATTGCATTAGGGCCCCTGCACTTGCCACGTCGATAAGTTAGATCGCTGCATTATAAACATACAGTATACATAGTTACAACAGATGCAAATAATCCTTGGTACCGCAGTGCACACTTTGGAAATACTCGAACAATGTCCGATCGATCAACCGTAACCGTGTCGATGTCCACGCAAAACCCCAATCGGCAATGAACTTCTCATTGTAGTGAAGTCAGTCACATAATTTGACTAGGCTATACCAATGATCTACGTCGATAGCCATTAAACGATTAGGGGACTTAAGGCCCAATCAGATTGTATATGTCCTCGTTGTGAAGAGATTGACGTACACAATTCCGATACTGTATGCGTGAGGTATTGTCCCGTCGTTAGATGGTTTGACATTATCCAAATTTGGAATGTACGTTTTGGAAAAAATGTAAAGAGAAAAAAAGTATATCTTTATATCGGCGGAGTTATAGATCTTGCAAATTAATATAACGAGTGACAATTCGTGCGTCATTATTGATACGTATTTATGTGCTCGCGATGATCACCATCTAATTTCAATGATTAATTTACCTAATCATATTTAGATGCTTATAATTCCGTGTATGACATAGTGGTTTACAGTGTGAAGTTGAGATGGATATTTTTTCTTTTTTTTTCTTTCACTAAATTACACGGTACTACGCTCTACGTTACGGCTATAGATCACTCCCGGGTATCTAATAAAATGACTATACTGACTCTCTGTCCCATTGCAAAAGCTTTCAAATTAAACGATCTATTCGTCGTCGAATTTCTTAACGTTACCCGGGATGCCGCGACACCGTACACGATTATCTGATTGGTCATTTTCTTTATCGTGAATTTGCATTAAGTATTAAAAGCTCATTTAGCCAGTGTCTCTAATCAGCGTCCGTAAGGAAATTGTGAAGAGAATAAGAAGCGAGACGTGATCTGGTGATTAAGTAATTAACGTACCCAGCGACACGAAATTAATCAGAAAATATCTCTATCAACTAAAAACGCCGACTATTAATAGTAACGTAAACGTCAATGCGTCCTATCGCGACATTCAATCGAAATACCAGCGAACCTTTCTAATCGGCTAGAAGTTCATAATGACTAGACAATCAATATACACTTGTTACATGGGTGACTAATATATTCGTCATTTAATTCATCGATACCAATGACGATATCTACAGGTGGATAATGATACCGGTGTTTATATTCATTATAATTATTTTTTTCTGCTTCGCGATCGTAATATTAATGATTGTAATGATTGCAAAGATTCTCACGGGTTACCATGCTTTCTCTTTACGGGATATGCGGAAAACCGTATTTGAAGAGAAAAAAAATGTAACACTCATATTTATAGAATACTGCGGAGCCTATTTCGAATATACTGTCTAATGCACCAGTGTTATTAAGCGGTACATACGTATAGTACGCTTACAATGACTTTCGTGCATGGCAACTAGTACTACAATCTGTTTGAGAGTACCAGAAATTGCACGAGTAAGCTACGAGTCTATTAACGTAAAGATAATACGAGACTCGTAGTAGAAAGTCACGGTCATATCGCGTTAACAGGAACGATACTATTTTTAGTATTGTGAGATTGGTATAACCTAAATAGATATAAGTAAATAGAAGCGATATAATTTATTATCATGCCGTACGAAAATTCTGATAAGACTAGCGCCACTGTTTACACGCGGAAGTAGCAATTATGAATAATTTATTATGGTATTAATTTTAATGATAAGAGGTAATCGTAAAAGTCATTTGTCTGTAGGGATGTTACTGATTTATAAATTGAGCCATCATTCCTTGACGTATATAGTCATTATCGTTACCAGGCGTTTACCTCGGTATCTTATAGGTTATGTCGTTTCTGAATGGATCTAGTACGTTACCACGTACTATTGTAGACGGGAGATAACGTGGACTGTATTTATTATTGTATGTGTATGCACTTGTAATTAGTTGGACCAGCTGACCCAGTTCCCTGAGTAACGTAGTTGGTAATTGATTCGAGTGTCTGTCCTCTTTGATGTTAACGGGCTTGCCGCCATCTTTAAAATATCTCGTTGGACTTTTCCGTTAGGTTATATGGGCAACGTATTGGGGGAAAAAAAAAGAAGGTGTTTGTGAGTATTTTTAATTCGACGCAATGAATGTAAGTGCGCTTCTCTTTATTTTCATGTGTACCGGGACATGTGAAAGAAACGTGTGACAAGACAACGGGCGGCTGCGTTAACGGTATTGATGGGAAAATGTGACGTTGGATCGGAGCAAGAGGAAAATCGGGCAGGTGAAAATGAGTAAGAGAGGTTAAAGGGTAAATGGGAAATTATTAATGGGACAACAAATTGAAATTTTGTGTGTATGAAATTTTCTAGAAAAATAATGTTATTTTGTTAGATTTTCAAAATTCCGCTATTTTTGGGTTGTAAATTTGACTAGTTGTGTATCACGAGAATTTTTACTAAGAAACAAACGTGATTTTGCAGTCGAGACAAGTAAGTCATCGAGATTTTACTATGTTATATTGTCGTGATGTATTTTATCTTCTTAATTTGTCGGCCATCATTTTATCAAGATTAAACGGTTTTTTGTCCAGGTCCTATGCTCGGATTGTCTGTCTTTTAATTGCTCTGTCGTTGGATCGGAATTTGATCATCCACGAGATAGGTCCCAATATCAAAGACTGCATTTGAGAAAAAAAATGTATTATTGGTATCGCTCGATACGTTTGTATTTGTTTTATTAACGAAGGCCAATAGATTTTTACGACCCACATGTTGACACCGTTAGGTTTAGAGCGTTTCGTTACGATGTAGAAAGAACCAGACTGTTTGCATCGTTGTCATGGTGATTTTATGAAAAATTGCCTTTGAGGTTATTACAAGTCAGATCTTGCACTTTTTGCAATTCAAACGCTCAAGACTTTGCTTATCAATTATCAATTTATTGTTCTCGTATCGTCTTTATAAGTGATGCTGTCGGAGAAAGTTCGGACCTTCCGACTTCCATTTCTTCGTTATTCGCACTTTCGTACGGTTCGATCGCAGATTATGCAGAGAGAGAGAAAGAGAGAGAAAGATCAATGTCTTTTGTGTTCGATTGTCTTAAATCTTTATTTCAATGTTTTGTGATTCCATTGTGAATTGCACAAGGATACAGTAACGGTCCTATAAGTTGTGTATAATATAATTGACTGTTCGATGCGGTATAGGAATTAATCATTTTGAAATTATATTTTTTTAACCCCTAAATTGAATTTTATCGTTACTTGTCTAAGTCAAGGGGAACGAATATAAATAATGATTTGTTTATATTTTACGGGAGGAAAAATTATTGCTTTTCCGTACATTTATTATGTATTGCCGAGTAAATCGAAACTCACTTGCAAATATGGACTGGCGGCAGAAAGTACCAAACGGTGAGCAAGAAATCTTTGTCCACCGTGACAGCATAAAGAAACATCCGCAAATCTTTGTGATATCATGGCCTCACGCAAGAAATCCCCAACGTCCGGTGCCCGGCCGGAAACTCTTATTACTTCGCCCATCATCTCCCAGATCAGTTGAATTCCCGGAAGATAATTTTTCAATCACTCTCCATATCCTTATAGTCCACCATTCCACGACGGATCACAACACTGATCACGTATTGATCCCAAGTACAAGACGTAAAAAAATTTTTTTGTCAAACTCAAAATTCAATTATCCCGTAATATTCGCAGAATATACCTTGGACCGTTTTTTTTTTCGTAACTTCCTCTAATTTCCAAGCAAAAAATTTTTTTTTCAAAATTCACATAGGATTGTAATCAGTCTTGCTCAATGTTTCCCTTTCAAACTTGAAAAGTGCAACTCTCTAGAATTAATCATCTATAAATTCTTTTCTATCTTTTCGCTCTTCTTTCGTATCGCGAAAGATTTTTTGATTTATTTTTGTCACAAACAACGGCCCCGTACTACTTTACTAGACCCTGAACGCTACCGGGCGGGCGTCAGACAGTTTCCTGGAGCCGATCGGATACGTGGACTTTAGATGAAACCGTCGCGGATCGCCTCGGTAGGGCAACTGCCAACCCGAACACTTCAGGTGAGCAGAGCACTCCTTGCTCCTTGCAGCCTCTCTCAAGAACTCAAGAACTCCTCCCATGTGGCCTGACTGACCCTCTCCACTCTTACACCGGGTTTCCATACGCTTCCATTGCGATGCCACGATCCTGCTTTTCTGCCCGTTTAACGAGATTATTATTGTCTCTTTTCTTTCTTCACGAGACAATAGGACGTTCTTCATTCCTCTCATTAATTCTCCTTTACTTAGACTCCTTTTGCTCACATAAACAGAATAACACGAAACAAAGCTGTTCTGCGTGTTTCCATATGTGTACGTGGTACTTCGGTATAGTACATTATTTTTCAACATTTTTTCCTTTTTACGCTAATTGATGTACTCTTCTTAAAAATTTAATTACACCAAGGTTGTAGAACTAAAAAAAACTTACATCAACCAAATCAGAATCCGCTGGAGAATGTAATCATAATCATAAATAAGTGAAACACTAGATTCTCAATGACACCACCAGGTCTGGTCGATTTAATAAATCGATTTTCAATATATGCTAATATTTCTAAACACTCCTTTTTATAGTGTATTTTGGTATAATTTCTTCGTGATGTAACATCGCGTGGGCCACGATGCCGCGCATTTCACATGATCATAATAAGTCATAGGTGTTACCAGATAACGTGCATTAATTATAATTAAATAATATTAAGTCAGCCATTCGACAACCGGTTCACCATAACTGGGAGCATCTTTTTTTTCTTTCAATTCCTTATCCTTCATCTTGTATGTTGCTTTTTTACCCTTTTCTTCAGGCATGGACTTAGTGTAAGATAATAGCGCAAGACCAAGCACGAGCCAATTATATACTCGGGTGTGTAGAAGCCATACGTCCAACTACGATTGCTTTTATTTCCCGTTCTTGGCTCGTTTCGTGTGTTATATTAATTCGGTGAATAGGAACACAAATATAACTCATACGATTGTTCACTGTAAAATCATACGCTATAAGATTCACTGCCGTTACGTACGCATGTAACGTCCGTTCAATAGTTTTGTAGGTTAGTCATATTGCACAAACTACGAGCACACCCTGTAGTGAAATGAATTCTTACATCCGGTACATTTTTGTTGTACGTATTAAAACAGGCTAAGCTTACCAATGAAACAAGGTCCGTAAGTTACGTCACGAACAATACGGTACGCTTCTTCCTCTTGCTTATTTGAATTTATCTAAACGGTACGTTTCCATTATTAAACGTACGTAGGCCGCCTTAAGTTTGTCCCAAGGAAATTGTCGTATGTTCGATAGACTTTTATATGTTTCTCATATCGTCTAACCCAAAAGCTTTTTAATACCTTGTTCATCGTCGTTACGTGTCCAACTGAAAAAAAAATCAATCTCGTACCTAACCTCCAAATAACGTCATACTACGTTCACGGCTAAGAGAGAGATACGTGATACCAGACGATTTGCAAATACCCAGAAATACATGCGATAAGCAAATGTAGCCATTGAACACTTATCGTAAATGAATTTTTCACTTTTTTTCTGCATGATCGTTTTTAGCCGCCATAAATCACTTTTCATTGGATGATCAGTGATTAGTATACGTAGTGTGCCGCTTTCACACGCGATTCGGCAAGTTTAATTAATTTAGAAAAGTCCGTATATGTAAATCAAGTTCATAGAGAGTTTCAAGGTTAAATAATAAAAAGGTACAAATATACATAATTTATTATCGCTATAATTAACTTTAATATGATTGACTTAAAAATGAGTGAAATTTATTTTTAACGAGACATGATACGCATTTTGATAGAATTTATTGATCAACAATTTTGCCAGTATTATCGTCTGTCTCAGGTGCGTACAAGACTAATAAGGATATCGGATATTGGTAGTGAATTTCGGAAAGTAGCCTATCTAAAGTTAATTGGCCATCGTAAAGTATTATACAGACGGTGCTTGACCTCTAGAAGGGGATAGAATCGGAGGTGAAAGAAGAGGAAATATATCCCCATTATATTACCCCCGCATGAGCTACCATAAGACGATTTTACAAATGACATAGCTTCAGTCGCGCAACTACACATTGATATATGCATACTTAATGTAATATCCGAAGTGCCTTAAGATTCATTTTTTTTATTTTCGAAACTACCTACGTTTTATGATGATCTTGAAGTACGTATATTAGGCGTAGCTGTGTATCTTTTTCGAGTGTTTTTTTCATTACACGTTGATTAAACAAATCACGAACCAGGTGGAGACTGAACCTTGCGTTATACACGTGATACATTAGCCTTATTGATATTGATATATATATTCGTTACCATCGTTAAGTATAAAAACTATGATTTATAATTTTTTTAAATTTATCCCACCTTATCAATTCTATTTAACTGAATTCCATTTGGCATAGAATTTATCGTAGGCTGGTTCGAGGCTATGTGGGAAACACTGAAATTTCCTTTGTTTAATATGTTTCAGTATTCCTGTGACATACCGAAGGGTACCAGCATACCAATGGACACGTAGGGACCCAAAGGTAAATGTCTAAGTCTCCGAAACAAATTGTGAAATAAAAACCGCATTTCTTTCCTGGATACGACTTCGGTCAGTAGCCAATTTTTTTAAATTTCAACCGTTTATCAAATACGTGCCATTTTTTTCAATTGGACGACGTTCGATAATACCTAAAACCTAATATAACTCTGTCTGTCAAATTAGACGATGATATCGAAAGTAACGAATATTTTTAATACTTTTGTCTCATCTTCTTTCAATACACTATATTTTTTTGTTACACGTGACACGGTATACATTCACTAATGTAAATAGATATACTGGGCACAGGAACCTAGCGACCCGGATAAAGTCTATCTATTGCACCCGAGAAAATCTATTTCCTTGTGCTAAACACTTTGCACTTGCGTTTAGTGTCACTTTGCGAGTTTGCGCAAAGTAAAAATTCGTTACGGCGCGCGTACCCGTCGCGTTCAAAGACTGCGAATGATGGTGTAATGTTAAAAAAAAGAAATTCTTATTGCATCAAGGATACGCGTACCTATGTATATCCCGGTAATAGAACACCTGTAGGATCGTTTCAAATGTCACGCGATACACGGGTTCGCCTATCCCTACCATTTTAAAGCATGACAGTAGCTATAGGATGAACTTGCGTTTATGCAATTGCTATATGATATATAATAGGTTATATATATCCATACATCATAATCGAACGACGATATTAAAATCTCGCGTGTTTATGCGGTACCCATTATATACGTACATAGTTTTAAAGAATATATTTTAAAAATCAATTGTTACCGTTGTGACTTTCCGGTCGAAATCGCGTGACTTTAGGAAGACGCGATTCGTTATGATAAAACGTATTAACGTGTCGCTATTATAGTATTGACGTATTGGATAATTTATTAAAGGCAGAGGCACACACGTTTTGAGTAAAGGTAAAGCGGAAGGTACTTAGCATTCCGTATATAGATATACATGCGTATATACAATATATCCATATATATAATTAAATACGTAAAGAAAATTGTTACAGATAAACACCAAGGATACACATTCCTGACTGTACAATTACTAACGTATGTGTATACAGCACATGGATCTATGGCGGGTAGTAAAATTTTTATATTTTTTTTTCGTTACAGGGTAAACACTGCTTTTAAAGCAGTGCCAGGTATGCTCGTTAGTAGATAATTGTATTAAGAATATTCGAATTACAGATGAGCAGCCGGCCCGTAATACGTTAATACTGACGACCTCAAGGCACAGTCGAAAATTGTATCATTAGTTGACACTAGGCATGCCACTGCCAGTTATGTTATTAATCAACTATTTCAATATGCCTCGTGGCGAATTGAAAGCGGAGTGCGATGCGCCGTATGTATCACAAAAGCGTAAAATATCGAAATAAAATTAAAAAATCGCATACACTACCCAAATATCTAATTTACCGACTGAGGAAGTAATTTCGAAAAGGTTAGCGCTGTTAGACTGTAAGCAGGTCGGCTGTATCGCACAGAGCCATGACGTGTACCCTAATTAATTTACTTTATTACGGTAATCACAGACGCGTCGGGCTATACCGATCTGAAGTATGCTTACGATACCGGACGCACGTTAGTAACGAGAGATTAAATAATTAATAAGGAATCGAGTATTTCTTTTGGAACAAACGATAGTGGTTGGAAAAAATTCTTGGAAAATCTATCAAAAGGATTTCAGTATTGACCATGTTACGTATGTGCATTTATTGTGCATAGAAGCGACACCGGCTTTCGGTAAAGGGATAACTTCACTGGCGTATATAGATATATATTAGCATGTAGTACATAACGGGGCTATGTATCCATGCGTGGAGACATGCACGCGTAGGTATGCATACGCACGTAGGCTACGGCGGCGTCCTGTAAATAATGTCGAAAATGCAAATGTCACGTGCCCTCGGCAAATGGAGTCGCGGTCGAAAATCTTTTCGGGAGACCTGAGCAAACAGAAACTGTTGTGACAAATAGGAGGTAACCATGTTTGTACAGTAGCCAGAGGAGACCTGGGTATCCTGTGTATTCTTTTCATATAGATGTTTGCCTACCTATTAATGGTGCTTGTTTGACACGGGCGACACCATTTGAATACTTGATATGTAACAGCCTGTACGGTATGATACGGTGTAATGTATTAAGAAAGACGTTCATGATCATTTGTTTCTATTAGGTTGCTGATATACAGGTCGTTTCACTGTGGGACCAGTTACAGTTTATGTGTAGTAGTTGTATGCTTTTGGGAATGGTATGGAATTTTCGTTTTTTTTTGTTTCTGTACCATGAAGTAAGTAACGCAATATTTTTCTGTGTACACTCGTACCGATTGTAGTTTGGTAATTTTTCGCCTCTTTTCGAAATTCTATCGTTACCTCGTCGCGAGGCGCTTTTTCGAACGTGCATGAAATACGCAAAGAGATTTCTATTGGAAATTGCGTAACGAAGAATTAAGTAGGTAATGCGGTAGCGAATGTATAGATATATTTTTTTTAATTATCCAACTTGTGTATGCTCATAATTATATTTACTTCCCTCTTAGTTTACGCGGTTCTGTGTAATTATGCATAATCTCTCTTGACTGGTATCGCTATAATGAAATCGTTGAAATTCTTATTATGTCCTCGCGGTTTACATTAAGTTGGACATCGCATGTCATCTGACTGTAAAGCTCTTGACTTCCAAGTTTCACGTCAGTGCTTCGCCTACAGAAAATCCAAACTCTTGTATGTATCACGTAACGGCGTACCGATGTTCGTTTTATTTTTTTTTCGTCTTAAATATTTTTTTTACATTACAGCAGCCTCCGAGCAGATTGCAGGAAACAAATTCGCCCATTTTCTGTGTCAAGTTACATCGCAGGAGTGTAATTACACGTGTAAAATATTTTTGCAATTAAAAACAATCGAAATCCTTTATCGGACTGCGATAAGCAATTATTTTAATAGGGCATACAACAGGCTCGGATAAGCGTACAATTTATTTAGCTTTCGTCGTGATTGTTTATGAATTTTACTACGTAGTTTATTATTTTTTCGATACATCAAGTGGGGCCGCACTGCAATTTGGTGCAAACATTTGTTCAAATAAAAACAGGCCTATGCACTCCTCGTTGTATATGTACGAGCAGCTTGGATTTTGCCGTTTTCCACAAGTACACCTGTTATAGAGGTTATTTCTCTGTGTACTTATTCCCTTGTAAAATTCTTCCAACTAACCGACTCTTTGTACAATTTAGGTCAACGTCACCAGGCTTAGATTGTACGACTTATACCAGGTCAATGAATCTGTAGATGGCTGTGACTCGTAGTGGGTATCACACATCCTGGTTTTTTATGACCTTATAGATATAATCCTGCACGATCTTGGCGTTGGAGTCTTTAATCGTCGCGCACGCAAGTGAAAAATTAAAATTTGGACAGCCAATAAAATTTAACTTTATAAAACCTCTCTCTTGATATTGAATATAAGATGCCCCAATGTAAGTGAAATCCAACTGAAACGTTCCCTCGGAGTATCTAATTGTCTTAGATAAGCAGTAAAGCCAAAACGAATATAAAGATTTCAAATCAAAATACCGTTAGCTCGAACGTACCTGTTCATTCTAAGTGACCCAATAAGTTCAGTCATGTAAATTCGTAGGGCAGCGCAAATGCATTTTTCAATTACAATTACAATTAATTAATTTTAAATCCAATCGTCGTTAGCCTATAAAAGTCTGAAAGACATTCTAAAAATCCCAAAGATGATGATTAATTTTTATACGATTGATATAAAATATCTTTTTTTCCCTCTAACGGTTTTTAAAGGATGCGATGTAATAATTACCCTCCGGCCCTGTAGAGGTTAATGTGCTTGTTATGAAGAGCGCTCCGACCAGATGATAATCAATGGCTATCAAAGACGCCGATATAATGTCACTCAAAGTGTTCCAAAAGATTTGAGTTGTTCTCATTCTACGTTTTAATACGTGTATGTATGCTAATGCCAAGTACATATGCATTCGAGTGAGGACCTTAGTGCCTAATTTATACAATTGAGTCAAAAATAATAATTAATTAAGTTCAGTTGAAACTCAGTTACTGCAAGTTTGGCCATCTAGCGGACGTATTTTCAACCTCGACACTGTTGAATCTCATTAGATTTCGATTAGGATCAGTAGAATCACCCATATGATACCTGCCGGTCTAAATTGATTTATTTGGCATACAAGACTAACACCTTTGGTCTGTATATTTTTGCTATCTGGAACTCGCGCATAATGAGATTCTACAGTCTAAAACCGCACAACACGTCTATCGAATGGAATACAGATTATTTACAAAAAGTCCGAAATTGTTTTCCGGGTAAGTCAAAGTATGTCTAGGGATATTAACAAGCGCGTACACATTGCTGGCCCAATGTCAGAAGCTTATAAATCTGCCTAGTCATGCAATCCCGTAGCATAACTGTATAGTCATTAAGTGATTAATTTGTTAAGCATAATCGTGAGTTTATTCATTTCAGAAACTATAAGCTTGGTATTGATACACTGGTCGATTAGTTAACTGATATTGTTAAATTATTTAATAATAGAATGATAATTTGATCATTAAAAAATAAACTTGCTCGAAGGGAATGAATACTCCGATATTTCGTTATGGGATCTAACAATATCTCCCTTTTTCAATAATACACGAATCAGGGATAAAAAAGGGCCCGACTACTTCATGCTACTTAGTTTACAATCATCGTCATGCGTGACTATTGACTATGCGTACAGTCAATCCACGAGTGAAACGCGATGACAGGGGACTCTTTTACGTAGAAAGCTGTAAGGACATGGCCCCTCCAAAATACCATGTAATTAAACGGACTATAGCAACATAAATATAGGTATACGATATATAATAAAATATGAAAATGGAACAATGTCTGGAGGTTGATCTCTGAAAAAAAAAAAGTAAAGCGTTAGGATAACTACAGACCATCTAAACTCTTTCACACGCAATAAGGTAACTTTTTTTCTCGGATTTTATCGTTCCTTTTATATACCTTTTTTTTTAAAAACATTTTTCTTACCTCCGAACAACGGGACTGTATACCAAACTGTTTCGTATCGTCTGGACAACGAGGCCCCGTCACGAACGACCAGGCCCCAATTCGTATTACGGTAGTATACAATCCTAACATTTCTTTATCATCACCTGTGTCCCTTGCGCAATTCTACATAGAATGTACAACGTAAAGTATGTCGAACTCGTGTAAATTCGAATTACAGCTACAATACCTTCCGCACTTGTTTTTGGCACTCGTACAGTATGGAAGTATGGATGTACCTGGACTCGTGAAAATTCGTAACATGCTTCTCGAATTAGGGAACATAAAATGACTAGAAAATGACTAGTGATCTAGCGCCGGTAATACCATAGGGATTGCATTGTAAGTATATCTATACGTATAAGCAAATCTAACCTTTCATTTGGATTTATTTCGACCTAGAAAAAAGAGTGCGTTATATATAACTTGACCATGGTACGTCTAACGTTTTACAGGATGAGTACACTTACCGTTAAAACCTCGAGTTGTATTTCCTTACTATTTCTTTATTGTCCTGCAACAATCGTATACGCAAAAATTGCATGACTGTTTTATTATAGCTGACTGTACCGGATACCTGTTACTTGTTACACGAACCTCTATTCTCCAGTTACCTGTTGAAATGCCTAATTGATAATATCAGAGATCTTGCACTCGTGTATCTCATATATATACATTCGATCACTGTCAAGGTCCTAGGTTAATGGCCTCCGTGTGAAACGCTCTTGTATCATTGAGTTAACCAAAAATTATGCATAACTTTTGGATAATTGAACAATGCGAACGAGAGGCTGTTCGTTTGGAAATTTTTTTTCTTAGCGACCCAATGCAATCGGTACTGTAAGCTTTTTACTTTGTAAACTAACAAGAAACATACACGTGTTGTAAAAAATAATGTGCTAGAAAATTTTTGAAAGACTTTCGAATTCTGACTAAAGGAATTGTAACGACAAATTGAATTTATTGTCGCGATCAGCGCCACTCGGTTGGCCAGTGGTAGCATCAAGAAGCTCATAAGTATATTTGAAACGACCCGGCAAGTTTAATTCAAATTTAATACGGTATTACGACCAAAGCCCGCGCCATTACAAATTTCATTAAGATAACAATAGGAGCCAAGATGTCGAAGCCGATGAGAAGACCATTTATGTCAACGGTGCACCGTGCCCAAATGAAAGATTAGACGAATTTCGATTTAACCCGAGACCATATCAACCGTGGCAATTTAAATATTCAAAACGTTACGCGATGAAAATTTACCCTGACGGATCTCGACGCTGTATTAATATCCTGACGACGCTATTGTCTGACATCGTGATAATACACATAGGGTCTATTTTATTCGGCTATTTTTATTCGGAGATCATACACGTACGGACACTATATATTTTTCAATTATGTACTTCTCTATACATTAGTCATGCCCACACGTGTATGGAAAGATCTTTGCCAATTATGCAATAAGCCAGTCAGTCAAACGACCATCAACTTCGAAGTGGTTAGTATCCGGGCACTATCTTTTTCTTTTTCAATAACATTTTCTTACTGTCTGCTACAGAGTTGATTGGCTTCACGACAAAAGACTAGAAACACTAGTCCTCGGAATATTTTTACGTGTTCCCATAATTGCCCTGTGCACAATGCAGGGTTATGAGAAAGAGAAAGCATCCGATGGCTGCGGAGCATTGTATAACCTGTTGGATATAACTCCGATTGAAAATCTATATGCATATATTTATATATACAATTTTTGTACTCGTAATATTTGCAGATTCAAATTTGAAAATTTTCGATTTTTTAACGTACACTTAAAAGATTGAGGTTAGGGAATGAAATATGTGTATTACTTTTGTTTTATCCATCCAAAAAGCTAACCTAACCTAAATCTAGGTAGAATATAGATAATCTATCGATTCCGAGAAGTAATAACGAGATAGTAGTAGACCGGTGATTAGTTTAAACGTTAGTCGCAACTAAATAATTGCGGATACGGGGCAACGGTGAGCTTATAGCTCGAGGATCCATGAAGGATAGATCACTAGATCGGATCTAGGGATAGAGTTAATTGGGCATTTTGTACAATTATAAAATACCATCGGGACTTGGAATTACCGTGATACAGAAAGAAAGCTGCATTGTTTTTCCAGATTCAGTTAAGAGCTCGAATGGTCTATTATTATATATATAAAGTATATATATATACAATTGGGCAGGGCACGTATCATACTTATGTCAAAGAACCATAAAATTAAAAAAATATGTTCGTCACGTTTGATTTTGAATTCAGTGTCTATTCGCGCCGAAACGGACAACTGCACTTCCGTGGAATTTACAACAGTAAGTACAGTCTGTACCAAGGCAACTGAAATTTGTATTATCAAATAAACAAATTATTCATCACTCACAGATTCATCCTGTACATTACATTTGTACGTACCTTCTCGAACCTAACTTCACGTTACTACAACTGTCTTTTGTTTTAGGTTAATAACGTAACGAGAGCAAGACTATTTTAAATTTTTTATTAATCATTGGTTCGTAGACCAATTACTCATTGTTTACCGAGAATGCCGATCAAACGTCCAACGTGGCAGCCTGCTTTGGGTATTCGAAAATCGGACAATATCATTTCTTCGGATTACGTCAATCGGAAGATTTTCATGCCGTCCTACGAATCGTAAGTAATTTTCATAACCCTTTATAAGTTAGTTATATCGTCATCTGCACTTTCGTTTTATTCGATTCTTCATTATAGTCGTTCTTAAGAACGTCTGCTATGTGAATTTACGTTATGTCCTAGTACGTCGTATTATTTAATTTTTTAATCTCCTCGTATCTCTCTACGAAATCCAATTGTGGTCTGTGCCTCTTACTGTACGTAGGAAGCGGGTTACCATCTTAGCCGTAGATATTTTGAATTTTACGCGAACACCTTTGACGATGCCGTTTAATTTCGACACGGTCCTTCATTACGAAATAAAATGGCGTCTAAATCTTCTGAGTCGTTACACTTGCGACACACTTTCTACGCTTAATGATATATTTATGTATTATTCTAATTTTTTGTTTTTTTAATTTCTTGTTTTGATACTTATATACAGAGATTGTCGTGTGTGCATGGACCAGCTAATTACAAACGAGTACCAGAGAATTTGGTGGCGGGAACGAAATGCTTGGAACGATTTAGTTGCAAAACCAACTTCACGTAAAGAGATACTGTTACGGAAGGTAATTTAAAAAATTTAATAATTGAATTAATAAAAAATAATGTATTGACTTATCGGATTGTCGTGATGTAATTTACAGACAGTTCCAAGAAAAAAACAATCACCGTCATCGAAGAACAACGCGAAATTGTTGGTGTCAAAAGGTCATCAAAAGAATAAAACAGTTATTGATGACCAAAACAATAATCCCAATCGTCAAAACTAATTAATACATCAAAATTTTTTCGGTTATTATTTTTACGAAATTTCCCATTTCGAATCCCGCTGACGAATCAAAAATTTTCTGGTGCTTTCCGTAACCTTAAAAAAAGGTTAGTTACTTATCGCTTTGTTTGATTTTACTCGAAATTTTTGTTACTCGCTACTTTAGATTACCCGATATACTATTACACCGCGATAAGGCCATCCTCTACTTATGGATCGATCATAAGTGGACGATCTATATTTTTGGACATATCATTTCGAATCTCATTGCCACTCGAGGCTACAAGATGCAGTCGACCTTGATATCACTATATCTATAGTCATTAATCTGTTATTGATTGCGCAATTCTTCGCTCTCACAGAGAAATCAATAAAATGTGTGCAACCGCACTAGCTGCGTTTGCACTTGAAATCAAAACAGGTTACATACAGATAATGATAAAATCACCGTCCGTCATTAGTGACAGTTGAGGTACAAAGGAATGTAAGTCATCCATCAGTATCGTAATTTTTGAAACTATTAAAAAATTAAAATCTCTGTATCCACGTATGTGCGTATGTATAGCGCCGTGAATGACGTCGGCCATTAATTATCATCCGACCACTTAGTGATTTATCATGACATACAATGACTATAGGTTTAAAAGTAAAAGTCTTAGACTAAAATTTGGCCGGTTGATTTTTGGTTTGTGAGAGAGGGTGAGAGGGAGGGGGGGGGGGGGAGCGCGAGAGAAAGAGAGCGAGAGAGAGAGAAAAAGAAAGAGATACGGAGATGAATAGATGAACAAGCACACGGATGGATTGGTGACTTTCTTATGATTGTGTCTCCCATTGGCTGTACGTTGGTCCATTTAGATAAAAAGTGCATTAACTATGACGAATACAGCATTGGTGTTGTTCCCCAACCGCAAAATGCGAGGGACGTTGTTTTCGACCAGTCTGAATCAACCTAGCTTTATCATTCTTTTTTCATGTACCGGGTGGTATGCTTTTAAGTCCATTTATCCGAATGGATGTATATATACGTATTTGTCCTTAGCGTTTGTAGAGATACTACCAATTTATTGGTCCCAAAACACTTTTAACCGATTTACATCTTTACTTTGTGTAACTTGGAGGACTTTGGTTGTACGCATTTATATGTGTATGAGATGTGTACTTAAAAGGATATGAAGCACGGATTTTTTTTCTTCTTTCTTTCTCACCGTTCGGTTCATGCGTATTCCGGAATTAGTCATAAATTTCGGCTCGTGCCGTGATTCCACTTTTATAATTAATTTGATTTATTCGAAACTTTTAATCATTATGGGATTCGAATACATTTTACTCGTGTTTTCTGTTAAGGTTATATCCAGGAATGTTTATGGATCTTAGTTACATAATTTCCACTCGCGTTAAACGTAGGACTTTACGTTTAGTTTAATGGTTCTCTGTGTTTCTTGGATTCTTATTGCATTATTGGGTAAGTAAAAAGGTATGATTTTCAATTGTGGAGTCTTACCTTATTCCATTTAATGTTGATTTACATGAGTGCTTAATATTTTTCTTACTGTAATTGAATATCTTGTATACTTTGCTTCCGTTTATTTCTTCTCGTTACATTATTTTGCTGGGAATTAAGAACTAAATGTGTATCTTTTTTAATCAAAGATAATAGTGAAAAGACCTTCTGACATCTATAGGTTTTTGTCGAAACTTCTGAGACGTTATTACGTTACGACGCATGGTAAACAATGTAACAAACACATCAACTGCTATGGTAACTAAAATCTGCCGGTAATCTAACTTAAGGTAATAGCAAAAGCTCATGCAAGAGGGTGTACCTGTTGAGACTGCGCAGTCTATGATGTTATATTTGGTAGCGACATCGACATATAGAATGGACTACGCACAAACATAGGGAAAATGGTCGGCTGATAGAAAAAGATGGCGATTGGTGGCG
>JAYRCB010000726.1:1141301-1213921 GCA_036026315.1 Trachelus stipa | reverse complement strand
TATATATCTATATATATTTGTTTGGAATTATGATGTCAAAACTGTTATATGTATAGGATTATACATTTTTTTGGCTAGAGTGTATTTCCTAGATACTCACCCTAGTATCAGGTATAACCTTTGGAATAATGAAAATAAGCAGCATTTACACTAACTGTATGGTTCTCTATAACAAAGAGAATATAACTTAGGGTGGATATTGAGAAAGAGACCTTGCATTGTATGTAGCAATTGTAATAGCAATTACAACAGCCCGATGCAAGTGTCTATTATCTACCAGGGTACAATTGCAAGCAACTAATCTTGAAGAAGCTTACAGATTCCTATCTTAGTATTATTGGCATCGATGAAGTCCATCTCATTATCTTACAAGAGTACAAAGGAGTTAACATCAGCATATCTCCTAACAATGTTAATCTATGAAAATGTAATTAGTGAAATATGACTACAAGGCTTGTATATAAATTAAATAAGTTTCACTTACCCAGATGACTTGCGGCCAGACCCATTCTCCTTGGAGGACTTGTCTTTGGACGAGGAGTCCTGCTCCTACGAACAGCAAACAGTTGAATGCCATGCCAGCCAGCCGATGTGGCAGGGACGCGCGAACAAGGGGACAAAAAGCAAATCATTTGACGTTAGTTAAGTTTCGCAATGATGACATATGCATTTATAACAATAGTTGCATCATAACAATCGATCATCAAGAACAATGATTTTGGAATTATTATGCACATTTTTTCTTTTCTTTTCTTTTCATATAACAGCATGAGAGACGTGGCAACACTCCTGATTGATCTAATACTAAAATCTTGTAGATCCTTTGATGGGCGCAACTTCTCTCACTCGTAACCTCTCATTCTTTCTCACGTTTTTTCTCGTTCTGTCTCATCTTTTGTTTCTGTTTCTCTTTCTGTCTCTGTATCATGGCATGGATTTTTCACAGCTAGAACTTTGTTTTATTTTTTAGCGTTATTTTCTTTTTCACTGTTACCCGGCGTTGGGCTAACTGACGGGGATACGGCTGAGCTTAGCGTCGCGAGTTTCTTCGCATACACCTGGCTCAAACTTACCAATCGTGTTTATTCGGGTTTTAGGAAAGCATTGCAATCTTGGGTTGAGCATGCCTTGGTCTTAAACTACCAATGGCCAACCACACATCCTTTTTCTTCTGCAAAAGAGAGCCCTCGTCAAAGACAGTACGTTTTCAAGTAACACGTGATGACCCTAAAGCTAAACCTACGGTTGTTTTTCTTTATTTAAACTTTTATTACCGTCATATACTTAACAAATTCTCACCTCAAGGGAAATGTGAACCTATGTCATTAAGCTGGGGTAAAGTAGGATTAAGCTAAAGGATAATTAAATAAGTTCTATTGAATTCTTAGAATTACCATTTCCATTTCTATTAAATCGTTCTGGCTAATTCATTTTTCTGGTACAAAGAAAGACTTACTTTCTAATGACCGTGTCCGAGTATACGTTCCCTTATGAGTTCTATCATGTGGAATAACTTAAGTGCCAATTTTATACAGATTTTGTATTAATTTCGTTTTACTCTGTTTTATATATAACGGGACATACACGATAATTGTGAACCAGTGAATTCGGCACAAAGCCAAGTGGACCGCACTTTAAAGTGAAATGTTTCTTTAAAAATCATAAATCCGCGACACGTGATTATATTTAAATTTGTAATACGTCTTGTTGTAAAGGTTCTGCCGTATCAGAATGAATTCCTATTTTCCATAACGAGAATCCCAAAGTTATAGCTTGTTTAAAAGAAAGTTAATTGCCAAAATATGAAGTTCGACTATAATAGTCACGAAGATAACGGTTATAGTAATCAGAATCAAGATAAACAGCACAAGATGGAAAGAGGTCGAGGAGCCCAGATTTCTTCAAAAGATTAGAGCTTTTTTTACCCGCTTGGAAAAATTCGACCGTTTATTTAAATCTTGGCAGAGCTCTCTTAACGCCAGTGGAAATCCGTACGCTGTGAGTCGTCAAAATGTCCTCTGATGTGTTAAGAATTATATTTTCCTTCATAGGGCCATTCAATCCCGTCCTATTGTTCCTGTTTACGGCAGCAAAATAACTGGTTCAACAATCATTACCCTGAGTACATAAAAAAATTCAAACAATTATCAGATGCAAGCCAAATAATCATGTGAAAATTTACTGCTAATTTGACATTACCGTTAAAATATAAAATTTTAAACGAGTTCATTACGCAGAAAACAAAGACTTTCTTTTTTAAGCTAACCCGGAATCATCTTACATATTTCGTGTTCCCCTTGGACAAATTGTACGCAAATCTATACGGCAGCCATGTTGCCACTATGGAAATGATTTTTTTCACTTTTTTATATGCATATATATATATATACACACACAATGAAAAAAAAGTTGGCACTATTGGATACTCATGTACGTATTCGGAATTAAATTGGTGACATAGAATGCATGTCGCAACATATGGAAAGCATCGTTTTGGGGACAGCAGCACCGCGTGGCAAATAATTCGCAGCGTAGAAGAAAATACAATGTGGTACAGTGTACAATTGGGATGGAATAGAATCCTAAATTTCCCAGTGAGTTTTCCCATCAGTGTCGACACTTACGTAAATAAATTGATGAGTATATACACATAATATAACACGATATAAATATATATTATACACGAATATTCTAAGGTTCCCTAGAGTTAACTTTTTTTAATTTCCTCGTAGTAGTAGAGTAGGAAAAGAAAGAAAGAAAAGAAAGAAAATAGATACAAAAAAAAAAGTAGAAAAAATTGATGATAGTGATGTCTTTCTTAATACCTCGTATTTCAAGTGCATTCTAGGAACTCGCTGTGGAACATCGCACGAGCGCGAGGGTACATGTTACGTACCATCTATAAGTACAGAAAATGTCGGCATTGATCAATAGAGTAGGCAAGAATAGAAAAGGTGTTACATTTTGGCTCTAAGTTTCTCACAATGGTAGCGCGCATAGGACAGAGAGCGGACATTGGTGTGTTGTTGTACGTTTTTGCAATGTACTGTACTGTGTTATTATAAAATATCAGAGAGAAATTGTACGTTACAAAAGCGTCCATCATTCAAAATGGTACGCCAGTAAAATGTCCGCGGCTACAACGTCGAGAAGCGTCAGCCGTAGCATTGATTCAAGAGGACTCGAAGGAAACACAAAAATTAAAAAATAATCTAAAATTCAGCGCATGCCTCTATTACTGTACGAAACGAGAAAAACATAGGAAAACGATTACAGACGCGGATAATACCATAATATGTTTAATTAGTTGTTTTGTCATAAAATGAAATTGAAATGACTTACCCCCTTTTTGTATGGCGCCTCCAGCATTGCCTCGACATCCAAGTCCTCCGCCATTGTGCGACTTGGGGAGCTTTCTGAAATGCCACGCATTAGCACACGAGGAATATCGAGGAATACGCGATTAAACTTTCTATGTATTTATAACGTACGGCTAGGGAGATCTTTTTTTTAAGTATTAACAAACGTTAGTATTTCTATTTCTCTATTTCTTTAGCTCTTCAAACTCTCTCTCTTTGTCGTTCTCCCTTCTTGCCCTTCGTCTAGTTTCTTTGCTGCTTTTGTTATTCTCAAGTTCTACACGGAACGATACAGTACGGCATGAGACCGATTCTTCTCTAACGATTATTTCACCACGACCGCACCAGCAAGAAGACCGACAGAAAATGGAGGGCTCCCGGATGTGAGTAACGAATTCGACGCCGACCCCGCCCTCTAACGTAAATGGCGCCACCATAAACTATAACGAGGATAGTGTGGAAACTTCATTGACAATTATTGACTGTACTCACGGCGCCATTTTTGAAACGTCGATAGCTTACCAACAAGGAGTTTTATAAACACTTCTACTGTGTAGATAATGGGTTTGATCAGACCATCGAGAAGTTATCGGCAAAAGATAAAAATATGTTTTTACATTGCTCCTTATATTTTCCTAATCGCTCCGTTGCTGTTATACAATAATTATATTTTCATTAAAACAAATATTTTTTTATTAATATTCAGTTTGATCATATGAAATTTTTTAAGTGTTTTGTATACATCGCTACAGTTGATAAAGTCGAATTTAATGTAATATCACAATTAATACTGCAGGTGGCTAAAGCAACTGTGTTACATATTGTTATGAATGGATGGCATGTAACGAGTAACGCATATGATATATGAAATTCGCTATTAATACGAGAGACCGCCGTGTAGAATTCTCTTTATTAAAGGGGTTCTAGGTAAATCCTCTTAATTAGTTCTCATTATCAAAACATAGTTGTACCCTGGCTAATTTCTAAGCTTACTAGAAAGCTTAAAGTTTGTAATATTTTACTAGGAGAAATTAAAACTATATAAAATTTCCTATAGAATGAAAACCGGACCCTGTTGAATACTATGATGTCCCACAGTCAAGCTGGGCTACAAATCCGGTTTCGAAATGTCTCTAAAAAATGTCGAATAATCAATGGAGAGTCCAAAAGCCATAGACAAGTTGTGCCTTATTAACAAAAGCAACATATACATTATTTTCATACACAAAGTTTACTATATAGATTGCCAATTACAAATATATATATTAAAACTGAAATTTTATTTTTAAATTTTCCAAAAAGACTATTGATCTCTAATAAAAATGACCCTTGCCTTCCTATTCTTTACACGATGTATAATAAGCACAATATATGTGTGTGTACATGTGTATATATACATGTGTATTATATATTATATATCAGCCAAAAAGTAATCCATTAATCACTGTACTTGCACAAGGATCGAAGAAAAGTGGTTGGTTAGGGAAGGGCGAGAGTAGGTTGAAGGTAAGACAGGATAAAAGACCGTAAAGCATAATGAAAGGTGGGCTAGAATGCGAGGATAAGGAAAAGGTTAGGGAATGAAGGAAGGATGTAGTATACTATATCAGATATATACATTTACACACGTATATATAAAAAAGTATATATCTAAAGTATATACGCACGCGAGGTGTGGCCCTTTCTTCTTCCCTACCTAGGGTACTTGCGCCCCAACGATTTTCGGCAGGTTTCGGCCTTGGGGTGCATAAACTATTTCCAGTATGGTCAGGGAGAAGCCATCAGTAGTAGTAATAGTAGTAGTAGTAGTAGCAGCAGCAACAGCAGCAGCAGCAGCAGGAATATTGGTATTAGTAGTAGCAGCGATGGTGGTACTATAAAAGGGGAGGTTGAAAGGTTCAATGACCTAATATGGGTCGGTGGGTCTTTGGGGTTAGCACGACAGCAGAAAGGAAGGCCTGCCACATGAAATGCTGTCGAAAAGTAGGAGGCTAAATTGTCCAGGGGTTGGCTAGGGTTTTTCGGTGGCCCAAGCGAGAAGGGTGCAGGCAGTACGTGTATAGTAGTAGCTGGATAGAAGGGGAAGTGGGCAAAGGATAGGAAATGACCAGGCAGACTCTCCCCCTATTTCTTTTAAGGGGTGAACAAAAAAAGGATCGCGAGCCTCGTGACACATCATAATAATCCAATGAAGAAGCTAGACATTTCTTCGACTCTTTGAATCTTCATCTGGGCCTATGGAGCGTCGGCCATTTTGAATGACAGGTCATTGCACCAAGTATTGCAACACGTGACTCTCGACATGTAATTGTAAATTGTACGAGTCTCTCTTTTCTTAAATTTAAGCACTGGGTTACGAAGTGGACAATGAAATATTGAAATGACAGCCAAGATGTATATTTTAATAACTGAAAATGCTTTTTATTTTCTTGTATTACGACGGTGCATTTTTGGCTCGTGTCGCCGCGACTGCACTCTATTTAGTGCAATTTCATCAAATTAATAATAAAATCAGTTATACCACGAATAAATCATTCACGTACCAACAGACAACCTCTTAAATTTAAATATAATGCTTTCGAGACTATATACAAAAATAAACAACGTAACAACACACAGTCACGACGTAACCACCGCTGCCACCATCGTCCATTTACTGTTCAGCACCGCCGTGATCTGTTCTCTTCTTATTTTCTTTTTCATTTCTTTTGTCCTTAGGTCACTCTTATGTGTATCCTTATACGTACGCAATCGCGCTCTTACGTGCGGACGATTGGCGCAGCGGACAGTTGCAGCTATTGCATTTCGCACTTCACGTAATCCTAGCTAGTACACGAACTGTTCTACTTTCAAATTCGATTATAAACTTACGCTATACGATAATATGTATACGTCTGTTCGCTGATATTAATTTATAAATATATATTCGTTACATATATATATATAAATATATATATATATATTAACATACAATATACACTTTAATGGCAGGCGGTTCGCGTCAGACTGACGCTAGTTTTAAGTATTATTTTTATGTATATGTACGTATAGTAATAACGGGCTGCTCATGATAATTTCACTGCGTCAATGACTAATTAACGGTTGCGAGAACAAAGAGTTTTCGTGAACGTTATTCTTAAGATCCTGAGAAATTTGAAGTTCATGTTAATTTTTCTTTTTTTCTTTTTTTTCCGTAATTTCCCGTCTCCACAACCGGAAAGGATATTTTTCTCGTTTCGCGTAATTCTCACGATGGCCCGCTGCGGTAAACACGCCGATCACGAGTTTACGAGTGAAATGTTTTCATTTCTATTTGCGTGCATAAGCACATCTATAGATATACTCTTCGCGTTTTTTTCTTCAATTTTTTTAAATCTCCCTCACACGCACGCACCACGCGATGGTGAAGTAGTCAACTATTATTATTATTATTATTATTATTATTATTATTATTATTATCATCATCATCATCATCATCATCATCATTCATCGTTTCATTTCATTCGTACGTGATTCGCAAAAGATTAGTGCCCTTGATTTTAGGTTAATTTCCTATTTTCTTTTGCATGATAAGCCTTTACCCTAGATAAAATTAACTCACGGATACGCGTTGATGTAATACCCACGTAAATATATCTATATACATATGTAAAAATGGCGAGTGACTTCGATGCCCGACAAAGTAAAATTTTCACGATGGCCTATATGCTATTGATCGAAGTAGCTGCGATTTTTTTCTTTGCCGTGAAAACTGGTTTTCACCCAGAATGACGATAAAAATTAATTTTTTAAGATACAAAGGTAAAGGCTTGCGTGATATTCAACATAAAAGACGTTGAATAGAAAAAAAAGAATTATAATAATTCATCGTCATGTGATGCGTGCCTAATAGTCGAACCAATGAGCCTTAATATAAGTTTTTTTTTTTAATTATATGTATGTACGGGTGTCTATATCTTATTCTGCACGTGTGAACCATTAATTCTAGTAGATTTTGTTTTTAGTCATTATGTGGTAATCAGTTCGATGCGCCAACGGGGATACAGTGCGTATCCTTGTGGGAAGTAGATTATTAATTAATTATTGATGGTGTTGCATCCGCCGCGCGTGCCACGCAAGATAACAAATTTATAAGAAAGAAAAAGGACAGAGACACGTTTACGTTGCTTATCGCGCCACAATTATTTCCATTCGCGATTAAATCGCTGCAACGATTTCTTTTTAAATCCCTTTTCTCTACATCTCTTAATTATCCACTTTCCCTTATTTTGTTTATCCGCTTTGCGCCCTCAATCGATTCACTGCCTTAGTAAATTATCTTGAAAAATCAAGATCCTTACTAAGATCGATAATCGTTTAAAAGTGAAAGAAAAGGGAAGAGAGATGACTGCGCCGATTTGTAAAAACGAAAGATACCCTTAGACAAAGCGTATCTTTCGCTTTATGAATAATAATAATAGTAATAATAGTAATAGAGAGATAGATAAGAAATGAAAATATAAATGGAAGAAACTTAATCTAATTTCACCTTACGATAAAGAATAATAATGATAATTACACGTTAATCGTTAAATTACGAAGGATAGGTCGAATATAATATAAATATAAGCCTATACGTACAGCAGACCACGCGTTATACTTATACGTATAAATATATATATATATGCACAAATATATTTGTTGCTAAGAGATACTTTAGAGAAGATTTCATTTACGAATTTGCTATGTTGAGGACAAGTGCCTGTTTTGGGGACCATAAAAGAAAAGATTTTTCAGCTTAATGACTGTTTTGAGGACCATAAAGCGGACTGTCACACCAAATTTATTTATATTTTTTAAATGTTAGGCATCCAGCATTTGTGATGGGCTTAGAAATGTTTCCTTAGATTAGATTAGGTCAGAACTCCAATGCTGTGATATTCCGAGGCATTAGTTTCTTTTTTTTTAACATTAGCTTGCTATTGTGAACGCCCCTTAATTTTTCGTGTCTCCAAAGTATCTCTTTGGCAAACGCATATATATGCATATACATATATATGTACACGTGCGTGCATGTACATATGCATAATGATATACGTTTGTCGTATTATCTTGTTTCGCATTTTACTTTATACTGTACAAACACATGTATACGCCTGTATAATACATATATATATATATTATATATAATATATACATATACATATACATATATATATATACGCTTGTACTGGCAGTGGGCTCAGCTTCCCTCAATACTCTAGTAGTACGGAGTTCTTATCACAGAGATATCAATTGTTTGGTGCTTGTAGTCTCTAGCCGCGATCACTACGATATTTTTTTCGTGTGTCCCTTGTGCATGTTTCTTTGCCGCGTTACGAGTGTTCAAAATGTACGGGAAAGTGTACGCATGTTTCCCATATATTGTCAATGGTGTATATCGGATGCCATAAAGAGGAGGATATTAGAAGCAGAAATCTCAATTCCGTAATAGTTTTTCGAATTTTTGATAATTTAATTCGATTCTTCTTGTATGGTGCTTCGTTTTTTCATTGCCAATTTCACGCTTGAAAATTTCTAAAGTTCAGTTTCCGCCATCTTAACCCTTCACGTACCAGAATACACTATTCCGGTATAGAAAAAACCTGTTCTCTCGAAGAAAGTCTAGGTTTGACATAAATTGAATGAATCTACGATTACTGAATTTTTGTAATATTAAAAAAATTGTATATTTATTTTCAATAAATAATACGATATATAATTAAAACAATACTCCTGCTGGATTACATTATTAGGAATATATTGATATAAATAATTATATTAATTTACTACGTAAACAGTGGTACGCAGTGAATGTATCCTACAGGAGCATTTGGTAGTTAAAGGGTTAAGGGATGATCACGAGGCTTTCTTAGGCGCATCCCGCCGAGATTTTGTTCGGGTCGACCCGAGTTACGGACGTAAGTGTGTGTGTGTCGTGCGGAAAGGTAGATTTTGAAAAGAGGCGTTTTTGAAAGGAGAATTAAATCCCCTCTTTCAAAGTGAAACTATAAAAGGTACTTCTTTAACGAGGATTAAGAGTTAAACAATAGACACGTAGACATAGAGAAAGAGATATTATAGATGTTGTAATAAATAATTAGATACAACTTCCGAGAAATCGTCACGTTCTACAATCCTACTTATGTATATCGTTCTCTTTGTTACTTACTGCTGTCTTTAAATATTATTTTTATATATTTTTCAATGATTTTTACACGACGCATGTTTTCCCCTCTTATCTTTTATTAATTCCAGTCACGTTTTTCCGTATCGAACGTACCGCCGACCACAGTCAATGACGCCTCTGATGCTAAAGTGAAAAATCGAATGCCTAATGCACGAATATACAGACTTTACTTCAGAGCGATACTCAATTTAAGGATGGTTGTCGCGAAGAAAAAACTAATCAATCGTCCTCCCTATTTCCCCTAAAAAAATTACTATCTCGCATATCGTCAAAGAAATTAGAGACACTTGAAAGAATTAATAAAAGTGTCTCGCGCACCAATGATCTCTTCCCAAGGAGAAGAGTAGTAGATTTAGTTGTAGTAATAATAGTAGTATAGTAGTAGTAGTAGTAGTGGTAGTACTAATAATAATAATAATAATAATAATAATAATATAGCGGTAGTAAATAGTACTAGTAGTACGCACGTATGCACCGTGGAACAAAGAAAGAAAAAAATAACAGTAAAGAAAGAAGCAACGATCCTCGGACAACGCGTCGATACTCATCATCCAAAATCAATTATAGAAACAGGAATATGATCCACGTTGTAATCCAAGAAAATAGCCCGCAGCACTAAAACTGATGTTGAATGATGACTATAATAGTAATATGTAATAATAATAACAATAGTAATAATAGACGGACGCACTAAGACGCTTTCGCAAACTGTATAACGGAGTTTTGTCTCTGAGAGGCAAGTTCCGTCCTTTCACTCTCCATAGATTCCAGGATCATCTTGCTCCTCTTCCTAGGTGGCAAGATCAGGGTCTCTCTCACAGGTATCGCCAGGTCGAGGGGATCCGGCGAAGGTGCCGGACTCACAGGATTACTACTGGGGGGCGTAAGTATGGGTTGTCTGTCGACCTTGATAACACCGTACTCCCGTTGATGTTCCTCCTCGACAGCTTCCAGGGCGGCTTCGACCCTCCTCCTCGCGTCATTGCCAGGTAGATTGAGCAAGGAACACTCGTTATTACTTAGCTCGGACTGCAACCCGTAAGGATTGTAGTTCGTTGAAACGTCAGGATAGAGGAATACATGAGAGTCCGGCGTCGATCCACCCTGAGATTGACAGGAACCTCCCGAAGATGACGTTACCGATAGCGTCGAAGGCGATGATTGAAAAATCCTCTCTTCCGCAGCTGCGGCCGCTGCTGCAGCTGCCAGTAGCGCCGGATTGACACCGACCGAATTCACTGGCTGCGTGTATTGTCCATCGCGCGAATACAAATAATAGGAAAAGTCACGAGGCTGTATGTAAGCGTGAGCAGCGGCCACGGCTGCGGCATCGTTGACAACGCAAACCTCGTCAGTCTTGTTATTCTCTTTATCGCTACTGTTACTGGCGTTACTCAGAGTGCTACTGCCACCCTGCGAAATTTCGATCATCGGCTCTATCGGGGAGTCCCTTGGCGAACTACTCGCCGAGTCCGAGTGGGTCTTGATGTGCATCTCCATCGTCTTTTTCGAATTGAACGTCTCGTGACAGAGGGTGCATTTGTAGACCTTCTCCCCGTAATGCGCCACCTGATGCAACTTCAGCACGTGATTGTAACCGAACGATTTGCCGCATATGTCGCACGTGTAAGGCTTTTCGCCCGTGTGCGTACGCGTGTGAACCTTCAATTGTTTCGAGCACGTAAAACCTTTGCCGCAGGCCTTGCATACGTACGGCTTCTCACCGGTGTGTGTACGCATGTGGATCACTAGTTGGCCACTCTGAATGAATGTCTTTGCACATACGGAACACTTGTGCGGTCGCTCGCCCGTGTGTATCCTCATGTGACGATGCAACTTGCCGCTGTGCTCGAACGCGCGCTCACACACGTCGCACTTGTAGGGGCGTTCCTTCGTATGAATTCGCCGATGTACGCTCAGATTCTCCTTCACCGAGAAGGACTTGTTGCAGTATTCACATTGGTACGGCTTTTCGCCCGTATGCGTGCGATAGTGACGAGTCAGCCTTGCAGGAACCGCGAACGTCTTGCTGCATATGTTACATCGGTACGGATCCTCGCCCTCCTTCCCATGGGAGCGCAAGTGACTTTGATACACGCTCTTCTGATCGAAACTCTTGTGACACAATAGACACTGATAGATCTTCTCGTCGTTTATGGGGCTCAGGGTATCCGCCGATGGTGTACCGAAGACACTCAAGTCGGGACTGCATACGAGATTCTTCACGGAGTTCATGGGATCGAGACACTCTGGTACAGTAGTAGATAGCGGCATAGAGGTTGCTTCCCGGCCAGAGATAATTTCCGTTTGATAGAAACCCACCATCCTGGTTGTACGAGTCCAGGGGTTATCTGGAAAAAGGAAAGGACACGAAAAAAAAATGAAAATCGAGCATATTAAGCGAATACAAAAATTGATTCACACATTAGATAATTTTTTCGAAATTTATTCTTTAAAAGCCTCATACCAGTCTTAGTAATGTCACGAAGAATCGGATCCATGATACTTGTATTTTTTAGTATTATATTTATTTATAGCTCAGGTATTCAGGGTTTCCTAGTTTTACGCTCGCAATAATACCTAACAATAATACACTGCTTTTTCTTTTTATAATTGGCGTTTACAGTCTTATATTTAGTTACTGTTTCAGTGAGGTAGCTTTATTTGAGGTAGATCGGAGACTATCGTTAAGCCGTCGTTCCAGTGCACTCCTTACCACTGGGATGCGACTGTGCATATGCGTATGCGTTGATTACGCACCGACCTGAATCGCTTCGTATTACAGCTCGCGACCCCACTACCATCGTCCACCACCAACTATATCTCTTTTTCCAAGCCCCCAAAAACGCCCACTTGTGCAGCCACGCACTGCGAGCGCAGAGGAAAGAGCGCGCGCGCGCTCACACTTTCTCAACCGCGCACACTCACGTTTCCCAGGACTGTCTTTATTACTTACCAGGCGACAGAAGAAGGGTCTCAAACCTTTCGGTGCCTGCCATTTTCGTCGAGTAGGAATATATAAAACCTGCAACACCTGTGCAGGCATCAGGGATAAAGATAAAAAAAATCCTTCTACCGAATCATTCCCAACGTGAATAATGATCTTTAAGAAAAAAACAATTTCCTTGCGTATCGTAAACCAAAGAAATGAATACATGATCTGAATAGGGCTCGTACGCGAGTTCCTTAAGCATAGTAAGATATTAAAATGAAATTATAACCCCAGTCATAGAGGCGTGCGCCGATAATTTAATTTATTTTCGTAGACTCCCGATAATATCCGAAATTGGCAAGAAAGAGAGAGAGGTAGAAAGAAACAAAAAAAGGAATGGAAAAAAGAACGATCCCGGTTCTATCTGGGGAACGGCGCAATGTTATTAATGCTGCACGATGGCCGCGTCGTGGCGGCCGCCAGGATAGGCTGGGGCTTACACGCGCGACGCTCATAGCCGTGAGGCAGCAGTCGGGAGCGGTCCCCGTGCAACGAGACGAGCCACTACGGTAGAAACCAATGGCCGCTGCCTCCACGTGTACCTTCTACATTTTTTTATAGCGATCACCGACCTCGTGCAACTCGCCGCGCGGTAAGGACGTTGCGTTACATCACAGTGCTGTACTTTGCTACGCGAACCTACCGAAAGCAAACGTCTTTTCTACTTCGTTTTTATTCCTCATCGAAAAAATCACGATGCCTCAAAAATGATATATATATATATATACACACACACACGTTTGTGTATGCTACGTGAGCATTTAAGCAGTATAAGATGACTTTTTATTACAGGGCTGTATCCTTAAGGGGGTAAAAGATGAGACAGTAAAATATAGTCAGATGGAGAGTGAGCGAGAGAGAAATATAGAGTAGGACACGGGAGAATAGCGATATAAAAATATTATTGATCGGACAAATTGGCCCTAGTGTTGTAACTGAAGGGACCTTCCTAACGAAGGCCTAACTCGACTGCGCCGTTAAGGATGCGCAATTCGTTGCATCAATGATTATCCTTTAGGGATTGTCTTTTTTATAAGAATACTTCGCAGTGTTAATTGAATCTCGATGGAATGCATGAGGAATTGACAGGACGGAGGAATTTGTTTTTCGGATATGGATCTTTCGAAATCTAATTCAAGCAGGATCCATAGAAGACATAAATATTGCGCGCACGATGTTCTAATGTAGTTTCAACAAAATTTTTGTAATATAATTCGTATAACGAAACATGGACATTAAAAGCTCGCACTGTTATTCATATTTTCAATGTCACTTTGTCATCGTACGACTGGTATGAGTGTCAGAAAAGGAATCTATCTAACGATGAGAGAAAGATAACGGGAAAACATGCTTGTTCCAGTTTTCGAAACAATGAGTCATGCAAAGTAAAAAAGCACTAAAAATGTATGCATTGTCAAAAACAGTGTACATTACACGATATTTATTATACATCGAAAGGTACTGTAAATAAAAATGATGACATACCTCAAAGGAACAGTAGTGCCAATAATCTTCATATATGTGAAATGCGTAAAATCACGTAGCAGTGTTACTGTTGATAGTAGTGCTAACAGTAACAGTAATAACAATGTATGTTGAAGAACCGTGGTCCATGCCCGTAAAAACAAGACCAAGATGATAAAAGGATTCCAGGTACACAGGTTATGACGGAGACTATCGAAAAAGTGTCTCCCATTCCGAACGTCGGAACACTCCGTTAGCTTGTGTCAAAACACATATGACAATCGCACTCGCGCAAAGGAGGTATTTCGCCGGATTGCGTTTAATTCACTGCTCTCCGTATAACAGGGATAAACGTTTAAAAGCGAGAAAAACCGAAGGACCCGCCTCGGGACGACCAATCATACTGTGTAATGTTTACCTCCTACTCGAGCCGAAGAGCGACGGAAATGATCGATCACTTCCGAAGTATGCACGAGCCGAGCCGAAGTTGAGCGCCAGGGACGCCACGATACCCCCACTCCTTGTTGGTGGCCGTGCGACGACGACCTACAATTTAGGGCGACTAAGTGTTCGCTGGCAGCACGTGGAGGCAGTCGTAGGGGTTTCCGTCCAAAGTCGCGCGTGCGAGTCAGACAAGGACGAGTCTCGCCAAGCAAGGAACAACACAACGGGGATACGCTTGCTCGTCGACGAGGAGCTGTTGGCGGTGGCGGCGGTCGCGGTGGATGGAGGAGACGGAGGAGGAAGAGGTTAGGTTAGGCGTCGAGGGTTACGACGAGGACGTGGAGTACGAGGAAAGTGACTGGGGGCTACGTAAGTCGAAGAGAGACGAAGAATCTCATCCAACGAGTGAAACAGAGTTGGCTATCGCATACTCAGAGGACGCGGTGACCTGCGGACTGGCTTCGACTCGTGCATCCACAGAGACAGACGCACGTACTCTCACGCACTTGTTTCTCACTCATGACTCCCACATCGAAACCAAATATCAAATGCTTCTCTCTTTATGCTCCACCTATTTGTCTCTCTTTCTCTTGATTCCTTCTGCCATTGGAAAGCTATGCGTGGACTCACTATTTATCTTCCCCTCTTCGCGCCATGGGCCTGGTCTCTGTTTTCTGCGTTGCGTCTTCTTGCCTGGAACTGCTTTGTCATTGATAGAGGGTCTACTATCGTTGTGTACATACATTATAAGAAGAGACACGCGTATTCACATACGTGACACTTATACAATTTTCTCCGATTAAGTTAGCTTTCTTCCATACGTTTTTATATTTAATACATCTCATATCTTTTACCTGCTTAATAATCATTACTAGATTAATCCATAGTTTTATTTACAATCTAGGAGAGACATCTGTTTTGAATTTACGATACCTATTGTCTGTCTCCTATTAAAGACTACAGAGAAACAACATTTTTTTAACAATATTATACGTTGCGGTCGCCGCCATGATGCATCCATAGTGCCAGTACTGTTCCGAATCCTGCATACTACTTGGGAGCCATTCCAAGAGCGTATATTTTGATGGTGAAAGCACTGTGGATCAAGAAAAATAAAAATAAAAGATGGCGCGTCTAACGGGGCCAACGTTCGAATTACTCGTTGTTGCAACCGATGCACTCGGTGTTTTTATATTCAGTGTGCCCACTGTATGTCGAAACGACGCAATCCAAGTAACTCAAAGGTGCTACCTGCCACATAAAATATAAAATGAAATTTTTATAAAGTCAATAATGTCCAATGTCGTTAACAATGCTTTTCTTTTGTTCTAGATTTCTTCTCGAAATTTTGTGAAGCATAGACGAGGTTTTATCATAACCTAAAAAAAATGTATGTAGAAAAGAATCTGGGCCAAGTTCGAATATTTGCGCTCGGTTTTTGCCCGCATGAATGTGTTTGACATGTCTTCACGCGCGCGATACGTCACTCGCTTGAAAATAGTATTATCGCTGTTTTATCGATGCCCTCCGTATTCTCAGAAGCTCTCGTCTCGTGTCTTCGATACACCGCCTCACGAGCGTCTTTGATATGCGAACGATATTTGCCATCGCAATGTAATTTGTCCAAATTTTTTAGGTTAATTTAAGATTGTGACAAGCAGACGATTAACGGGGGAAAAAATATTGAAGAAATTTTTTTGCGAAATTCCTTTATCGCGATAATAAAGAAGTATGCGCGTTATCATAAGATTAACAAAATTATATGCAAGTGAACAATTCTTTGTACCGACAGGTGCAAAAATTGACGTATCAAAATACACGTAAAAATTTCAAAATAAAATCTAGATAAAATTTGACTAGTACCATTGCTGATATTACTATATTATGTATCATGAGTATATGTAGTATCTATTAATATATCTATATATACGGTAGCACAGCATATCATAATATTTTGGAGATTCGTAGGTGCGTTTTGGAGTTGCATAGGCGGAAACAATACTTGCATATTGACAAAAAATAACGTTAATATGCTTTTAGTCTTGATCCATCATATAGATCTTTCTAAGAAATTACCAAAGCGCTGTCGTATTTCGAAAATTCGATATTGGATCGTCAGCAAATACTCGATACGTAAATAATTTAAATAACAAAGAAATGCTAGAGTAACATTATATCAACGAGGAATTATACACGTGCGACCATATCAAATGTAAATATCGTTTCTCGCATGTATGTACAGTCGACGGCGACGTCGCCACGTGGAGAGCGTAACCATTGATTTCCAAGCTCTGGGGTATTTTAGAATTTATATCAACGGGTTTTCGGCCATATTCTCCTACCACATGTACAGACTAGTATACGTACAGGGTAAATATGTACGTGAGAGTACGCGTGCGTCACTCCCACTCAGCCCTTACACCCATCGAAAAAGGGTATATATATATATATATATAAAGGATATTCCACATAGAACGACTGAGGGGACAGAAGGGTGGCGGCGGAGTTTACAACTTATCCCCCTTATCCTTGCACACTAGTGTGACGCACACATACCCGACACGTGCACCAACACCGAATCACAACCCCACGACCTCTACCACAGGGGGTGACGTTGACCCCCCATACTACCAACGCTAAAGTTTACAGGGCGCTGAATGTTCCGGGAGAGAAAGTGACACGGGCCTTAACGCACCATCTTGAGGAGGGAATACGAGGGTGGGTTTTCTGAAGGGTGAAAGGACACGGAGAAGACGTCGTATCGATCCCTTCGAAAAACCTTACGTGCAATGAATAGGTGCAGGCTTGGATGTTATATTTTTTTTAAGGACACAGCATACTGCGAATGTAACGTTTATACGCAAAGTTTGCCTAATATTGTGATTTCGTGCGGCAGATATCGAATAGGCGAATCTACAATTTGCGACATGATCTACATGCGCACCCCATTCGCCCCGTACAGTGGCTAATCGGATGTTAAGAAAATCGAAAGATTCTTTGTCTTTTTAAAAAACAAACATGACCACACCCAGCGTCATGTTTTATTTATTACGCTGGCGATTGCATAAAAGCTATCTTAAAAAGAAGTCAAATAAACCATCCACCGACAAATGGTTGGACTCGAGGTCAAAACCCGAAAAGGATTTCATCGTGGATGTCACGTAGGCTGTCGTCTGCGCTCTCTGCTGCGAGAATCCTGTGAGAATAATATTGGTACCGATTACGATTCCTCTCCCTGTTGCTGTTCTTGTCTTCGTATAGACTTTTCACGGTACGTTCTCGCTAGATGGCAGCATTTCGAACGATCAAATTCAATGACGACAATGAAAACGACGATATCATGGCGAAGGTCATGAATTTTTCGCTAAGCAGGTGTCAGCCATCGTGCAATAATATTATTTGACAGTGCCGCGTGTAGGAGCAATGACCTACTGTGTATGCTGCACGTGTAGAACGGTGAAACCGCGACGACTGCCTCAAAGCTCGGGGCATTGGACGCTGCGTGGCTGGCTACGTTCCCTTCTACTTTCCTGCCGTTGTTGAAATTACGGGAGTGAGCGCCTCTATCGGTAAGCGATCGAATTAAGTAACCGTCACATGCCTTCAAATTGTTGGATCATTACTACATCGCACTTGCTCATACAATATTGTCGACTAATAATTTCTATAAATACTCCTAACTACTATTATCGAATTGTCTTGTATCTCTACATATTATATTATATCGGCAATTCAATTCGGCAATCGTTATTAGCGTGACGCTTAGTTTTGCACTCGTATCATTGTTTCTTGTCATTTTATTGAATACTCTCACTGCTCTCTCAATAGCTTCGTTTTTATAATGTATACGGTTGATTTATCATAGATAGATGTATATATATATAGTACACATATATCCAACTATTCTTCGCTGCTCCTGCCAAGAGCCTGTTTTCATGGCGTTGAAAGAGCCAAGCCAGTCGCAGTAGTGGGGGTCGGTCTCTAGAGCGGTGTCGTACCTTGACCAATCTCAACGCGACTTGTTTTAAGCTATGCCGACGTCGTAGTCGTTGAGAGCGACCTTAGAGAAACACATCGCAATCGTCTCGTCTGAACCGAAATGGCGAAGGGAACGCACACACTGACACAGTCTCGTTGCCGTTATGAGCATCGAAAACCGGATATGCTGACGATGACGATGCTTCCGTTGAGCTATCACGAAATCGCTCTCGTACACGAATTTCAAGCGTAGGATGTTGGCTTACAAAATACTTGTAGATATTGAATGGCGACGAATGCGGGTTATGGATTTTAAATTGTTCGCGACACGAATTAGGGCCGATTCTTATTTGAATATCCTTAGGATAGGTTAGGTTAGGTCGACTGGTTACTTATTTATAGGTTAAACGTAGACACGCGCGCTATAACATTGACCTAGAATCTTATTCGCAGACTTCTAACAGCAGCACTTTCTGAATATTGATGTATGCGTTGAAAAAACTTTTTCTAAGAGGAATATATTTTCCGAGTCACTAAGAAACCGGACAGTCTGACGAATTGGAATTTTGAGAAAAATTCTAAATGGAATCAACTCTTTTTCTGCTTGTCCGCTGTACAGTGTCCTTGTTCCAAGTGATGAACAAGCACGCGAATGAAAGCTGGAAGGAAGTTATTAATGTTTTGTGCAATTTTATTTTTAATTGACGGCGTAAGGAGAAACAGTTGGTCCGACAAACAGCATGAACGCGTCCTTGAAACTTAGCGAGTAAGCGATAATCATTTCCTGGAGACACTTATGTTTTAACTTTGGCCAATAGATTTGAACGTAGCCAAACGTACCTGCTGAGTATTTGTCAAGGCGTTGCATAACCGTTCGATAATTGCATACATCATACTTACTCGTAGATTATTATAGTAATGACTATTATTAATTGCAATGGCATAATTTAAAAATAGTCAACATACGATAACAGTTCAAATACACATACTAGTCATTCAATTCACTGTCGTGTCACGCACACTAAATCTCATTATCGACGGCATTAATGGCATATCGGAGCAAACCTACTACGTTGATCTAACAACTTTTTTTTCAGTTTAAATTTAATAATAATAATACCTCATATTTTAATCTTACAGTTACAGCGCTATCTGCTATTATGCTTCCGCGATAAATTTGGACGTTTTGACTTCGCTGTACGAACGATATCTGCGCCCGACAGCCCTGACCTTTTTCAACTATAAATTTACGCTGGCACGTGGTAATCTCCTTACACACAAAGCCAACGTCAATTCACTTGCCTCTTTCTTTTTCACATTCGGCTGTTGGTGGATTCGTGACGCGTTTCTATCACCGCATGGAACAGCTTGACACAATTTGCGAATATTTGGATGATTGGTTTTTTTTCACTTTCTTTTGTCTTTTTTCTTACGCACCCTATCGCGCCAGGAATTCAACCAAGGTTACTCGGACACTTTGAACTTCGTGCGAATCGTTAATGCTTTCTTTACCGAGGAGTAACGCTTGAATTTGTCACGTAAATTGAGACGATTTTTAATGCGAAACTTTCTTGGGTCTTCGTAGTCTTTCTACGTTCTTAGTATTTATCTGTTGTGACAAATTTTTCGTTGAATTATTGTACAAGGTATATAATGTTACTAACGGTATATAATCGCTAATTCACCCGCCGTTATTCTCATAAATATTGCAATGCATGATTGTTACTTCGCTATGCTCATGTAAGTATATGTATACATTGCACTGACGTAATATGACGCCTTGCCAATTGTTGATAAGGTTGGCGCGTGCTTTGCGCATTCACGTTGCAACAAGACATAAATGTGTATAGGAATACGAAGAAACTATAATGTCAAGGCGGTCGGTCGATTTTGTTTGTCTCTTGCGATGCCGAGATACGTGTTGCTTGATTTTACTGTATGAATTTAAATACGTAACTATACGGATGCTTTATGGACTTTTTTTTTTCTTTTATTCTTGAGAATTTTTAAATGAGACATTTCTTGGCTTTTGCCGTATAGTCGGAGTCGTTAGAAAAAATTAGTCATTAATTTTATACTTGCAAATTAATTATACTTACAAATTGACATCCTTATTGGGTGCATTATAGAGAAATTTTTTTTCTGTAATAAGAAATCAGTAATGATAAGCGAAGGATGTGGCTGACTAGAAATTGTATTCGGTATTGCTGAGTCGTTCTTTTAAACGATATTTGCTGTTCGCAAATGTATGAGGTACGATAAACCTAGAATATGATAACGATAATCCAACGGCGCGTTTGATTCTTAATTATGTGTAGATGTCGAGCCCGCGCGCGTGGAGACACATTATCACTTTGTTTTCTTTACCCGGGATTTTTTTACATGTCAATACCAACGATTACGCGCGGTTATCGAACTGCGGGATGGGATGACTTCTTTCTTTTCTCCAAGAGAAAACACGAGGGTTCGAGGAACGCGAGAGGGACTCGAGAATCAAAAATGGAAATAAATAGATGTACCTAAGAGCACAGATAACCATCGCTTGGCCGTGACTTAGAACTGAAATGGTTAATGAAATTTTTCGGGAAAGCAAAACTTTTTTTTATATACCATTTTATAAAGCGTACTACACTAAAGGAGATTGAAAGAAATTTATAAATATACGAGTATTATGTTGGACTTGAAGAAAAAGAAGTCTAATTTAACTGAAAGAGATTAAAAGAATATTATAAATTTAAAAAATTTTGTGAAATTTAAAAAAAATGTATAACCGTTATTTCTAAAAATATCTGTTCCTTTCATCTTGGCCTTTCCTTTTTATCCTTTCAATGGTTCTCGATATCGAAATAATCTTATCGCTTTTAAACCGTGAAAATATAGTCACGCACTAATTTAAAAGTGAGCCAAAATTCTCAGGACGGTCATTTCGTCTCGGATATTCAAATGTATATTTATTCGTATCCATCAAGTCGTCAATAACTTTCAATAGTAAGGAGAATAACGTGCAAAGGTAAAAATACAAGGATTGTCCTTCCGTTTATGTTTGTGTTAGTTATTTGTAACGAAATGGAAAAGATGTAACGAAATAGTTAAATAAAGAGGAATTCACCAGGAAGCATAATATCGAAGGGAATGTAGGTCATAGTGTTACGTGTTACATCGTTAAATACGTTGCACGCGTGAAAATAGAAAACTTGGGGTGCATGCACGCACATACGCATCCATAATACATACGTATACCATATACAATGGCGTGAGAGAGAGAGAGAGGGAGAGAATTTGTGTGTGTGCATACGACTGTTTTATGGTGTACACAAAGCATTCGTATGCCGTGAGTTTATCTACTCTCGTCCATATAAAACATACCAAGGTACACAATTGTGTTAGATACACGAAAGCTAGCCCACGGGAATCTCACGGGATCTTTTTTAATTTAAAAGAAAAAAGAAAATATGGTATATTTCCAGTCCCAGGAGCAATCAGGTAGTGTAAAGTACAAACAGCAATTCCGATAAAAATTCAGATGATAAAAATAATTATTTTTCATGTAAGTTGTAGTAATTTCAAAATTTTCCCATAAACTTCAAGTGGACGTGGATGGTTTCTTTTTACTTATTAGAAAGTAAAATAATTTTCTGAATACGATATGAATTTTTTTTTGAAGGATTTACATATTTTGATTTTGGATCCAAAAGAGTATCCCGTATAAATCCGTGAAAAATTTCGTACCGTAGCATGCTTACGAAATATATACAATGTATATATTATATATTTATTTATACGGTGATAAGATTCATTTAATTTCAAGTGATTTCTAGCTAAGTTGAGAAGAGTTTTTGAAAAGGTTCGAGAAGGTGGTAGAAAATGGTTTGGTTAAGGTCGCTGACCGAGTAGGTACCACGTGCAACAGTTCGTATGCCATTCCCTGCAGCACATCAAGGCCGTGCGGTGAGAGACTAATGCACCGCCAGCTTTCTCTTCTTTCTCCGAGTCATCCGTGCCAGGTTACGTAACGCGGAGATGTGGAATGGCCCTTAGAAAAGAAGTAAGAAAACGAAAAAGAAAAAAAAACCTAAAGTACCTTGGGCGCCTTTTTTTATCTTAGAACATTTACACCAACGCAACGCATTCATCAAGACACGGTACCCATTCGCATCGAAAAATAATTTTTCCTTTCCACAAATACCCAAACTAACTTTTCATAGCATTGCAAAAAATTGGACAACGGCATACGTTTCGATGAAATTTGGCCAAAGTCAAAACGCTTGTGTCGTTGATAAAAATTATTTCGATTCATGAAAAACGTCTGTTATCGTTAAGCTACCGAATTGACATTTTATTGGATAGATTCTTATATGGACGTAGTTCTACAGATAAATTCGTCTATAATTTATTGTTACTTTTTTTTGTGAAAAGTCTGTTTCCTCTTATCATCAAGCACTTTATCTATAAGAGTGCCACATTGGCTTGTGTCATTCATCCAACGTATCGTAGGCACTGTTTGTTATTTACATGGGCAGCGTACGTGATGTAGTTATCTTCTATCGAGTTATCATCGCAAATACATGCATTCGATTTGTTTGAAATTTCGTGGACCGAGGTCGGAGAGTATAGACCTACGAGGATATCATGTCAGGAGGTGAATAGTAAACAGAGTGGCCTATCTGAACCACTACGAAAATTTATACCCGGTACAAAGTACTTCAATTTTATTTTATTTTATTCTTATCTATGTGGATCATGTTTGATATGAAGTTTTGGCGTCATTTCCTTTGTTCTACTTTCATGAAAAAAAGGGGTACACCTATACTCTTGGATTCTTCAGTCCACACGTGCTGTACAGGTTGCACCAATCTAGATGCATACGCATGTATGCTTTCGGATGTTGAACTTCCTGGGAGAAAGTCAGTGAGTATTGTAACGAAGTGTTTGCACTTCTAAGGTATCATTGGACACTTGAAAGATATAGTGATAACGAAGTGACAAATAAAGAGCTGTAAAATCGCAAAGGATACATCACGGAAATAATATATAGAATGTGTAATTTTATGTTCATAGAGATCGTATTAAAATTTTGCCAATGCTTGTATAGTGAGGTTGCTCGTGGATCAACGGAGAAGACCTAGAGGAAAGGATGTGAGAGAGTTATCGAGAAGCAGTTTAAGAAAGGCAGTGATGGTGCATGCACAAAAGAAATTTAAAAAGAAATAGAGGACTCTGGGATGTTGTAACACCTTCGGAGTAATGTGTATAGCTAGGCATGCGTTGTATCTTAATGCTACAAGAGTTGCGTAACGAAGCCAACGAAGCTGCTTCTCTACCATCCACAACAATCTTGTCGCAACCCAGGATCCGGTAGGGTCTATTATTGATCGTTGCTGTTGCTTAAGTCAATGAACTCCACGTGCAGCTTGACGAAATAACCTCCCCCCCCCCCGCCCTTCTAGCAGTAACCGATTCCATCTTGGCCCCTGCCGTATACTATTTATTCGTCCTCCATTTCACTACCGGTGGCTCCTTTCTTTTTCATTTCATTCACTGACGTACAGAACCATTTCCTAGTTTCTCGTTGCTTATTAATTACATTTATTTTGGACCCTGCGTGATCCATTGGTCGAATAAATCCTTCGACAAGAATGAATTTGTAGGATGATACGTTTCCTTTGATGGCTTTGAACTACTTTAGGTTTTCCAATTCAGTACAGATTTTGAATCGAATATTCTTTGTATCGAAAACTCTACATTATTTATATAGAATATCTTGGAATGATTATATTGAAAAACAGTATGTTTTTAACATAGATTTGTCAATCATGTTGTTTGTTTGTTTCTAATTTTATTGATTCAAGCATTTAATGCTCAGGTAAGGATGTGAGATATGCTTTAATTTATTTATACATATATAGAGTCATCTAGCAGTAATGTTTGTATAATAACTGACACGACTCTGCCGATAATGCTATATAAAATAAATTTTCATCATCTTACAGGATACGGTATAATCTGCTTTATCAGCAAATGGTAAAAGCCCTTTTGCGTTCTTCAAATATTTAAATTTTTAACGTTGCTGTACGCAGTTTTTATTCACGACATTTTCATTATTGCTATACGTAAAATCGTGATATTTTCGATGTTTAATTTGTTTAAAATTATTATCCGCTTGTCAATCATACAAAATACATATTTCATGAAACATCTTTTCGCTTGTCTTCCTATATGTTTGTGTTCCATGGCTGATTGCAAATACAGCACTTAATAATAACGGAAATGAGTTCCTGTTTGAGAATTCTTGAAAGTCCATAGGTTCACAGGGGACAGTATATCCTTGAGAGATATATCATATATCCAACACAATGTAAATTGCATTAAAAGTTAAATGAATGTGAAATCCTTACATACTTCCTAATTAATGTCCTTCATGTATCTCTACTAAAAGTCTGTAGTCGTTTAATACGGATCTCATTGATGGCGCTTTTGTACATCTCTGTATAATGACAACAAAATGAAATGTCAGATAAAACAGTCTTATGACAGATCATATTATCTCGCTGAATTGTTCTTGCACTCGTCTAACTCTTTATCGCACATCTGGAAATTACTCATTTTCACTTATATAGGTTTTCAAGCCAGAGGAAAGTCTTTTTTAATCAGAAAATCGTACTTTTGTTGGAATAGCATAAAACCAGTTTATATATGTAATTGTTTAATTGGAGGCATAATTTATTTATCAGTAGCTTTATTGTTTGTGTACATCCTAGGCAGATTATTCACATACGTAGTGAGAGTTATCATTTCTATATTGAAGAAGTAGATTGGGATTAGATTATAGTACTGTGTTCATCGTTAATCATAGACAAAATGCATGGAGTTAAAAGAGTAGTAATTTTCTGTGCACTCACTACTCTCTTGCCAACAGTTTTACTTGTGCTTCCACTTTATCTACGTCATAGTCTCTATGCTAGAGTGGTTTATGCTGTGACAGAATCTGATATACTTGAAATCAACGATGGTGTGTCAACTATATTTTGTTCTGTAAGATTTTTATGAATTAATATTAAGTTTTCTAATTAAAGAAGAGCCAAAAATAGTATCCTAACATAATGCAAGATTGGCTTTCAATTAATTTATGTTTTTATAAGCTTTCATTGGACTGAGAACAATTCTTTGATATTAGGAACATACTCTAGAAATGAATGGAACATTTAATGCATTCCAAATGGCAAATAAACCAGATATAACATCTTACCGGAAACATATAAGACTAAAGAAAGGCATGATTTTGCCAGATGATACTCTGGAATATTGGGGGTTTTATCTTCTAAAAGGAGCTACTGTTGGATTATCAGTTTGTTCCAGGTGAGCTGTATTGATGAATTCTTACTTTTATTAATCATTTCGCTGATTTCAATTGTTTCATATTTCAGATTTCAGGGTGCTTCAATACTTGTGGTAAAGGGAGAACGCAACTTACGTACTTGTGGTCTCTTAGACCATAATAAGAATAAAGTTCCTGCTACTGATATTTATTTACCAGAAGCACAACGACAAGTTAAAGTGACTTTTGAAAGCAATGCTCAAATAATTCATTCTCAAGAGGGACCTAATATTCGTAATGATGTATTACATAGAAAAGCTATAAATAAGGCTGTGAATGAGTACACCTCTTCTACTAACACTGAAAATATTCCCATAACAAGTATTAATATTGATGATACTACAGCTAAAGATAATTTTATAACTAGTATCGAACAAGTGCCTAAAAAAGATGAAAAAAAGGAGGATATTAAATTAGATAATTTATTTCATAAAGCCAAACTTTATGTGCAGAAGCATATAGATATGGAAGATTCCAAAAAACAGAATAAAACAAGAAAATTGAGGCACTCAAGAAAGCGTTTACACAAAATGGAAATTGAGAAGAACAAAAAGGAAAGAGAGGAAGAGATGTATGAGGAGAAAATGCGAAATATGCTGCATCATGAACAGGAAAACATTGACATGAAGGGCACAAAGAAGAAACGAAGCATTCAGAAACAAGATTTCGTAGACACACCCTATTTTGAGTCTCGCAAAATTCTCATTAGGCGTCTTAGCGCCCAATTCAATTCAAACGAAGAGAATCGTGGCGGTGAGGAAGAGGAGGAAGAAAGGATCAGAATAAAACGGAGTGAAGAGACAGTAAATTCACCGCCTCTTCTCTATCGCGGCATAAAGCATGGAGGGAATAATGCAGCTAAAAATATTTCCGAGTTATACGAAGAATCATCAGTCTCGAGTTTCGAAAATGGATTACTGAATTGTTACGAAGGTCAGGTATTACTTGCACGTGAATTTGAGCCATCTGAACTTTGCACTAATGTGGATTATCTGATGACTGGAAAGTACATGCAAGCAAGACATAACGTTACCGAGGATGGCTACTACTATTATATATTTTATAGCGACAATGATTTTGTCTTCAATGATATCTATACCGTTTTTGATATTTATAAACCAACTTTTCAATATGAAAATGTAACAAAATATTGCCTCAATAGTACAGAATGTTCATTCTCGTTGAATTTCTTATCGTCTGATAGAGTTATTGTGGAAGTACCAACCAGAGATGGTATAGATCTTGATGAAAATGATGTTACTTTACTTATCTCGACATGTCATCCGCGTATGGGCATATACATTATATTCCCCATTTCTGTATTATTTTTCGTATTAGGTTGTGCCTTTCTCTGATATATAGTGTCGCTTGTATATAATGAAACTTATTTGTAGGAAGTTCATTATTGCCTAAATTTCAATAGACTCCATTTTACCTTCATTTACTAAACACAGAGTAACAGGCATATGTATAACAGTAATGTTACGATTTCTTACTAGGGATATAATAGTTATGTATGTCAGATCTTGTATAAATTATTATATGTCAAAGTAAGAAATTTTAAGATTGTCAATGTCTATTACTTTGTGTTTAGTTAGGGCATATTCCGTAATTGAACCACGGTTGCAGTTATTCAATTTCTGCCAATGACATCGATTGATTTTTGTCACCAGTCAAAATCAATTGATGCAATTGGGTGAAATTTAATAATCGCAACCGTGGTTTAATTACGGAGTGTCCTTAGTATCGTCCTCAGTCTCATGCTAATATATACTTACAAATTCATAAATGGTCGAAATATTAGTAATAATACGCATATTCTAACTGTATATAGGTATATAGTGCATGATTCAACTGCAACATCAGTTTCATATTTTGGCGACTCTTTTGTACTGTAAACTACAAAATGACTCTTGGGAATCTAACTGATTTCGTAAATGAATCATAATTTTATATTATATACGTATATGTACATACAACAGACAACTATATACTTTGTATAATATCTTATATGTCGTTATTTGTAATTAATGTACTTTTGCAGTATTGCATAGTATATGTTTTTGCACGAAAGCATAAATTGTTTTTAAGGTTTAGTTTTAGTGGCATTTTAGGTTACCTCAGCTTCATAAAAACGTAATTGTTCAGCGTTGTTCCAGGTACAAATGATATGAAATCAATGTAAGGTCCTGTTAATCCTTCCGCCATTAAATGAATAACAGTACTGTCACATCAACCTTAGCAATTTCGCATAATGCCAGGTCACTTTTGACCACTTTATTATTGCCGATTGTTAGCTAAATTGCTATCCAGAATTTGATGTAAAATATTTTTGTAAAAATCATTGTCATGTAGTATATTTAACGAGAATTAGGAATAAGTAATTCTTCAAAATTCGCCAACTATACGAATTTTAAATGTGGATGAAAATTTTCATATTTAATCACGAGCATATTACAACAGTAAGGAGTTAACTTTCTATTGAAAATTGACGTTCAAATGTTCGACGTGAGCCAAATATGCTATAAACAAAATGGCATCTGTTGCCAAAGGCTTCCATGCCCATCTTGTCCTACGGGAATTATTCCAATTGGAATTTCATAATAAACAAATAATATTTCTATTGAAAAAGTAAGTCTTCCTAATTATCCAGAAAAATATTTATGATATCACGTATATAATACAAAGTTCATTAATTTTGTCAAGTATCACGTATAGATTCAGTGATCAAATCAAAATCATCGAGAAACTTTAACCCAAGATATAACCCGCCATGTGTAGTTCAACTTAAATCAATCAAGGGATAGAACAATTAACACAATGTCCCATTCATAATTGTGTCGTGAAAGTGCAACCAGGAGCTATTAGGGAAATTCACAGTTTAACCCATTACTGATTAATTGGGTACATCAGGTCAAGAGGAAATTTCAAAGGATAAAAGGTCTTACCAATCTCACCAAACAAGATTCAGGTAGACTTTTAATACTTGCCGGGTTTCCCGCCATATCCCCCACCATCGTCTCAGCAAAGTATTCTGGGTAATAAACGCAGCTGCCCTCTCTGCGCAGTAACTGCAGTAGCGAATAAATCGCTTTAAAAATTGTAAAATCCGTCAGAAACCGTTTAGAAGTCGTCGGAGTTGTCCCAAACGCGTCTCAACAATTGTCCTGTCTTCATACAACGTTATTTTTAGAGTGCTAAAGACAAAACTACCGTGTGTGCCTGCAGCGCCATAGTGCGGCGTACGCAAGAATATTCTTCGTGACGCAATAGGAATTCGTCCTTTCCGTCGCGCTACCGTGAGTGGAACATGTCGTATACGTCTGAACGAAGGTAAGTTCCGTCTTTACTCCGTATTCTGGTTACCCCAAGTAAATTCCGCCTGTTTGAATACTATCTACTTTGCGTTTCCCGTGGTCCTCTTCAATTGTGCAAATTCAAGTGTGGCCGGTACGCGTTATATATTCGAAAAATCCTGCCGCGATTGTGAATGCATGGGTACAAGTTGACAACATGGCGTGCGCTAAAACTTTTTGTCACATTGTTGGAGTAGCTGTCGGATAATCACAGCGTCCTATGATACATGCTTTATTAATGATTTTCAACGGGAGTTAGCGAAGTAAATAGGAATAGAAGTGGCCCATAATTTTCTATCTAGTTTGTATTAGATTGTTTTTTCCCTTGCACTCGACAGAATGGCGCGTTGCTTTTACTACACACGCGAAAAATTCTCTCCGGTGCGTGAAACGAGTGGAGTACGTTTTTTCTCCCACGAAATTACGTAATAACGTGGCTTTTCGAAATATCATAGAACCGATAAGATTCCTGTTTTTTTTACGGATTGCGTTTTTGTTATTTCTTTACTAGTACCGGCATTCGATTTTTTAAATTTTATGCCCACTGCACGCAGCAATGAGATTCCCTCGTTCTCTTGTTCAGCCATGCTTTCGCGTGAGTCACTGTCAATATAGCCATCAAACATTCCAGAATGATTTTACTGTTTGTTTTACATAGAAATTATTCTAGTTGGAGATATTACCTAATTTCTTTATCATTCATTTTATTCGATACATTTTTTATCTTTGTAATTAACCAGTTTCTCGCGCGTTATTATGGGACATTTCTGGAGTCTTTTGTTGTTGTAGCGTAAAACGGTCATAATATATATAGGAATTCTGGCTGTAGAAATTATCTTTGTTGTCGATAATAAATTTCTTACTCATTTCGTTTAGTTTGAAGGTCATTTTAGGGAGTGAATAATAATGGATATATAGATACTTAACTGAAAGTGCAATCTGTAAATGATTTTTTTCTCTTTTTTGTGTCGACCCAAGGTTTTGGATTTTGGTATTATAAAAATAAATTTTGCTTTATTCTCAATTGAGGATTTTAGTATAAATATTTTATTTGGTAAATTTTTAGCCTTTAAGATTGTCAATATTTTGTTAACAGAAAATATTTATGTAGTCTAGATTGTCAACGAAATTATCTGACCAGTGTTAACTGTTATTGGACCTCTACTTGGAAGCTGTTTCAATAAGCATTAGGAAAGAAAAGGGGTGTATTATGTGTTAGCTATTTTACATGTGTTTGAACATAGTTATTTTGATACCATAGGTCATAGGTCAAGATTCCTAAAATGTTTTATTATACACATGATGTTTGGATTCTGTACATTAATTTTTCTTGTTGTTTTTATATTCTGTTTAGGGAACCTAATACAATGTGCAGATCAGCAATCGTTAATGAATAAGCATATTTTGATTGTTATCCAGTAACTGATATGAATCATCCTTATGTTTTCATTTGCTAATGTTTCTAGAAATGATGAGCAATGGTCGGGCGACTCTAAAAATGGTCCGAGTGAAGGTGAACAGCCTGCCTATGAAGGACCTCCAGGGATGGACCCTGAGGGTGTCATCGAGTCCAACTGGGATCAAGTGAGTCATTGTACAATGATGATTTCGAGTTTAAACGTAATTTCCTCTTGTAAGGATATTATAATATAATTGTTATTGTGATACTACAGGTCGTTGACAACTTCGATGATATGGACTTAAAAGAAGAGCTGCTGCGTGGTATTTATGCTTATGGTTTTGAGAAGCCATCTGCTATTCAGCAGCGTGCCATCTTGCCCTGTGTCAAGGGGCATGACGTCATTGCCCAGGCCCAATCAGGAACTGGTAAAACAGCCACATTCTCAATTTCCATTCTTCAACAAATCGATACCAGTATCCCAGAGTGTCAGGCTTTGATCCTAGCTCCTACTCGTGAGCTCGCGCAACAGGTTAGCATTCATCACACGATATATCTTCATCATCCAGCTACTAAGTAAAATACTGTTCTAACACCTAATCTTTTGCTTTATGTTTTAAATTTAGATCCAGAAGGTGGTGATCGCCCTGGGAGATTTTATGCACGCGCAATGCCATGCATGCATTGGTGGCACAAATGTGCGAGATGATATGCGCAAGCTAGACCAGGGCGTCCACGTTGTGGTCGGCACACCCGGCCGAGTCTACGACATGATCAGTCGACGGGCGTTACGAGCTGATACTATCAAGCTCTTCGTGCTCGACGAGGCCGATGAGATGTTGTCTCGTGGTTTCAAGGATCAGATTCACGACGTATTCAAATTGTTGCCCCATGAAGTCCAGGTAAATAAATCTGATAAAAAAGATATATTAAAGATATTGATATATAGTATTTTATTCTCCATGGAGCAGTGGTAATGGAAAATAATCTAAGCGTAAGTTTTACTTGAATATATGGGCATGTATATATGTTTTACTTTCTCGTTTTTAGGTTATACTTTTGTCAGCTACGATGCCCGCGGATGTGCTGGACGTATCCACGCGCTTTATGCGCAAACCGATTCGCATTTTGGTGAAGAAAGAGGAGCTGACCCTGGAAGGTATCAAGCAATTCTTCATCTACGTCGAACGTGAAGATTGGAAGCTAGAGACTCTCTGTGATCTCTACGATACCCTGAGCATCACTCAGGCTGTAATCTTTTGCAACACACGACGCAAGGTCGATTGGCTTACCGATAACATGCAGAGCCGCGACTTCACTGTCTCCGCGATGCACGGTGACATGGAACAAAAAGAGCGTGACCTCATCATGAGGCAATTCCGTACGGGTTCATCCCGTGTCCTTATCACTACGGATCTCCTTGCTCGTGGTATAGATGTGCAGCAGGTGTCCCTGGTTATTAATTACGATTTACCATCAAATCGTGAGAACTACATTCACAGGTACGTGTCTAAGAAACCAAAGATCAAATTATAGTGTCAAAATATTTAGATTTCAGACTTGTTAATTGTTTAATTCTTTGAATTATTCGTGGGTATATATGGTATGTCTTTACATTACAGAATTGGTCGCGGTGGCCGTTTCGGTCGTAAGGGAGTTGCTATAAACTTTGTAACAGCTGATGATAAGCGGATCTTGAAGGATATTGAGCAATTCTACAACACTCATATCGATGAGATGCCAATGAACGTCGCAGATTTGATCTAAGTCCGCATTAGCAATTAGCAATGTGCGCTAGCCTAATACAACACAATAACAAAGGCATATAAACAAATTGAGTGCAGACGTTCGATAAAATTCAATTGGTTTTAAGAGAAAATGCAAAGAGGACTTCATTAATTTTTATTCGGTTGTCTCCAAAAGGCGCCTTCAAGTGGAAATTTTCCGGAACTGAAAGTGGTTCTTACAAGGACCTCTTGCAACAATTTGCATCGCTCAACGAACTTCCAGAGCTACGTTAAGATATCATGATATAGGAAAACTAAATGGAACTGTGACATATTTCTGGGAGCTTTCCCTTTTCATTAATCATGAATTATTTTTTATATTAGCTGAAGTACCGCCTCTAGGAGTTATTGGCTATAATTTATTGTAATAAAGGAAAATAATAACTAATAAAAATAGAGAAGGTGAGTGGCCCTTAATAAACTCTTGATCTAATCTTTGACAATGTTTCATCTCATGAATCTTACCGCTGAAACAAGCGAGAGCGAAACAGGTATAATAACATGTTTATAAAATTTATATTAAAGGTGTTACAGATCACGATAGTATAAGAGATTATATCAACAGCGCATTAAGTGTCACTGTTTTAAGATTTTCTTTAATTTCCTTTATTATAAGAAGTTATAGCATGACTCCGTCAGTCGACATTTCGTCCAATCCAATTAAAAGAACAGACCATATTGCATTTACTCCAAGGGGATTTTCGTGCACTGTAACGTCTCGACAGTTAGTTTCAAGACATTCCGCTTGGCGGCGCTTTTTCGAGATCAATGAACAAAAATTGTCCATTCGCATTTATCTCTTGCAATCAAGTCCATTTCATTGGTTTTTTAATTACATTTCTTTTTACCTTGTTATTGTATTGTATGTTGCATTAGGGAAACGCACATTGGTAAATAAATGTATTTCTTGTCTAATGAATTAATAAGAATTGAATTACCTACTCCAATTATTTTTTCTTTTAAGCCGTGCATCATATTGAATTTCATACATTTTATTTTCTGTACAATTTCTACTACAAAGCGTTAATCTACGGTAGTCGCCTGTTTATCGAGTAGGCATTGATACAAATATATTAGGCGAAGAAATTCTCCAATAAAATAGATTGTAGCGTTATATATGAAACCCACGTACTAAGAACCAATAATGATCGTTGAAAGTGGACGAGTGGATTAAAAGAGCATCATAGGGGCGTTGCATTTCAAAAGGTGGGAGACGATACCGGATTATATATCTGAACATGTACTTGATCGGATGACCACAGTGCACTAGGAAATTGCTTGGATATAGTTTCATTAACAGTAATCAACTTTTGATCCTTTAATTTAATTATCAATAAGCATGTGAGTGACGTAATCGACAATTCTGGAAAACGAAAATTGCATTTCGTTTTACTTATTTTAAGTGTTCAGCAAGTGCATTGATAGTGATCATGCGGAAAAATGAATTAGCTTTTTTATTTTTATCAGAATAACATTTTTTTACTATTATTCTCTTATCGCCGTGTGTATTGTTATTTTCCAATCAAGTGACCACATAGTTCATTGAAAATTGCATATGAGGAACTACTTGATTACACTGTTGCGCGACAATAATTCGTATTAATAGACATTCTGTTCTTTTTCAAAATTCATCAGTTAATTCTTAAACAAGAAATGGCGTTATTGATTCGCGCGTTTTCGATTCTCCATTTGCTTTACCCGGTAACGTCGCTGGAATTAGAAAATTTGTCAATAGCAAACTCAACCGATTATCCCATTTACTTTCCCGAGGAAAAGAGCCATATCCTGAAAATTCAAACTGACACGAAACAGTTTTTTTCCAAAAAGGGAAGAGCGGTGCTCCCGTTCGAAAACAAGAATTCAAATATATCGAAAACCATCAGTAACAACAATTTGTACGACGCAATCGATTTAGATAAATTGTTAGAAATTTGGGATCCAAAATCGATTGAGACCATTTCGCCAAACAAATGGGAGAGTGTCGAAATATCGAAAAAGTGCCGAGCAGAGGTATCGCTCTATGCAAGAAGCGCATCGCGTGGTGAGAATTGGGCTTTGAAAAGTAAGTAAATATATTATATATATAGTAAAACTGCGCCCTTTCGAAAGTACATTCCAATGAAAAGTACATATAAATATATGCTCATAAATATAATATGCATTAAATATCAACCCACGAACCATTGTCATCGCCGTCATATAACAAGGAAGTATCTGGCCAACGGCAGAAAGTCGCAAAAATTGCAAACTCGCCCAAGACCGGTCGCTGATCAACGACAGCGTAAACTTTCTTTCGGTGCAGGTTGCCGCTGGTGTTCTCAGTATCGCTTTACGGAAATCGTTATCAATTCAAAAATATTTTATTGCATTATTTAACCAAACATTTTTTTATTGAGGAAGGAATTAACGTATTACGTATACTACATGTTGATCATTAAGCGCTATGAAAATAACCTTATCAAATATTTATACGAGTTTCGAGCTTCTGGAAATCAGCCTTATACAATCGAAGTTGTAACAAGCGTAACATAGACACTCTCTTCTGCAACTAGTATGCACGTATATTGCATAAGTGTATGTAAGCTAGAATTACTTTCTTTTGGTAAATCATTTTGAAAATAACGAATAGCACGTAAGTGCATCAACTTTCGAGTGCATTCTATTATATATGTATGCACATGTTATTAGATGTTCATCACGTATGACAGTATGCACTTATAGACGCAAGTGGATATAACGATTTCGATGCAGGTAAAAGTAAATGGGATTAAACACGCGATGAAAGAGATGCAATTTATTGTAATTATGTGAGAGAAGAAAGTGAGAGGAAATTTTTTATTGGATCCTGACGTCATTGTTTTAATTAACGATTACATTTCATTCGATTTGCTATCTATTTTACTTATAAATTTTGTTATTGGCTCCGTGCGATTTGAGAGCCGCGGTCGTGAAATGTTTCCTGTAGAAAGTGAGAAAGTGCTGAGCTCCTTTAGTGCAATATAGGATAGTGTGGTTAGTTTCCTTGTAATGTTCGTCGAGTAGATGTATGTACACTTATTGCGCAACGCTGGTTACATTTATGAGGTGCATTTTATTGCACTCCCGAATTAATTGATATGCAACTTTATATGGATTTCAGTTGGTATTATACATATATATAATATTTCTATTCTTTTTCGTATGTTCTGTTTAGTGATGGATGCCAGCGGTAAGCACACGTGGGGATTATTTTCGGGAAGTGAATACTGGGTTGGGGCACCGGATTTGTGCCGTGAAATGCAACAGGGTTATTTGGATTTGATTTCCAACAATTTTATGAACAACAATGATACCATGGATTTACCGCCGTACGAGGTCAATGTGAATTCTGTTAGTTTGACTTTGACCATTCAAAAATATGGAATCAATGGCGTTAGTACTTTTATTTAACAAGAAAAATTTGAAAATTTTATAATTATCAAATTTTTTTAATTTTAATACAACGTGTTTTAGACGCACAATATCACGCTTGGTCTATGCCTACCGTCCAGTTGTACTGTACAGGATGTTATGAGAATTTTAATGATGTTCGATAAGGAAAATGCCAACCAAATTCCTCGAAAAATTACTTTCAATCACGTTCGGAATCTCTCGCAGGGATATTCGCTTTGGAATGATAAGACATTTTATATTTTATTGTAAGTCATCGAATATATGTTTCTTTTTATATTCTCCTTTCTGGTAACTCATATCTTATTTTTCTATTCAGAATTGTGTCTGTTTTCGTTATACTTTTTGTAATTTTTGGAACCTTATACGACATCACTTTGAGGTATCGCATTTTAAGGGATGACAAAGAGAGAAAGAAGAATAGTACTGTTTTAACGGAAACAAAAATTTTACAACCAGGCGTTGACTTCAAAGAAGAAATTACTATTTCGAAATTGTGGTCGGTAAAAACTCACAATGGTTCTTTAAGTAAGTAAACGCAGATTTGACAATTGAAAATCGGGATCTACATGTCCAAGAAAAAAATGTCAAAAATTACGTTTAAATTAGAATTTTTCAAAATTATTTTTATTTCACAAATTTTCCATAATTATTAGATGTATGCAATTCAAAGGACGTACCTAAACCACTGTCAGAAGCGTTACTGTCATTCAGCCTGTTGCTCAATCTGTCAAAACTTGGCAGTCTGGATGTTGGCAACGACACATTGGCACCGATACACGGACTACGGTTCATCTCATTATTGTGGGTTATTATGGTACATACTTGCCTATTAGCAAACGAGGTCTCGGGTAAGTGTGTCAGTAATTTATATACAGAGTTATTCGGTAGAAACGCACCACTCTGAAGTTAGCGCGCCTATTTGAGTCTTATGGTAAAACCATGTTCAGTTGGTGCATTTGGGCTAAAATCACCTGGTATACATATCTACCATACTTTGACGTTTGAGAAATCCCAAAAATGTATAACACGATACTTAAAATTTTAGACAACAAAGTGTTCAGACGCAAAGCCGAGGATGACTTTCTTTACCAGACAATTAGCAATGGCACCTACGCAGTGGATACGTTTTTCTTTATGAGGTTAGGTTATGTTGGAAGAAATAAAAACTAATTACTCTTTTGCGAAAGCACAGTGCAATTTTTTTTATACTTAATATTGTTCCTGCTTAGTGGATGTCTAGTTTCCTTCCTGTACTTTCGCACGATAACCAAGCAGAGAATGCGCGAGATGAAAATAACACAGGGATATCTCGGGCAATTTCTACAATTCCTTGGAATGATGTGGTATAGATATTTCCGCTTAACACCACCATATCTTCTTGTTATTGGATTAATACAAGTTTCCATGAAATGGTATCACGATCATTCAATGATCGAACTGCCTGCCTTGGATCACGTGACCTGTGAAAAATATTGGTGGCGAAATGCCTTGTATATCAATACCTACTTCGATATGGATGACAGAGTGAGATGATTTGTGAAATCGAAATTTAAAAGATATATATATATATATATATATATATATATATAAATCATGAATTCTGGATAAACTAATGATTTTTACTTTTCATTATTACAGTGTATGGTTTGGAGTTGGTATTTGGCGAATGACACGCAATTCTATACCGTGGGAATAATTTTATTGATAATTGCAGCAAAGTAAGCGAATCATACGCAATTCAAATTTGACTTAGGGTGCTGTCCTATGTACAGAAGACAGGACAGGAACGACGGAATCGGAAAAATAGTTTGGTGGGGGTTGACCAATCATCTTCGTTCCGCAAATATCAAACGATGCCCGGGTTCCTCATGTACCATATTTTTCAGAAAACGGGCAAACATTCTAACCTTAAAATTTTGATAAATTTTACAAATTCCAAATCTTCGCATTTCAATCTATACAATCTTATAGATATTAATATATAATGATTTTTCTAACAATATCTGTCCTTATTATTGATATTAATGAACCCTAAATGATTTTTACACTTTCCCTATTTCCGTTTTTTCTTCAGGGGGAACCCGGGCATCGTTTGACAATTTCGGAACGAAGATGATTGGTCAACCCCCACCAAACTATTTTTCCGATTCTGTCATTCCTGTACTGTCTTCTATACATGAGACGGTACCTTTAGTAACATTTTTATGAACATTTTTTTTTACAGCCTTCTGCCACTGGGAGCTGTTATTGCTGGCGTATTTTTAATTGTCTCTTGGATCGTAACGGCCCTTGTTACTTTACATACAAAACACACACCGACGTGAGTATTGTCACGTGTATAAAAGACAAAAAATAATTGATCCAAATTAAAATATTGTAATTAATTTTTTTATATTTTAGCATTCAAGACCCATTTGCCCATTACGAGAGTCTTTATGATAAACCTTGGACTCGAATAGGACCATACTTAATAGGGATGGCGGCGGGGTGGTTCCTCTTTAAAATAAATTGTAATCTAAATATGAACAAGGTAAATAGAAATAATAAATCATAGCGCACTAGGATCATTGTAATAATAAATTTTTTTTAATTAATAGGCAGTTATTGTATCTGGCTGGACATTATCTATAGCAACCATGCTTAGTATTGTTTATGGACTGTATGGTAATATGTTCGGGCCCATTTTATCGGTAATGTATACAACATTGTCTCATTCAGGTTGGGCCTTGTGCATATCATGGGTCCTAATAGCATGTGTCACTGGCAACGGAGGTTCGTGTATTACATATCTCAGTTATAATTTATTTTAAATGCATAACTTAGCTAATTGTTTAATTGAATATTTTAATCGAATACTCATTTATTTCAGGAATTGTCAATACATTTTTATCCTGGAAATACATATATCCAATATCCAGATTGACTTATTGCGCTTACCTGGTACATCCAGCATTAATGAGAGCTATGATATTAAGAGGTGAAAGTTCATTTCATCTGACACGTGGTTTAGTGGTAATAATTATTTTGATATACTATTTAATTTATTCATTATAAACGTCATTGACTCTGTCTTTGCAGTTTAGTCAAGTATAAATACTTTATTAGCTCCCGTTCAATTAATTTCTTAACGTTAATCAATACTTTATCTTTTACTTTCAGGCAATTTTATTTTTCGGGGTTACTGTATCCTCCTACGCAGTATCCCTCGTTTTAAGTTTACTCTTCGAAGCGCCTATGGTGTCATTATTAAGAATCGTACATCCTTTAAGACAATGGAAGAGAGATTGATTAATTATTGCTAAATAATTAACATACTACACGCGTATACTTTCTTACTGAATAATTTTACTAACTTACTATAAGCTTCAATTAAGATGCAAAATGATTTTTCGATATGTGATTAATATATAGGTATACCCAATTATATTTTCTTACATTATAAACAGTATAGCGTGCAAGTGGTTGCATAATCTGTAACGCATGTATATACGTATTTATGTACATAATAACTCATAAGCCGTGTCAATCACATCGTAATAAGTCTGCATAATTAGAATCACTTGACCGTGTAACTCAACTTATGAAATTTATGTAATTTTTTGTATAATTTTTTTTAGAATTATCGTAAAAACAGAAGTGGCACTTGTCTGGGTTTCGCGAATATTTTTTGGGACTTAACGTACCTGTTTACGAAAGATATTTGCGGTATTACGTGATTAATAATTAATTGTGCCTGTCTTCATTAAAGAAACTAATTTAATGACGTAACTTGAAGCAGGGTTTCGCTTTCATACGAATTTATATATTGTAGACGTAGAACATCCGGCTACTCCTTCTCTCATGAAATTTCGTTTTCTCCATTACAGTATGTAATTAGTGGGTACTTCTTTTCGGACGGATGCAAAGGTAAAATGAGGTACAGAAAAAAAAATTAAAGAATTCCAGGAAAGAGTGAAAAATGTTCGAAGACGAAGAGCCACAAGTCATTAATCACTGGCGGCCGGACTTGTGCGGAAATGTTAATGGGAATTGAAAGAGGGTTACCTAATTCAACGTAAATACGATGAGAATTTTGTTGATTTCGCGAGGACGTTTTCTGTATTATCGTCTTTTCTTATATTTTTTGTATGCCACCAGTCACACCTCAAACTCCGTCATCAGCGAGGACACTGACTTAATTATTTAAATATTTGATTTTATATAAAATTTGAATCTTTTTTTTTATTAAAAAATTATTTTGACATTCTTCATACAAGAAGTACACACTTGATGTTTTTCTACGAAATTCGTTCAAGTTATACATGGTATAATGTAGTCTAACGTAACGTGTGATTCACAGTCTTACTGCCGATTACGTTGTTAGACTTACGTAAAGCTTACATAAAAAATAAAAAATGAATCGTTACTAGGTGAAATGGTATTTAGTATTCTTTCACAGTTTTTTAAATTTACTATGACGTCTACACCTAAGCTATTTTTTATAAGTTTTTATATGTGTACATATACCCTTGCTCGTATCTATGAGAAAAGATGTAACCTATGGAATAAACGTTTATGATTGTCAAGTTATATATGTAATATATAACTCACAGTCAAGGGGTCCTTGCGCAATTGGAATCTCCTAGTACACTTGATATGTATCCACACGCATTTAGATAAAAATAGGAATATTTAGAAACGGAGAAAGTCCCAGGTATCCTTTGTGGCTCCTAGTACAAGGCTTAGATATAAGTATCTTTTTTAAAGAAATCTTATGTGATAGAATTTTTGTGTAGAAGGTTGTGTATCGGAATGTATCAAATAATTATGAGAATAATGGTTAATGTACAATTTATACAGATTTTGTAATTGGTGTTTTAACATTTAAAAGTTCTTAAATATACATATATTCGCTTTGTCATCAGAATTATAAATGATCAAAAGATATTTTCTTATTACTATAGTAATACGTATCTTAAATTACGTCTTATATTACTCAGATTAAGATTACTCTTTAATATTTTTTTCTATTAACATGTTTAGGTTGTGTATTTAATAATTTTAAAAAATTATCATACCAAGTTGTATTCTGCATGGTGCAATATCATAATTTAGTTTGTTTCTCTCCGCCTTTAGTAATATATATCTGCGTTTAATTTTTTAACTTTCGGTAAAATTAACTTTTAAAATAATTAAAAAATATTGCCTTTAAGTTAGTCACCATAAATAATGAATTGCAATACACAGAAACCGTTATCGATTGCAATGATGTTTACCACTTATTTTTAAGGTAGTATGGTATAGTTTGGCTCAAGTCAAATCAATATCTATATATAATTTGTGAAATTTCATAAAACGAATAAAAAAAATATATGTGAATTGTGAACTTATACTAACAAATAGTAATTATTCTAATAAATAAAATATAATGCCTCACGTAAAAATCGCGTGAAAAAAAAAGAGACAGCTGCCGCATGCCTTTCCTTTAACAGTAATTTCTCAATAAATATAATATGATAAATAATGTTCATATTTTTACAGTAAACGTCTTAGATATCACATTTTCTGGAAATATATTCTTATGCATAGGTTAACTTGATAATTTTTTCCAAAATTAATGACATTTGACTAACTATAACCATTTGTTCTGTACCACCTATTTTTTTCCAACTATAATAACGAATATCTGGTTAACTAGACGGTAAGTAAATTTTATTTTGAGCCAGCAGACGCAGCTGATTGAGCTCTTTCGATTAGGCATTAAAAAATATATAGGATTAGCCTGATAGCATAATTCTACTATACTGCCTTAAAGTAATACTGATTACTTTAACAACTTGTGTCTAAGACTAATGAGAAAAAACCTCTTACAATTCATAAAATAGTTATTAATACATTTTTTAATCGAATCACAAATAATTTATCTTCACTTATTCAAATGATCTACTGTATTTCAATGTACGAGAAAGCTTTAGCAAAAAGAATCATTAGGAGAGAGGAAAAATTGACAAGAAATGAAAGAACTCTCAATTATCTACACTAGCTTCTAGAATATCCATAATAATGATCCCGATAAACGGATAGCGCAATTTTTCAGCATGACTGCACCCCTGCCAATTATTAAGTCACTTTTTTTTCCTTTTTTTTAATATCATGAAATTTTCCGTCGTTTGTGCAATGACTGTTTGAATCAATTGCACAAGTTCTAGACTGTCTCAGACTAGCATCATATTCGATGTACACATCCGATGTGTCCACAAGTGATAATCACGTATAGTATAGTGGTAAATATAGTTAAGAAAAAAGAAATTTGACAAAAAATATATTTCGAAATTCTAAAATGTGATACGAAATTGTGTAAAGAATCGCTATGGCGATTCTTTGAAATAACAAACCGGAAGCTGACTTAACGGCCAAAGGTTGACTGTCTAACTCGTGAGATGCTTGCGGGATAATATACGAAGTACTTTGCGAAAAAGATAAACAGGATATTCCCGTTTGGTTGACGGATTCAGGTCATGTCTCTTACGCAAGGCACATACCTGCTTCTCCGCAAGATGAATCGCGCAATTCTGATTCTGATGACAGCAGTCATGTCAACTACTGACATGGAAATGGAAAGCGAAGGATTTTCCTTAGCCTATTTTGAACGGGGTTCATATTCATATATTATGCAATTGCGAATATTATTATACTGTAAAATATTTCGAATGATTTATTTAGAAAAAAAAATTATTCAATCATGATGTTCGGAACATGAAAAATCTTCAAATGGCATGGTTGTCCATCAGACGTCCGTTGGATTTTATTTGGATGCACCGTGCTATGTTTAAGCAAGGGGAAAAGTGTTGTGATCTTTCAGAAGTAATTTGGAGTAAGGATATTTACTCAAAATCAAAAAATAAATGATCATTAATGGTTATTAATCGCTAGTCATTTTTTAAGTTTTTTTTATAACTTTTTTACAATGTTAAATTAAAGCCGAATTCTTAAATGAATTAATTGAAACATATTGATGGTAATGGTTTTTATTACACCCCACTGTATACATACACAATGCATAATGTAAAAGCGTACGTTGTCCGGTTACGTGTCTCCTGTATCAGAGTCTACTTGTCAATTTCAATTATTTCAAAAATCCTTGTGATACATGTACGGCGCGCTTGAGAGCCAAATTTCAAATATTAAAAGAGCAGAAAGTCAATTTCGAAATTTTTTCATTTCATTCAAATTCTTCGTGACATTCAGATATGTGGTATAGAGATTCAAATAATTTTCTTAGCTATAATCATAGCGAATCATCACTTTCGCTATCTTTTAAGGTCAAACCATGTCTCGGATCGCATTAACCAAATGAATATGCGTGTCACCAGTATTATTAGTAAAAGTGTGCAACAGAGCACGTAGTACATTATATCTATATATCTGTAGCAAGTCAGTGTGTATATATATATAACGTATATATACATTATATACAAGAATGTGCGTGTGGGACTCTTTCTTTCTCCTTCTCTCTCTCTCTCTCTTGCTTGGTCAGACCTGACTAGGCCCCAATGACCGGTACGATTCGTCATCTTTCTTTACTTTCTCCCTCTCTTCCTCTCTTTCTGTAGATGGTTTTAAGTTTTCACTGTCCCCCCACCATGTACCCGGTTTCCGCATAAGCGTGTACCTCCTCACTTTAACCGGACAGCTGAAATCATTTCTCTGCGAGCCACTATGTCGTAGTCAATACAGTTCGTCGGTGGTTTATGAAGTCGAAGGATATCCGAAGTTCTGAAGAAAATTTTAAAAATTTAATATTTCCATTTGATTTTACGGTCGACCAAGGAGGCTCCGTCGCGCGTTGCGACAATTTTGTGTGATGTGACGACTGTACGGATTTCAAAAAAATACAAATTTTTGTATTGCAATTTTTGGATATCACGTTTCTCAGCGATTTCGAGTAATCGAATAACTTCAAAGTTAATTTGAAGTTGAAAAATCGATTTTTCGAAAACCAACAACAAAAAAGGAATACAATGACATAATTTTTTTTTTTGAAAAAGTTCGAAAGATAGTTCGACAAGGTTTAATTGACATAAGATTTTTTGTTAAGTGTCAGAAAGGACAAAGGAGAAAATAATACGTGTGATTATTTTTTGTCAAAAATGTATACCGCCACCTGGATTCTCATTCTGTGGAGTTTGGTTGACGTCAATTTGGCTGATATTCAAAATGCGCCAACGTTATTGGATATCGATACTGGAATATCGGAAGAGTCTCAAACTGGAGCCTATAACAGTCATCACACCAGAAGTATTCCAAAAATAAGAACTTCCGCTTCCGTTAATTGGACAACTCTACCGGAAATGCTGGACGTGTATAATTCACGAAATCTAATAGAAAATTGGGCTCGTGGAAAGTATCCAGTGGATTCGCAATGCGACAATGATATGACGCGATACGTGGAAGCCCTAAAAAATCAAGAGATCTGGGCACTGAAAGGTAAGACATACGATTTCCTTAAATTTTTTAGATCTAGAAACTATCAACACGTTAAAAAATAATTTTTGTTAATTAAATTAAATAGTTGTTAAATATTAAAATACGAACATTTAATTATCCGTATGTACTATGGCGATAGTATTTCCTATCAATGTTTCATTGTTAAATCGATTTCTTCATCTTACTTTTAAATCTCGATAAATATGAAAATACGTATCCGTTTCATAGCAGGAAATTTCCATTTCGTCTTTTACATTGCGAAATTTTCAGCATATCCTGACTGACCAGTTAAAATTTATTATACCAATAGAAATGCTACCTTGAGCTACAATCTACGACTCAAAATATTACCCAAGAATTAATATTTAATATAATATTAGTGTTATCTCAAAATTACTTAGCAACCATTATGAAATTACATGGCGAATATTGGAAATGAAATTTTCTTCCCAAAATTCAATGCAATTTATCGTCTCCCGTTGTGAAATTTATAGCTGTATGAATTCCCACGAGTGAGTAATTCACACGCTTTTAGAGAAGAAAACAAATTAAAATCAAGAACATTCAACACAGATGGACCAACTTTCTCCGTGATTAGTGACAATAGTTTTTAGCCGTGTGAAATCTCAGATTCCTAACAAGATCAATTAGGAAAGATCCAATATAATTCGCCATCCGCTTTCCTTCGAGCATTTCATTCTGTTATTATAGATATAGACAGTATACATAATGTACATACAAGTGACCATAAAATTGCAACGAGCTATAATAAAGAAGTCAGCTGTGTTGCATGTCCGAGGTAAAGCAGGCATGAGATAGAATGAATCTAAATAGCAGTTAATTCGAGGACAATGCCATGAGTAGAAAAGATTCGCTTTCATCAGTCGTTTTACTTTCCTCGGTCAATGCCATTTTTACTCACGCTTCGTTTCTCGTTGTCAACCATCTTGACACAATTGCCCAAGATGACTAATAAATTCCGTACAAATTTACCAGAGATAGTATTTTCGAAAGTACTTATTTACTCGTCATTATTGGCAGAACAGTGTATTTTCAAAAATGGGGTAATACTAAATAAACTCTTTTTGCTAATTAGCCGTTGTGATTGTTATAACAAATTTCAAGGATAATTTCATTTGGAATTATGAGTCTTTTTAGACACTGGAATGACCGTGACTTTTTGATATTTTATAAAAAAAAAAGCAAATCCTGATCCATCACTCACTATTCATTCGTTTGTTTAAATACAATGCAATCTTCATATGGTAGCTTCTGTGCATAAATAATCCATTCAAAATTCTACAGCTAATAGGATGTCATGTTGTTATGTTATGTTACACAAATGGTTTTCAAAATTGTGAAACTTTGAGATTAGGTAAATTCCATAAACTTGGCTCTAAGGCGTTGCTAGACATTTTGTGAAGACATTATATACGTAGGTAATCGGGGACTTTTAATAGTGATATTTTTGAATGGTCCCATTGCCTGAAGGGCCTTGGAGAGTATTTCATACTTGGAAATGGGACCTTCGAAAAATATATAAATCACAGCATTTATTAATATAAAAAATTTAATAAAAATATAAAATTCTAATAAGTGTATTAATAAAAATTATATTAATTATGTATTAGTTAATATCATGAACATTTTATTTCATTTTTTAAACTTATTTCCTATTACGTACACAATACGAAATTATATGTTCATTAGGTGTGGTCCTGGGGCCCTTTTTGAGCCTAGTTTGAATTACGTAATCTGAGATATTTTCACTTCAAACTTTTTCTCTGTTCCTTGAATGATCCCACCAGTCACTCGCAATTTCTATATTATGATACCACAGAAAGTTCTGAGAAATCCTATCAAGTCGCAATTCCATATGATACTCGTGGTTCATCTAATCGGCGTAATTAAAAGTGCAATTCTGTAATTTTAATCAGAATTAGTAATAAGCATCGGTTACATCTCATTCGATAGGCTCTGTTATTGCGGGAGGTAATTCCAATTGCAGTTTTCAGGGTTTTCATCAAGTTTGCCGGTACAAAGTTCCATTAAAAAATATCAGTAGCACTAGGACGTAATAAAAAAAGATAATTTTTCAAAATACTCAATAAACGAAAAAGTTACAGGACAAAAAGAAAATTCAAATTTTTACATGAATTATATTTACCCGTCTTCACCTGTATATCTCGTATGTTGAAATATCTGCGAAATTTCATGCATCAACCCCAGTGACACACTAATCGTCTCTGCATACATTTATGGATTCCTGAGTGTGAAATTGCGGCGGTTAGAATATGAAATTTTCGAAATTTTACGCGAAAGCATTAAGCTGCCATACTTAGGTGCTAAATATGTGTAATAATAAGTTATACCGTTAAGCCATTTCGTGAACTGAATTCCAATTGGTATAATGTAATATGTACATACGTCCATACAAAAAATATATATATAGTATCGTTCCTCTCACCATCCTAAAACACCTTTGTATAGATCTTGTTACAGTCAGTCATGGTCAGCGTGCATTAGTGCCGGCGGCATGCCGGATATAAGATAAAAAAATATATAAAAAGATAAAAAAGATGGCCGTCACTTTCTGTCTCGACACAAAATCCATAACGTTCCGAAACACGAAGTAGAAAGTATGCGCTAAGGCACCCGTCCCATTAGTACAGTTATGCAACGCGTTGGTTTATCGATTAAATTTTTTTTTCCAAATACAAAATAGTCCACGTAGTCGTTGTTAGTATCATAATGAAAATAATGAATGCACGTCTGTTTCATTGTAAACGTTCATTAGGTTTCTGAAGATTTAGCATTGTTTATTATAATAGAAATTTTATTTGATCAAATAAAATACTTGGAATTTTATGGTATCTTAGACACTTTTAGAATCTTATAACTGGCGGAGCGACTATAAGGCGTGACGATCGGACAAGACAAATAATCGTGTTACTGATCGGACAACGAGAGACGTAATATTTTACTAGCTGAGAGCGAATATTTTCAATTCGTAACAATTAGAAAAAGAGTTTAGACAACCAATCGACGTTAAATACTTTCACTCGGTGTTATACTACCGGCGCCGTACCGAAAGTTTAAATTTGAGTTTGGCGTCGCTTTCGTATTTCTGGTGAGATGTGGACTCGTGGAAAATTATGAATATCGTATTCGCATAAAGTTCATAGCCACGTTCTCGAGATGAAGTTCCTGTTGGCTTTGGCGTTAAGAAATTTAAATAATTTTTTGAAAGCATTCTTTACGGGATAGGCAATATCGAGAAATGTTCTATGTATAGTGTGGTACGGCGTTGGTATTTTGAAAAAAAAATAAAATATTGCGTGATAATCATCGTTATTTTATACATCACACGGTATAAAATTCGTATTTTTTAGTTTCTTTCCTAACTTCGATTATCGATAGAAACTTAAAAAATAATATACATCGATACCTTGGAACGGTTCTAAAATTGTACTTAACACGTAAATCTAGGTTACTAATTATGCACTCTCGGTAAGCCGAAGGCTGCACAAGTCTGGTAAATAAAATTGCTCAAGGACGTTTCATTCAAATTATGCGACTCTTAGAGATGAAAAAGTGACAAAAATTCTAGCTTTCTTGCAATACGAGATTCTCACCGTCCATACGAAAAGGTTAGCCCGTCCATAAGATTTCGATACAACATCGATTTTGTTCCTGCCACATATCGATTTGAAAAATGACTACGTCACAAATTATTATTGTGAACGAAAATATGGTAAAAGAGAAAGGCTCTCTCCGTCCAAAACACTTTCCCTAAGAACACGTGTACCCGACCACATGTAAACGTACGTTTAAACACCAACATAAATACAACAACATCGTCTCAAAAACTATGACACGTGTAATAGCCGTCAGAAAATTTTTTGTTAAAAGTCCTCATTTTCGCGCCACGTTCAAAAACCATGTAAAGCGGTATCAAAAAATAAGATTTGTATCAGCTCGTTGATAACTGTAAAATATTTTTGTCTTATCAAAAAAACTACATCGTTTGTCAGTATAAAAAATTATTGTGTCAATTGCATACCTAACGTGGTATAATACTATTTCATTATTGTACTTTGTATACTATTTTGTTTTACACGTCATTCCCGCCAATTCATAAATTACCCTTTTGGCAAATAGTCTATCGAGAACAAGTCCGTGAACCTAGACACGCGACATACCAACCTCGACAGTGAATATAACCATGTACGTCCGTTCTCATGTAAGCTTCTATGTAACTTGGTACGAGTTAACTTTATAAACCGGTTGCACGCATGTAAGATATTGCACAGGCCGATATAACACACGATAATTATAATGGCAAAGACTGCAAACTATTCCTTTACTTTTTCTTTATATTCTTTCTTGCGACAGATAAGGTGATCTTGACCATATCAGATTTACACTTGGCATACATATAAGATTATGTAATTAAAAAAATGTCACTGATTATCATTTATAAATTCATTCAAGTAATTCAACATCGTTATATTATACCTAGCTAATTATTTATTTAAAAATAAAAATTACGTTAATATATATTTATATTTACTGTAGCTGTATAAGTAATACAAAATGGACATATATCATTAAATACTCATGTAACATATGTAAAGTCGGATTTTAACTACGAATTGATAAGAGGACAGTAGCAAAATAGTTATTGGCAGTTCTGCATTGTCATTCATTGTCACTTTGGTATTTTATTACACGTTACCATTGATGGATTAGATTTCGATCTTGACTACTCAATAAGGTGTAATATGCTAAAGCATGTGTGTACACATACGGTTCGATCATATCGTCGACGTGTTAATTCGCTATGAAATAAAATTTGAATTCGTTTTACTAAGTTATATATAAATTTTGAAATATTGTCAAAGATATGTAAAAAAAGTATAAGAACTTGGAAACTAGTAATTGGTCTGTATTACCTATTGTTTTTTAAGTTAGATCGATGGGTGATGAAGTTGGTACAAGAATTGAATGGGAGGGAGTATCTTGAGATGAGAAAATTTTAAGATAATATACTATGGTGATATTACGTTTCCTGACAGAAATTTCTAATCCTATCTAGGCCGCCTAACGTATCTTCCTAGTATATTAACGGATCGTGTCTCTGAGTCTAATACCTAAGAAATCATTGGTTTGACGTAACGTCACGATTACGACTATATAATGTGTACGTGTAGATCTCGGAAGTGGTGAACGTGTCTCGTCAGGGCCATTAGATAATATTACTAATTTCCCGAGTAGAGAAAGTCTTACCTCATTTCAAAGATGCATGCATTCAACTGACAAATTGTGGTTTAATTCACATATCCTATGTATAATGTATATGTGAATTTATTGCACGCAGGTAGCTATATTGTATATTATTAGGTGGATAAATATATATATGTATATATTCACTTAGTATACCTGTAATAAGATGTGATCTCGTTGAAAAATCTCATTAAAGAATTTCATGTCATTCGGCTGCAAAATTATATTTTGTATGGCTTCTCCAATTCTCGCAATAATTATTTTAATCATTGTAATCGACATGACAATTATAAGTCATACGTTCGGATAGTATATCGCGTGTGCGATTCTATCGAAACTAATATCTAGGGTCTGTGCCGCAGTAATTTTTCATGTATGGGAATTAACCTTAATTGCTAATCTATTCGACGCCTCCATAATATTTGTTAAGACATAAACGCGGATACTGAGAGATGAGAGAAGGTAGGTCAGACGATTGGCAGCACTGCCAATCTCCTATTATGGTGAATTTTTATGACAGCTGGGTTTTTATTATTATTCACGATCCTTTCGCTCTAGGATTATAATTTCTTAGCGGAAGTCGTAATACCTGTACAAGGATACTCCCATTGTTTTACTTAATCACGATACTCTGGTAATGTCAAATTAATATTTATAGAAATAGAGCAACAAGTGGTGAAAGTGACAAATAATTTTCTTTCTTGTTTCTTCTCATTCTATTTTATCCAGTTTATCCATTTGATATACGTGGTGAATCTTGGTGTCCTGGGGAATTTCAATGAAATCGAAACAGGAAAGCGTGTCGCTATTTTCTTTCGAAGTTTTCGACATTTTTACCAAGTTGGTAAATTTTTTTTGATGTACTTTGTAAACCGTAAGGAAATAGAATTTGTACGCTTTTTTCTCTATTTGTAATATGTCATTGCGTATATAGATATTTTCTATTCCGTTGGTACCGGTATGCACGCATGCATCCACACGCGTTATCCCGTGACTTATTACGGCCGAGAAAATAGAAAGACATTCGGCCTGTTTGCATTCACACAAAGCGACCGTCGTCGTTCAATGAGCACTGGTCTTCATCGAATGACCCACTTGTGCAGCAGAAAGACTTTCCCTGCGCTTCGAGCGGAGGATACTTCCGTTTCGAGTCTGGCCAATCCGATTGTAATATACCTAGAGGTTATCGATAGTTACCAAAATAGTATGGAAATTTTTGGAAATTCGCTAAAAATCCTCATTTGCAAGATATTTTGACTTAAGTTTACGTACGTGCATGCATATGTATATTGACGATGTGGAATTTTACTAGCGGATATAGGAAAAGTCACGAAATAAAAATTGTAATTATTTGGTATAAAAAATTTAAAAAAAAATTAATTTTATGAAATAATTACTCTGTTACCTCTAGTAAAAATGCCCGTTGCCTATAGTGCTTTGTCAAATGTAATCAATCGTAACTTATTGAAAATTAATTGAATTCAATGCTGCTTACTTTTATGTACCCGTTGCAAATGTTGTACTTGATAATGAGTTTTAACCTCGAAAAACTTTGGTTACAAATTAAATGGAATTTTTTGTTTCAGTCGATGACGCTTCGGGACGATTCACAAATGGCTTCTTATGGGGCAATTCTTATTTCACTGGATCTGCGACAGAATGCGCTTATATTGGTCGTGATTATTCAAAGAAGAATGAAAAGTACGTAGCCACGTTTACAGAGGCTCGCCAATTTACAAGTGAACCAAAGAAAAAGGCAAACACTGGATTAAGTGGCGCGAGTCTACTGCCACCTAGCGTTTCGGATCGGCCGCCATTCAAACTTGGATTTTATATGATGAAAATCAAGATCAATGGCACAATAGCTCCTGTCGTAAGGATTGCGATAGTTACGAAGAAATATATAGATATATCATAAATCAAATAATTTACAATTCTTCTTAGACAAGGACTATCCACCTGGGAGTGTGTCTGCCATTTTCTTGCACTGCGTCCGACGTCCATGTAATTGGTAGAGTGGCATCGAGCGAAAGCGCATCGCGGCATTCGTCAATAGAGAGTATACGCGATCAGCACGATCTATATGACATGTTTAGCGATCCAATATTCTGGATTTTATTGTAAGTAATGTTTTATTAATTAACCTAATTGAATTTGATTAATTAGAGTGGATTTAGCACGAGACTATTATACTTGTTACAGTGGCGTAAGTTCTGTTGTACTGGTCTTAATGATGGGAGGTACCGGATATGATCTATATTTATCAAGAAAATTAGCTGAGAAATGGAGAAATTATGATTTGGAGAAGTCAGCTAAATTAGCGCAAGAATTAGCTAATGGAAATGGGAAGTCGTTGACTGGTAAGAATTATTTAAAAATTATTTAATTAATTCAGTATCATCTTAATGGACACACAAAGCTAGTCACATGTACATGTATAATGAATTTATATTAATAACCATATACCCCATTCAGTTAATATTAAAGAACGAAATAATTCTTCTCAATGACCATCAAAACTGACAACCGTATGACGTGGACGGAAACTGAACAGTGACGTAGTATTATTATTATATTTCGCAGCTTTTCAAGGTAAGGTCTACCTTCCTGTTCCAGTATCAGATCCAGTTGTGAACGCATCCGAAAGAGTGAACAACAATAACAATCACGAGGGTAGTTTACCATCGCCAACCCCAGAGTTGAAGAAATTGAGTAAGTATTATTAATCAGCAATAATTTCGTATTAGATTATAATTTGATCTTTACCCTCATAACACTATTTCTTACGTTTAGGTATCCCAGAGGAATTGTTATTATCGTTTTCGATTCGCGCCAACATGAAAACAATTTGTGACAATTCCGTCGGCCATGATACCATAAGCACTGTACACGGGTTAAGAGCCATATCTATGGCGTGGGTAATTCTAGGACATACTTGCATAGTGGTTTTCAAGTATTCGGATAACATGGAGTACCGTAAGGTTGTCGAGAAGAGATTTCTGTTTCAAACCGTGACCAATGGAGCTTTCAGCGTCGACACGTTCTTCTTCATGGGTGGACTTCTCGTCAGCTTTCTCTATTTTCGAACAAACGCTAAGGGTGACCTCAATAAGCTGACTCAGGGTACTAAAGGATTCGTGGCGGGAAGTTTGAAATTCGTTGGCTTCCTGGCGTACAGATTCTGTCGACTCACTGCGCCCTATATGTTTGTACTGGGTGTCGTGGAAGTATCGATGAAATGGTTCCACGCTAATTCAGTTTTCGAACCTCCAACTGCTGATCATTACAACTGCCCAAATTATTGGTGGCGAAATTTACTCTACATCAATACGCTATTCCCCGTGGATCAAATGGTAAATGAATACGTTATACCTATAGCAAACAAAGTGTATGTGCCGCAGTGCTATTGACCGTACGCGTGGTTACTGGCGTACTTGATTAATAATATTTCATGTGATGTTTCATTTATTACAGTGCATGCTATGGAGTTGGTACGTGGCTGACGATACCCAGTTTTACATAGTTGGAGCCATAATGCTAATAGTGGCTACCAGCCATTTCAAAATAGCTGCTTTCTCTCTGGTGACACTATTAATTAGCTCCTGGTTAACTACTGGTTATATAGCGTTGGTTAATAACCATATGCCAAGTTCGGATGACCCTTTGGCACTATTTGATAAGATATACGACAAACCATGGACGAGACTTGGTCCATATTTAATAGGAATGTCTGTAGGATATCTTCTATACAGAACAAATTGTAAAATTAAGATGACAAAGGTATATACATATATATATATATATCATAAAAAACAATTTTTATCACGTTATCAACAATACCTAACCAAGCATTATTTTTTATTTCTAAAAAATTTAGGCTGCTGTCACTGTCGGTTGGATTTTATCCATAACATGTTTATTGAGCTTACTTTATGGATTGTACGAAGCCGAATTGAGTCCTGCAGTCGCAGCTGCTTATTCGTCCTTGAGCCACAGTGCATGGGCATTAGGCTTATCATGGATAGTGATAGCATGTAGCACTGGATACGGAGGTAGAATATTCTGGATGACTTATAAATCATTGACACCGTTATAAAATATTAATTAAATTTTTTTCTAGGATACGTTAATGACATATTATCAGCACCTATTTTATATCCCTTCAGTAGAGTCACTTATTGCGCCTATCTCGTGCATCCAATAGTAATCCGATTGACTGCCATGAATTTGGATTCACCATTTCATTTGGGAAAAGATACCATGGTGAGTACGGATAATGCATATCAAATAATTAATATAAAATTCAATTAATTGACAAAATATTAAATACTCATATTATCAATTTATTCCTGCAGATGATCACGTTCCTTGGTCAAGTAATACTTTCTTATGTCCTATCGTTCGTCATATCAGTATCCTTCGAAGCACCAGTAGTGAGCATGCTGAAGATTCTTGCGCCAAGAAAAAGGAAGAGGTTCCAATAATAATAATAAGCGACAACGTAAAATTCTTCGATCAGTTGACGAGTACCCAACGTGTTTAATAGACAATTATTTATAAAGAAATAATAATATTCCTCGTACTCGATTACATGTATCAGACGCCAGGGGAAGGGTAGTGAATTGTAAAATTGATATAGTCCACGTTACGTAATGCTTACCAGACTGTCATCGGTTCATCACTATGACGTCAATTTCATGTCTTTTCCTTGGACTCGTTTGTCCACTTTGACACTTCATGATTGTTATCAAGTATCACCTCGACTAATGTTTTTCCACGAAAAACTCTTGCATATCTATTTTTCTTCTCTTTGCTATTCACTTTCCTTTTTTTTTTATACTTAATGCTAGTTGTCAAATAAATTATTTACTATTTGTACTGTATTCTATTCTATACCTAAATCCAACTTCTCATGATAATTTATTAGGCTGGATCCTGCATATTCTTATGTTTGTGGGAGACTTTAGGTTAATTGAAAAAAATATACACACACCATTGATCTAGTATGATAACATCATTTTATTATATTTAAATTGAAATCGGTTATAAATTATGGTGATGAGTTTGAATACTAGGACTAGGACAAATGGTTCTCGCTGCTTTGCTCTGTATACTTAATTGTTGTTTTTATGGTTGCTGTTGTTGTAATAATTCGATCGCGATTAATTTAATTAATTCTCTTTATCTCCCCCCCCCCAAGCATCCCCTCGCTATTTTTACGCACACACACACACATACAGGCATACAGACTCGCACGTACGTACTACTAATTAAAAAAAAGGAAATAATTTAAAAAATGCGTCCACGCGAGGGCGCGTTACTTTTTTTTCTTTTTTCTCATCACGCAAATCTCTGCTCGTACCTCAGCACAGTCACGTGGTTCGTTGGATTGTTTTTCATTAAAAATTATGTAACCACTGACAGGCACGATGGAAAAAATACATTTTCAGAAAAAAAAATAGTCTGGTAATACTAAGACTAATAATAATAATATTAATAATAAATAGTCCTTCCCCCTACTGTAAGGGAAAGGTCTTTGACACGTCGAGGGGAGAGAAACGAAAAAAACAAAAAGAAAAGAATGCATGAGAATCACAAGAAGTTGGCAGTGGTTGAAACTGAGTATATAATGATAAAATGACTTTTATTTCCTTGACGTTGCCAGCAACATAGAAAAGTCATGGGAAAATTATGTTCGGTGTACATAAATAAATTTTGTTCACCTATCTTCATTAACACCACGTGGGACAGTGTCACTGGAATTCTTTTTAGCATAATTAACGAAGAAAAAGTGAGGGAATTTTTTTTGAAAAGTGAAGAAAAATAAAAAAATTTTGAAAAGAAGATAAAATCAACCGGTGTGTATATCACGGTCGTATAAGCCCCCTGTCACTTTCTATCACAATTAGTAGCAATTAATAAATTACACAGCACAGCCAACGACCCACACAACAGATTTATTTATCGTACTGTATATGCATGATAATCATTAGACGTCATAGAACACGGGCAACCAATGCGTGTCCTGTAATAAACGCGCACGAGGAAGAACTCAGTTTAATCGAAAAATGTAATATATCCGTTACGTTAGGTTTACCTAGTACATATGGTATATGCGTATGAAAGAAAAAAAAGAAAAATCATGGTAATCGGTTTTGCTTTTATTCTTAATAACGCTTTATGGATTTATTTCTTTTCGTTTTTGACGTCACAGTGTATGCCTCATCAGTGATAACTAATATTTATTATCCCTTGTCACTTTCATATGCACCAACGCGCATTTACACTGTTCGTGTCTCGCTCTTTCTCTCTCTCTCTATTCACTTCATTCGCTCTTGGTCATTTATATCCGTGTTTCTTTCTCTCTTGCATTCGTACCAAAGATACCGTGATTCGATTAACGATTGAGAAAGAAAATTTGTTTTTCATGCTTTCAAGGTGAACAGGATGAAATCGATGGTTTATCGAGTTTACGTCAAATACTCTTTGTATGTACTATGAATTTATGATATCCGTACAAAAAGAGGTCTCTGACTATGGTTAGTAGAAAATGATTATTTATTTAGTAGCAAAAAAGTTTTTTTTAGGAAAAAAGTCATGATCTATAATGATTATCAAAATGAATTTTTGTCTGTTTACGCGAATGGGGAAAATTAAAAAAATTTTGGAGAAAAGAAAAATGTATAAGTTGGGTATATATTGCATCGTGAGAATGTGATGTTTTTTTTTGGTTATTTAATTCGGGCAATTCATAAGACGTATGTGGAATACGTTTGGTTTTTATATGTGTAATTAGTATTTTATATGGAGTTAATTCATACTTTTTGTTTCTCTTTCGTTTATTAATGCATATGTTTTGTATGTACGTATGTATGGCTGTACGTGCATACGTTCTCATTGCTATTGGCTAATTGCATTCTTATTATTGATGGTTATCGATACTAAATAATTAATTGGATATTTCGATTGTGTAGTTTATGTTTTTCTCTCTCGCTTTCTGGATTATCGTTAATCATATCTTTTCATTTTTTTTCCCAAATATCATTTTCACGCCCGACTCTTATCTCTCAAAGTTATTGAAACTTTGTTCGAACACTTTTTGGCATCCATTACTCTTTCTTGGTGTAGTTGCAACTGCATGTTAAATACCGAATGAAATGTTTTCGTGTTCAGTTAGTTACAACTCCAAAATCACGTAGCTGCAATGTTTATATCTGCACGTGAATTTAATTTTATAATTTCAATAATTCTCAGTAATTTCTTTTTTCTTATCGATCTTTTCTATTTCGGATAATTTTTTATTCATTTCGACGACTTGGCACGATACTAGAGAGTCTCGGCACGTAAAAGGCACTGTCTTTTCTGACGATGTTAGATTTTCGAAAATTGCGAGACTCTCCTGCCTCTCTCCTTCCCCCATTCTGGTTTCCAGTAAACACAAGCATAAACATTTTACACATTTCTCAGTGTCGTTTCAAATTATCATTTTCGATTGTATCCATGTTAGTCAATTTTTTAAATCTTCCATTTTTGTGTGAAAATCACATTTTATATTTTACTTTACATAAACTAATCCAGTCTGTTGTTCATTTGTTGAGTCTATACAGTGCGTATAAATATTTTATTCTCATTACTTGTTTAAAAAATTTGAATTCCCCGCCTACTTTCGAATATTTATTAAGAAACTCGAGTATCTCGATGCATAAATATAGATATAAAAAATTTTGACAAAATTCCACTACGCGTAATTGCAAGCACCAGTTTTCATCCCGACGTAAACAGATGCGACCGAAAAGTGTGGTAGGATATTTCGAGAAATTTTATTTATTTATTTAATTCCCTATCAGTCTTTTAAGTTTTTTTTTCTTTCATTGGAATTTGAAAACAGCGATAAGGCATGTTAAGTGTATTTTAGACTTGGACTTTCCGTTCTCGCCTTCTAGTTTCCGTAGTACTTTTTTTTTGCTTCGGTCACACTTGTTTGCGCCATTAAGGACGAATAATAAACAAAAATTTTCTTACTCGTTACATCGAAGAGGGACAATCATTCTAATAAATAGTGACAATTTTCATACATTATCTAAAAAAATCAGCATCGAGAAAAGAAAAGGAAATTATATCGAAAGTCAAAAATTCACGAATAAAAGACATCGTTTTAAATATTTAAAAAAAAAGTAAATTTAATGATCGCAAGATCATCGTACTTATTTATAATAGAAAATCTCATTAGCGATCAGCTACAAGGAAGAAACGTTGCACTACTATTTTATGTTCAGTGTTGCCATTTTGTGACTTAAAAAATTTCACAAACGCGCCACACGTGCTTTTTCACACTCCATCTCACTCCTATCAAACTCCCTAATTATTTAAGTAAAGAAGACAAGAAAAAGGTAAGAAGCCATACAAATCGATAATTATTATAGCGTCGACACAGCCAAATCTTTGTTTAAACAGTTGTTTCCCCATGTTGGCAGTTCCGATAAGATAAGTTAGTTCAATAATAGAGCGTGTTTACGTTTAACACTGTACCTCTTGTTTTCTCGTTACTCTTTCCCTTCAATCCTCCATGCTTTTTTTCCAATTTCTCATCGCATTCGTTTTAACAGTATACTCGCTCGACAACATTTTTACACCCGATTTCCTACTCTGTTTCTCTCACTCCCCCCCCCCCCCTCTTACACACACGCGCGCATACACACACACACACCCTCCCTCCCTCCCACCCCCATCCTCCCCTCTCTCTTTCTCTCTCTCGTTCGCTCGCTCTTCTTCCAGACGCACTTCTCGCATACGAGAAGCGACATATTTTATCCATTTGTTATTTTTATTGATTAACAAAACTCGAGTGACAGCTCACGATCATTTCCGGTCTACCGATATAGAAACACAAGCATTTGTAAAGATACAGCATTTTCGTATTTCAACGAAATAAAATTGTCCCACGACAGAACAGAAATGAATATTTAAAATTTACATCGTTTCACCCCTAGCACTCGTATCAATTGTTATTAACTCAATAATCAATATACGGGAAACAATCGCGCAACTTCGTCACTTCCGCTCGTCCAGACGAGTCCTCCACTTCCGTTCCCCCCGTTTCGCTTAATAAACTCATTGAACACTTGGTGGATCTTGCTAAAAAGAGGTGAGACTGGTTACGGGGTGATCGGACGTGTAAAAGTCAGCAGAAAATAATTCCGACACCTCGCCCCTCCCTGGCATTTTAATAATTACATGATAATAATTAATAGAGACAATGTTTTTAAATTCCAAACGACAGAATAAAACTTACTAACGGATCTGAATTATTTTCTGCCATTACTACGTGCGCATGCGCATACATCATCCGGCCTGACACCCGTTCTTCACCTTTAAACGCGATATTTTCGTTAAATAGCCCTTCAATACACGCATGCACGTTCGCGACACAACTCGACACGGAAATTCGGCGCCATTACCTTGTTACTACAATAATAATTGCAGTGGCAGAACTTTGCACCATGCAATAATAATATGTATCGTTATCACGTGGCGCGTCAACTTCTTGTTCCGTCGCTTATTATTCATCTTTTTCATTTTCTTCATTAATGTATTTATACGCAGATATAACAAACGCGGGTTTGACGTGGTTTCGCATGAAGTTTCATCACGGAAGAGGAAAAAGGACCATAATAACACATTTAATGGTATAATAGTCAAGTGTCTCTCGCTCTCTCCTTAATCTTTCTCTCGCTTTACACATTCCTTGTTATCCGTTTGATCGATAACTATGCATCCCGTCTATTTTCCCCTTTTGTGTTCCAGACTTCCTCATTGATCTATCACGACTCGCTTCGTCCACTTTTTCATCATTCTTTTTTCCCAAAACCTCATTCCCTTACTCTCTCATAATATCTATATTATATATATATATATCTATATATATATCTATATATATTTTTTACTTTTATATATCTATGTAATCTTATTTTACGACACATGCATATAATACGTCGTCCACGTGCGCGCGCGAGTGTATGCGTATGTGTGTGCGTGTGCTTATGCAATTTTTTCGCACTTAACTTTTTCGTAACGCGAACGAACATTTATCCTTCTGGGCTCTCGTAAACAGGTAACGTAATATACCGGGTGCCCCTGTCAACAGTAGCCATCGTAGGTAACATACTAGACCCGTTAGGATACTTTTCGCTGCGTCACTCCGTGTATGTGTCCCTTTTTGCAAATTAGTGTTAAACACTTGAAACAATTTTTTTTCCGAAAATTATTTCTAAATTTATCGTTTCCCCTTGGTTAGGTTATGTAACGTACTTTGCGTGCATCGTGCACGCACGCGGACTGCGTAATTAACTGGATAATTCATTTTCTTATGTGTTTGTTTGTTTCTTGGCAGCACAATGTTTTCATTTCATTATTTTTTCTTTAATACATACCCCCGTGAACATGCAGAATAAGAAAGCTACAGCTGAAGGGACGTTTAATGAGATGAAATAGTAAAAAGATCAAAAGTATCTCGAGGCTTCGCGTTACGATTGGTTCTAAACTGGGAGAGGGGGGGGGGGGGCTACTAGACGGGGGGGTGATGGCGTGGTCAGGGGTCATCGGATGATGCGTGGATCGACATTAAACGACAGAATGATTGATAAAACGTAGTAGTAATGTAATGATAATATAATAATAATAGTAATTAAGAATACACATATAATAAAATAAAATAGAATAAAGTAGAAGAGAATAATGCGCGGATAATAATATTAATCAATAATTAATCGATAATAATAATAATTAATAGTAACGATAAAAGGCTTAAAATGGCTAAAAAAATCTATTCTCGTATATAAATGTTCATCGCCCGTACAAATTTTTCAGTCATTTTTTTCATACGTGCCCGTAATAAGGGGCCGCGCGTCAATATGTGGTAATCGCCTTTGCGTATGTATGTGTGGTGTGTGTTTCGAGTATGTGTATATATTTTTTTATCTTCTCCCTTCAAGTCACACTCTCCAACTCGTTTCAACGTAACGCTAACCTTCTTATCTTATACTCCTTTGCATAAAACTTTTTTGCGTCGGTTCACTCGCACCCTTTCTTTCCGCGGAAAAGAACAATTTTCACGACTCACCATTATCCCTCTATTTTCACTTTTGAGTTTTTTCTTTTTTTTCATTTTCTTTCGTCACTATTCACGTACGCACGCAGTCGCATTGCTATTCTAGCAATCTCTCTCTCTCTCTCTCTCTCCCTCTCACTCTCTCTTGCTCTTTCGCATTTTTCACTTCACACTCTCAACCCTCGTATAAAATCTCTATATATAGTCTTCACCGCCAAGTTTCTTAGTCTCGCGTTTACTTTATAATTGGTAATTTGGTACCCAGGATTCCCAGTAATAAACCGCTCACGGTAGATGAAATGCGAATGCAATGTGCATCGACGCAATGCACTTTGAGCGCAACGAGGATACGTGGATCCGGCAAATCATATAACACGAATTCGATATCCTTTAGTACGTGCCTGTAAAATCAATGCTCGACATTCTATATGGTGCACGTAGATGCACCCGAACAAGATATTCAGGGGCGTACACAAAATCTCGAGGAACCCTGTGATAATTCGATTTATCGATTAACGTGATAGATCGAGGATTCATCGATTGATTAGTCAATGAACGTATGAATGACCGAATGAATTGATGAATAATAATAAGAGAATACGAATAATAACGCATGCATATATAATGCGTACATATGCACACGTGTATATATATAAAAAAAAAGAAGATCGATGAAAAGTCGTGTAGAAAATTCTTCATGCTAATGTAGCAACAACGCCCACGCTCTTCCTGTAGAGGATTATTTATCGATTAGCAATTACGACCTCCTAGTGAAATTCTACGGCGGGCTGCCTCACTTGGGCACGCGATAATAACGTAGAACGAGGTAACCCAGGGTCCTGAAGACGACGAGGAAGGCCAACAGGACGGCTGTGTTTGCCCACAGCGGTAAGCCAGGACCTCTGGCGCCACCCTGACCCTCCAGGATCGCAGCAACTGGTATCGTCGTGCCGTTTTTGCATTCCGCGAATTTGCTCGGTTGCGAACAACTGCGATAAAAATTGTATTCAATTACTTCTTCGTCTCTGCGCAATACCAACATCCCTTTGCAGGTAAAACGTTGTATATTTTCATTTCATATCTGTACATGTGGAGACTGATTATTGGCTATCTTTTTTCTGTCGACCTACCTGATTGGCTCGCCCACACCAAACTCCAGTATCTGCATATTCTGATAGGCGTAGTGCACCATACTGGCGTAACGTGCCCATGCCAGCCAGGGTGGCACTGCTGTCGCCAAGTAACCACCCAGTAATTGTGTAGCTAATGTATATAGAGCTGACGCTGTTATGCTAACTTGTAGATCCAGACAGCAAGCTCCCACGAAGAAGCCCACACTCTAAAATGACGACAACGTTATATAAATGCAATGCAATAGAAACGTAAACACTATCAATGTATTATTAAATATTTGAAATTGTTAATAAAGGACGTATTACGAGCAAGCTTAACGTACCTGAGCAACAATGGTGTTGAGTAATAAAAATGCTAGGAGGGTAACGAAGACCGCAGGACTATGGAAGCCCAGCATTGGATAACTGATAATATGATAAACGGCTGGTAATGTTATAGTTAAGGGTAGTTCTCCCACCATTTTAGCTAAATAATAAGCTGAGAGTCTATACGATCCTGACAATCGTTCCTTGTTGATGACCTCACGTTCTGGCGGGACTGCAAGAAAAAAAGCTCCGCATAAGCACCGCACACGAATCCAAGTGTGGTTAAGATCTGTTTGGCTTTCAGATACTCACAACTGGAGAGGGCACCAAAATGTGCGAAGAGCATCCAGTATGTGGTACTGAAGAACATCCAACCCTGTATGTCGTGCAGTGCGGCTTCCGTCCTGGGAAGTCGTAGCCACAGTAGACCAGCCAGAAGACCCAGTGCAATTGTTTGCAACCAATTTAATCGCGATAGCATTCTGGGTCGTGCCTCTTGGAAATTTCTCTCTGATAATACCTGATAAGGAAACGGTGGAACGTTAAACAATGAAACGTTGAGAAAGAAAAAGGTACACCAACAACGAGGAAACAAAAGAACAATAAAGAAAGAAAAGAACGTTAATCCATACCAAGTACAACAATGCGACTAATATATTTTGACCGTGAGATACAACGTTAATTAAAGGCGGGACTTAAAGTGGTACGAACTTTAAACTGAGACCAAAAGCTCGTGGGCCACTGCCAGGAATAGTCATCGTCCGTAGAGCTTACGCTGCTGCTTGCGTGGCTTTGCGTGTCAAGCCAAAGCGTGCGTCCCTCGTCTTCCTTGACTGTAACGAGCAAACGGAAAAAATGCAAGAAAAACAAAAGAAAAGAGCGACGAGGATCAACAGCGTCAATATCGATAACCATTGTCGAGTGAATTAGACGTGGCCAAGCAAAGTATATAACGAAAGAGAAAAAAGAATGAAACAAAATGAAAAAAAAGAAAAACAGGAAAATAACAAACACTCGCAGCGAAGGGAAAGATGCCCGATTTGATCTTTGGCAACCCTTTTCTTTTCCTTACTTTAATAGCGAATAATCTTGCGCCGGAATTTTCGAACTTTCCAACGATCATCTTTTTTTTTCGTTCTCTTTGTTTTTCGTTTATTCACTCTATTCTCGTTAAACATCGCGCATTACATATGTAATTTATTACTGACGTGTGGTGAAATTTACCAATGGCAGGGTACACGTGAGTGGCGTTGTTGTGGTTGGGGGTTTCTATCACCACGCACATGTCGAGCTTCCTTCCGTTCGCGATATCCTTGCATTCGTCCTTCCCTAGTACCAAATCAGGAGTCAACACAAGCATACCGACAAAAGAGATGCGGAGGGGCGAAAAAGAGGAACGCGGGTTATTTTGTGACGAAGATTTCGTAATAACGTGAATAAACAAGGAAGGATGTGTGAGAAAAAAAGTAGAACAAAGAAAAGTAAACGGTTTAGCAATTACAGGTAAAAGAGGTATACGAAAAGTATAATTTTGAAAAATGCTCAACTCTGCATAGATAAGTAATTTTTGAATCGAATAAAAATTTGCGTGTACAAAATGTCAAATGATAACAGTATGATACAGTATCCATTTTTAACTCGTTATTTCTTTTTTTTTTCATTTTCTGGTAACGAAACTCTGACATGCTTGCATACTGTTTAATACCGTTGTGGCCGATGTGATGCTCGTGATAATGTATCAGGTGATCGCAGAGCGGATGCTGACTTGGATTGTACTCAGGTCGGAGTTCAGGGGGGCAGTCGGGACCCTGTCGGGATGCTCTCGCAGCTGCGACAATTCTCTCGCGTACGTCTTCGGGTCCTTTTATTTGTTCCACTGTAAACAAAAGTCACGTACCACGTGAAGAGAAGAATCGTACAGAAGAAAGATATGTAAATTAGATGTCGACAAAGATATATACGACGTGAAGTTAGGAAAAATGAATATAATCGTGTAACACGGACACGTAATGTCACTTTATTATACGTACGTATAAAGTCCGCTGGGTTATAGTGGGGCAGTAAGGTCAGTCCAATGGTTGAAAAGAACCTGCCAATATTGGTCGTCGCTCCATAATATGCCACCTGCCCTCTGCTCAGTAACAGGAGTTTACTAAAACTGTGAAACATCCTTGAACTGGGCTGATGAACAGTCACGACGATGGTCTTGCCTTCCTGTTCGGCATACTTTTTCAGTCGAGATATAAGTGCTTGTGCTGAGTGGGAATCCAAACCGCTAGTTGGTTCCTGAAAAAAAAATTTTTTTGTGACATCAAAAAATTGAAAATTTTCAAAAATACCTCCAATTACTTACGTCAAGCAGCATCAGCGAGGGATTCGTTAACAGTTCGCAGGCTATGCTGGTTCTTTTTTTCTCACCGCCAGACAGGCCGCGCTTCGTATAATCTCCAATAACTGTTAAAAATCACATGAATAAAATTAACGATAGAATAAGTAAATAAAAATTATATTATCCTCCAATGATTCATGGCAAAGCACAGATAAGTTAATAACGATATATATATAAAAAAAAAGGTAGGTGAGAAAAAATATTTAGTGGGAAATAAAAAAAAATCTTCTGAACAACACGTAAGACGCTAATGCGTACAATATAACAGGACAGCAGTATTGAGCTTTGAATTTCCCAGGGTTCCTGGGTGCAATAAGGGGATTCAATAAACGAGACATTTCATACGATTTTCGTTTGGAGAAACTGGGCCACGCGTGTGCGTCCGATGGCTGCTTTTACGAATGTGTCCATAGACGAGCACATATGTATTTTATATCTACATATGGCACCACGTATGGCGGACTGGCGCCGTATCGCACGGAAACACTAAACGTCCATTCGATTATCCAGTGTGCTGTCATACGTGTGTCCACACATGCTTAATGCGCGTATATGTATATATATTCCTATGTGCACTCTTGTATGTACGTATATCTATATGACTTTGTGTACGTAATGATGGTATCGTGTACGTTAAGGCGGGACTTTCGTGTGCGTCGCTTCGGGGCCTCGCTTCATTTACATCGCACACTTACTGGTGTCTTGGCAGGCCGCGAGGTCGAGAACCTCTATTATGTGGTCCACGCACTGCATCTTTTGCGAGTGCGAAAGTGTGTCCGGAAGCCTGAGTCGAGCCTGGTACTGAAACGAGAAAATAATAAAATTCAAGCATTACATTTGTTTTTATAAAATATTTGAATTTCGTTGGACATTGACTCGAGAAGTCATTGAGTACAAAAATTTGGTAAAAAATCAATTTTTAAGGAAACACGAGTTACGTGATATTGAAACCGAATATAGGAATGCAATTGGGTAAATTTGTATTTCGCAAATTTTGGCAAAACAAGAATTATCGTTAATTTTTTTATGGAAGTCAGTTTGCATTTTTTTGGCTTCTTTCAATTTGTTTAGCTAACAGACTTTATACGAGTCACCGTGAGAATTCATAAGTAACGAAAAAGATTTTATTCTTTTTTTATCGTCGCGTTTCTCCCAGCCGACGACCTTGATGAATTCTGACGTCACGCGTTATGGCGCGTATGCGTATATAGTACGAGTTTTGTATCTACGTTAAGAAAACCGTTAAGTTTCTATGAGAGCGTATTTTTTTTTACGACGCAGCTCGCCAGCGTCGTCGGCTGGAACCGCGGATCTACGTGAGAATAACTTTTCCTTTCACCGCGACGAACCGTCGCGCTTCTTGCGGTTACGCAGGCCAAGCGGACTAGTCGAGGTGGATATGTATTTTGTGAAGAATTTGATTCTCGCATTGCGACCAACTATAAAACCTTAATATCGCATAGCAAGTTGATCGATCACCGTTTGACACTAACGAAAATACATGAAAACCAGAAATAAAGAAGTTTAACCCATTTTACTGTTACAGCCCGATATATCTATAGATAGAAGCGTGCATATCAATCAACCGTGGCACTAAAAGGGTTAAATATATTTCTTCTCCATTTCACGCGTCGTTACGAAAAACGTTATCTTAATATTAAAAAAAATTTTCTGTAAGAGTGACTGCTTGTATAAGAAATAAAAATCAAAACAAAATATTTCTAAATCAATGAGCACCGTTAAAAAACTAAAATAATTATTCTGTGCGTTAATCAACACGATGCTTTCGCAGTTGTCGGGAACTCGATCCAAAAATAAGGATCAACACCCCCGCGATACTCTCAAAATTAGATAATTCAACGATCCGCGCAATTCGCAGAGCGCATTACAAAATGTAACAGCGCATTCGTGCACAAGACACGAAATCTCGCGCGACACCCACATGATGTGTCTAATAAAGCAGATGCGAATTGAAAATAGAATCATGCGGTAAGTCAGGCGGGTTGCAGACTCGGTAAATACGCGAATCAAGTGAAAAAAAAAGACACCTAACATCCAGAACGACACTAACGATTATCCTGCGCGACAAAAACTTTCCAGTCCATTACGTCAAACGAGAATAACAAAAGTATCGAGACAAAAATTGTCCTATTCCACCAGAGCATAATACAATTTATCTTCTCAGTCCAGTAGAGATATATGAAAAGTGTCAGACGGTAATGGACGTGCCAGTAGTAAAGACTTGTTCTAGTGCAGCCAAATGCACTGCGATAAAATCCAATTAAAAATATCACTAGACCATATAAACGAGCTGTTAATAATTACCTGTATATAACGCAGGTGCATCCTCGTTATAAACTTCTATATATATATATATATATATATATATGTACATACATACATACATATAAATACTCATAGAATTTCTGATAATGAAGTAAAATTCTATTTGAATTCTATATGCATGAACAAACTGATTGCCACGCCTCGATCACATAGAGACAAGATCGGTTGCATGTCGTTCTGCACGTACAGCATGAACTTTTTTCGGTGAGTTACCTACACGCGGACATACGTGACATGACGTTACACCTTCAGCTCGGTTTACAGTGCGACGTCATGTGTGTAAATGTATGTAGAATAATTGATTGATCGTTACTATTGACTACAGGGTTTTTCAATATATACATAGATATATATACGTGTGTATATATAGATATAGTACCTAGCATAGAATTATAGGGCTCTCGTATATGAACCTTTGACACATATCCCACGTGCGACCTTATACCTATACGTATTCGTAGCACGGTTTACTCTGTAATTATGTAACGAGGGCTTCCATGCAATGAATCTCGTGTCCCATGAACTTTTCACTTTGACAAACAACTGATTGATGATATCATTTAAGTATATGATATATGAGTACGTTTTTAGGTAAATGGTCTGATAGTAACAAGTCATAAGTACACGTGTTAGCATCATAATGAGTATAGTATAGGATTTTGATTATTCAAGTTATCGTGAATGGACCTTAGTTCGAATTATTAAAAAATTGAGATAATTGGAATTTAATTTTATTTAGAACTTAATGGCACGTTTTAGGTGTAAGAACGTGTCCTCTCGAATGCATGTCACACGTGTGAATGCGCGTCTTGAAAACCAGTTGATAATACAGATTACCACTCGTCGTAGTGTCGGATAACACGAGTTTGAGAGAGTCTGACGCGAGCTCGAAGAATCGCGAACTGAGATAAAACAGCCTGAAACAATCGGAATAGTAGATTGATGGTCAGTGTCGATAATTAAGAAAATTATTATGGGAAAAAGATAAATGTGATATTTTCCAATTAAAATTAATTAATCGACAGCAATCACGTGGGACGGCAATGAGATAAACAATGACAATAGTAAATTTTGAGAAAACTTTTGTCATTGCTAATAAAATATTTTACTGTTCAAGTACCAACTTTATTTTTTATTTTTTCATATTGAAAGTCGATTGCACAAAAATTGGATACGAATGTAATACGGATCTTGGAGATTAGAGGTGTTGAAGTTTTTTGATTTTTTGTTTTATATTTTGAAAAAAAAAACTAAAAATTCCGAAAATTTGAGTTTACTTAGTCGATCCGAGATCGGATTCGAATTGGTTTCTAACGATGTGTCGCGGCGTTATAACGTCGTGTCGTTCTAGACGGCGCCGAATGTTTTTGAAACACGTAAGACACACTCGGTTCAGTGACCGAGTTATGACGTCACGGATCTCCCACTATGCCCACCAGCCCTCTGCTCCTCGATCCTCTCTACTATCTGCTACCCCGGTGGTAACGCTCGCGCTCTTCGAGACAAGACGCGAAGTTTCGCGCGAGCGTGCGACGCCGTGTTGTGTCGTTCGCTTCTGTATTAGCCTGTAGTCAAGCGGGAGCTACACATACGCACGTACCAGCTTGCTGAATACCGTGTAGTCCGTGGAATCGCTATGAGAATTTTATCGGTAGTCGCCATCTTTGAACTGATCGAGTCTGGCTTTTGTGATTGGCCATTTTAAATTTCTATTTCGTATACATAGGTATAATGAAGTAACTGTAAAAGAACTTTTGTCCTCTGTCAAAAAAATTATTACCATATGTCGTCGTATGTGCAGAAAGAAAGAAAGAAAAAAAAATACTAAAATTCACCCACTGAAGACTCGTGTGAAAATCAATGAGGAAAGAAGGAAGACATCGAAGATGCTTTGTATTATATTGAAGATTAATTCCTTTAGATGGAAAGTCTTGGATTATTGGATTTCTCTTGAGATCGGAGTCCACTTTCGGTGCTAAATCAAAGTGGAACGCGGAAAAGGGGTCGTACGATTTTTCATGGAGTTACACGCAGAGAAAGATACGAAGAGAAAGACTTTAGATTTCTCCATGCTGGAGCATGATGCGCAATCTATACGCACTAGGTATCTACTGATTCTCAAAGAGACTTGGTGCTCGCCATTGGTACCGACTGTGTGTCATTTCTTTAAAAATCCAATCGACAGCATCTTACTGATCTTGTTGTTGACATATTAAACGAAGAAAAGAAGAAGGATTTTCTAAATACCTCCAAGGTTTGCCGTAACGTGAGATCGGGAAAGAAGACATCTTGCTGTTGCACATAGCAAATTCTTCGTCGCCATCTTTTCGTCAGTCTTTCACGATTCAACCAAATTTCACCGCCGTCGAGACCAACTCGTCCCGATAAACAGTTGAGCAAGGTTGTTTTCCCGCACCCTGTGTAAGAGTAAAGAAAATTGTCATTTTTTTTCTCGAAGTAACGTGGAAAAAACATGCTCTCGATTGTTAACCTAGTATTCCCTTCCAGGATATTCCCGAAGATTTTAACCTTGTCAACAAACGAGACCACTTTGTTTATAGTATCCAGCTGATATTTTGACTCGCCAAAAAAAAATAGTGAAATAAAATGGAAAATGTTGAAGTATGATTTATCAGCGTCTAGTAGAAGCTGAAAAGTGGGTCAAAAAAGTATCTACAGTTCCCCAAGCAATTCATCTGTTTAGTAATAATTTTCTACTGTAATATGAATTAAAGCTGCAAAAAAATTCCCTAGGATTTATACGTCATTAATCTCAATAGCTCGTCCCACTTTATCTCAATTTTTTCCTCCCGAAAAAAAAGGAAATAAATAAAAAAAATGATCAATTACCCGAAGGGCCCATTACAGCCAATAGTTCGCCAGGTTTCACGACGCCGGAAACGTCACGAAGAAGCGCCCTCTTCTCCTTGACCACTTGCAATCCCCGGAAGACCAGCTGCACAGGACGAGACTCCAGCGGACACACCAACTGCAGCGCCGAGCTTTCCACTCTGTAAAAAGACAAAAATATCCACCCATATAGACACGCACTAGAACGACAAGCACAAATGTACTGTCACTGTAATTTTTTTAAATTTCGCGCCAAATTTTATTCGCGTACGAAAACAAGTAAACGCCTATATCGTTATCTATGACTATATCGGTTCACTCGGTTTAATAATTAGTACGCGCTTCCCGATTACGAGGTCGTGAACTGTACGTAAAGAAAATTCTGAAAATCATAAAGAATTTTTAAAAAATGTACAAAAAATCTCCATAAAAATGCAGCCTTTACAAAAAAAATAAATAAAATAGAGGCGTCTCGAACGTAATATTAGATAACGTATACCTGTAGCTGATCAACATGACAAATAATCGATCCCGAAGCGGCGCGACGCCTTGTGTAACGCATATGCACGATAAAAGTGAACGAGCGAATGTGTCGCATTGGGACTTCCCTCGTAGAAGAATACGATCCACGAGTGAAGAATAAAAAAAGAGACGAATAAATAAAAACAGTTAAAGAATCAAATGTCACTTGCACGCATGAGATAATAAATTCACAACATGGCGGTATCGCGTCATCTCGAGGTTCATTGAACTTTTGCGAAGAAGGAGCCGAGAAAAAGAGACGCATAGGCATTAGCAATGACCACTAGCATCTATTCGTATACTTTCCTCCAATGTTTCGGCAGCTACGCACATCGCCTTACCAGCCATTACTTGCATGGTAACATTGACTCTACGAAACAAACTGCGTCGTACCGAATAATTCCTAACCAAACCCGACAGCAGCACCCAGACTTAAATTTGAAAAAGTCTACCTAATGGCCTACGACCAAGAGTACAGTGTGCCAAAACCTCTCGTCCTAAAATGGCCAATAAAAAAAAATACAAAAATAATCAACAGCAGGGTTCTCGTTACGTACGAATATACGTGTAAACGTAATACACGAAGCCTCGACGAAACGAAGAAGAACCTTGAAAGAAGCAACCTAGTTGATCGCGATGTCATATTCATTGGTACTAGGAGACGAGGCGCCTGATAAAGTCGCAAATTCGCGAGGTTAAGTTCGCGAAAATGATACCGCGGCTCTCTAATTAACCCGGAAAGTTCGTTGAACTGTTCTAGGTGAACGAACGAGAGAATAAAGGAGCAGGCGTTTACAGGAGCGGGGGGGGGGGGGGAGAGTGGCTGACAAGGGGGGTCTGGGGGAGGTGGGACCAGAGAGGGCGAACGAATTCAATCGCAGACGGGGCGACAAAGGCAAATTTTTGCAACGTGAACTTTCGTTGATGACTTTGGTTAACGAAATTAATTTAGACTTTAATAGACAAATGAACTGAGGTGCGTGTGTACGCGTGTACGAGGTAATACGTAAGCAGTGAATTTAATGAAAATAAATATAAGGACCTACCCGGTGGTCCATAATAACAAAGAACGAAACAAATCAATCGGGAAGCGAATGTTTGATCGTTCCTTATCAACGTTTATTACTATTTGCTAGGGCCACTGAACCGTTCGATCGTACGTGAATATGCGCACGTATGTGACATATGCGTATTTAACGATGGTACGTACGACTGCGCGAAGGAAATTAAGAACGATTTTGAGCAAGAGCGAACGTCGAATTACAATAGTGTAAAGTTCAGCGACGTAACTGTCACTTTTGACAATTAGTATAAATTCATCTAATTTAACCGGATACTGAAAAGTTACCGTTGTCTCTTATCATAAATGGATCATGAATACATATATACAATGTTATACATATATACCACGTTGAAAAATGTAATATCAATTACGCCATATAACGATATACGCACTCGGTATGCGTTCGAAGCATACCGAATCCAAGTTCCATTTATATATTACGTTTGGATTAACTTATGGGAATGGCAATGCTGGTAAATTCGTCTATACCTGGCCAAGTGCATCGAATGACAAGCGAGTCAAATATATTAAAGGTGCACGTTGTACATGCAACGAGTCTCATCGACGAGGTCGCGGTAACCTCGTTTCGTCCAGCTGTGACTATGGCGTCCTATCTACGAGTTCCTCTGCATGCGTGTTGCAATAAACTATAGCAGCTCGGCTAACTCAACCAGTGCACCGTGGTGCAATGTTAACGCACAGGATGCACTTCTCGGGGAGAGAGAGTATGCCGGTGCGTGTACGTAATATAGATACGCGACGCGTCAAAGAGATATACGTGCGTGTAGGTAAGTTGCAAGTAAATGTAATAACTGTATCTCTCTGGTCCAGGGGGTCACTGTTCCACGATGGCTGACTTCTCGTCCTCTATGGACTTTACGTATGGGTGCGTACACACTGAAATGAACTTAATATTTTTTAGGTGCGATTTTCAACTTTTCACGTCTTTTGTATGCATATTTCAAGTCCATCGCGTCGCAAGTGATCTTGGGTTCTATGGTCAACCGGAAGAAGATCACTGATTGTGAGTACGAAGCATCGAGTGAGTCTTCTGTCGTCGCCGTCGTCGTCATTTGCTTCTCCGTTAAGAAGAAAAAAAAGAAGAAGGGAATTTCCAAGCGACTGAAGAGCCTAATCGATAATAATAACGAGAAACGTAACGTACCAAGAGGACTCGAAACGAGTAGATGGGGTGGAGGCTGAGAATTCAAGACGAACAAGAGGAACGAGAGTAAACGAGTGGGTAATCCTCGTGAAGTTGTGAGTGAAGGATAGTGAAGGGTGTGTGTGTGTGTGTGTGTGTGTGTGTGTGTGTGTGTGAGAGAGAGAGAGAGAGAGAGAGAGAGAGAGAGAGAGAG